>CM024247.1:11323102-11923102 GCA_013421045.1 Propylea japonica
CTGATGTTATTTTCTATTATTAACGGCATAGCTTCTTCTTTACAATGAAATAAACATCCGATCATTTAATTGAAAAATAGCATTTTTCTTTGAATATCAAAATAACACTCTTATTGGAAAATCCTTCACAAAGTGAACATCAACTGTTTCCATAGTCTACAATGTTAAGTTATAAAACCAGTGAGAAAAACCCAAAGAATTTTTCGGACCTCTGCAGTTTTGATGTTTTAAAATGATTTATTCACGTAATATTTATTTAGTCCTTCAGTTCCTTTTTCTGTTCCAAAAACTATCCTTTACAGCTGCAAATTATGATCAAAACTGAATTGAATACGTTCATCAAGAAAAAAGAAAGTGTTCGAAAATTATCATCGATAAATTGAAACACAATTCTGATGGAAATATATATAAATATGAAAATGTTTGGAGAAAAAATTAAAACATAGAGAATCTTACCCAACAACGCATCCGGAAATACCGAAATACCATTCCTTTACGTTCTTCGGCAACTCTCGATCTCCCATTTTCCATCTTGCGACGTTTCCACGAAAATAAAGTTGCCTCGGGGAAAGCGCGACACGTGTACCATTCATCAAAGTGAGCTATGTTCTTCGTGCATCCGAATTCCACGACGTACGTATATACGTTTTCATTGCCTCCGGGAGTTCGCTCGCTAGGTCACTGGGAAGTTTCGGTTTCTACGGTTGGCGACACTGCTCGAGCATTCTGGGATTCGACCATAGAAATTTCCGACTCATGGTGAAGAAGAGATATGGTGAAACTGGCAACACTGGATAGGAAAACGTGTAAGAGCTGCTGATCTGAAAGTTATGTGAATCAGCATCAGAAATACTAAATAGAAATGATGAAGGGTTTTCCAATAAAAGGTTTTATTTTGAAAGAAGCTATGCCGTTAATAGTGGAAAATAACATCAGACAAATTACCACCACGACCACGCTTACAGGACCATATCCTTTTAAAGAAATTTTCCATAACCTAATCGCAAATTGGCTGCCTTATGTCCTCGATAGCTTCAAGAATTCCATCTTTGAGGACCTGAATCGACACTGGGCTATTGTCGTAGACCGTCTCTTTCACGTGGCTTCAAAGAAAGAAGTCGCAAGTTGTTAAATCTCAAGATCTCGGTGGCCAATTATGATCACCTCTTCGAGAGATAACACGGTCCGGAAACTTTTCCCGTAAAAGATCAATGGTTTCGTTGCTTGTGTGGCACGTAGCACCGTTCATATGGAGAAACCGGTCCTAGATACCCAAGAGGTAACTGCCAAGGCTCCTAAGAAGGTTGTCGGTTTTATCAACGTCATTGAAGACCTCCTTGGGTTTCTATGATTATGTAGGGGGGAGAACAAAACGGAATATCCTTGATTGATGAAATAAGATTTATCCCATTCCACAAACGACTGCATTCTGTGAAAACAACACTCCATACACTTCCTACACGCCATACTGAAGGAAGTTAGATTTCATGAATGTAAGTAAATGTTCAACGTTGCCAACACGTTCTGATTCTCCCTAAACTGACTTTCAAACAGAGGGTAAACTTGTAAACTTTCTTCCCGACTTCCAATCGAACACCGACCGTCGTTACACCGTAAACTGGCAAAGTTTTTCACGATCGAACGCTCCCCAAACGACTCCTGGTCTAGGTTCCGAGCGAATAGAGATGCAATCAATGCAATACCTTCGTTTAGCCGAGCTCCGTCGTGTTGAATCTTGATGCATTTCCCCGGTCTACCGTTATATATGCGGATAGGTTCGTTCGTTTGGATCCTGGAAACTCCCAGAGGTGCGTCCGTGCCGTTTCTTTGTTTGTTATCCGGCTTTGAAAGGGCATTTTTGGGTGAGAAATCTTGGATTCCGGGGTGGATTGGATTGTCGAACAAGTTTCTTAAGTCGGAAAGAGAAGTGAAATGAAGAGAGTAGTTTTAGGCAAGTTGTCAATTGGTTGATTCACGTAAGGAACTTTCAGCGTTCTTTCTTCCATGTGGTGATTGCGACAAAACATCTTACACTGCGCAAAAATTATGGCAATCTCAAATTCATTCTACAACTGAAGGTGTTCTCAATGATAATTATTTTTATCAGAATTATGCGTGCATATGTATATCCACTTTCAACGTTTTTCTTCAATACAGATGTTTTTTCCCAGCAGGAATAAAAAAGATGAGATTATTAGATTTTGAATGTATTAATGATCCATTCTGAAATCAGTTGTTCTCGATCAATTCTATTGATCAATAGTTTTTCTTTCGTTTGATGTTCTACACTCGATCGCTATGCAACGCGAAACACGCAATTTGACCCAAGAGGAATCTGCCCAAGCGGTAGTTTTGCGAAAAGTAGGGTGGACATACACAAGAATTGCAGAAAAGTTTGGAGTTTCCCATACAACTGTGTACAGAATGTTGCAGCGATTCAGGGAGACAGGTATGAATGTCAGAAGACCAGGCAGGGTAGACCACGGGTAACAACTGCCATTCAAGAACGTTACTTGAGAGTTTCTTCGTTGAGACAACGGTTTGCAACCGCTCGCCTCCTTCGAATTCAGCTTGAGCAAACTCATGGGGTGCAAATTAACACTCAGACAATAAGAAATCGCCTCAGAGAATATGATTCAAGCCTCGTGTCGCGGCAAGAGCCCAGCTCTTACCCCAGCCCATCGAAGGGCGCGTTTGGATTTTGCGAGAGAGCATATCCATTGGGAAGAGGCTGATTGGGAAAGAGTTCTCTTCACATATGGTCTAGATTCTGCCTCTACCATTGTGATCGACGTTCCCTTGTATACAGAACGTCCACATGAAAGATATGCTCATTGCAATTTCCTGAATACTTGGTTTCGGGGGGGATGGATCGATTATGGTATGGGGTGGAATATCTTTGACTGCTCGCACAGACCTAGTGGTCGTTGATAATGGAGCTATGAATGCTGATAGGTATATAAGAAACATTCTTGAAGAGCATGTAGTGCCATGTGACCCTACATTGGTGAAAATTTCATTTTTATGGATGATAATGCCAGACCCTATCGTCGCGCATAGTTCAGGAGTACCTTGAAGAGGTTGAAGTCTCCCGAATGGAATTGCCAGCAAGAAATCCAAATCTCAATCCGATTGAGCACGTTTGGGACAACCCTTCCAGTATTTTAAAAATTGCTTACTTCTCTTCTTTCACATAAGGTTCGGTGAAATCCCGAATTTTTCTTCAGTTATCAGTTTCTTCGCCAACACCTCTGTAACTTTAAATCTCTTCCCAGCAACAGCCGAATTTCACCCCTACGGGTGGTAGGCCTGGTCCCGGTATATTGCGTGGCAAATTTCATTAGGACCAGGACTGGGGTTGACAGATTGTCGTCCTCCCGTTGCCGTATAAGGAAGGAAATCCACTATCGGTCCTTGGCGCGATTGTCGCTCATCCTTATTTTCTCATCTCGCTGCCGCCGCGCGGAAAAACCAAATCGAATTGAGGAAAAATTGCAGTCCGTATCGGGGAAATTGGGAGCATATGGCGGGCGACAACTAATTTTTCAATCTCTGGACCCGATTGCCAGACGATCTGGATAGTGTGCTGGATTTTTCGGGGCGGAGGAATGCCGAGATTGGATTAGGAGTCGAAATTTTGGGGAATTAGGGATGTTCCCTAGATGTCTGCAGGGGTAATATGGTCGCTGACTGCTGAAAACGGGCGACGCATTCACTATTGCGTATTAATTGAATAAATAATGCATAATTTTGAGAAACATTCGGATAGGTACCTTTGAAAGGTGATACCGAGTAAACCTTGAAAGATAGATATATGCTATTGCGGACTTTTTTGTAGAACTATAAAGAGGTACATTTTCGTCATACATGTAGGATATATTGAATTAACATAATCGATAGTGTACGTGCTGCTTGTTTCTCATCAGTTTTCATTAGCTAAAGTCGCGACATCTTCAATGGACTAGCAGGGACAGGGAAAAACTATCCATAAACAACGCGATTCAGAAAATTCAGCAGATGTACCGTCAACAAAATAGCCTTTGAAACCTGTCAAGATCTGCGATAGAATTCCTCAGGTTCGTCGACACCAAAACGAATTCTACTCCTTCTCCCACGACAGGCCGCGACCCATAAATACGATTTGTCCCATTCCTGAACTCCCGACAAACGAGCGCGAGAAGTTATTAAGTCACATCGTTCACGAAGGAGCCCGAGGCCGGCTTCGGGGCGTTTCTCGGGATCCGAAAGCCGCCAGCTCCATCTGTGAAACGTCCGTGAATTTACGAGCGTGTAATACGAAACTTCGGCGTTTTCAAAGCGGTACCATTTAATGGACGATTTGAATTCACATGCGGTCCATATGTTATGACAAAACGATCCTATCTGTAATGCGCGATGATATGGATGCATGTACCCCGTAGAATTTCATGGGACCATGTGTCGGATCGTGTACGTGGTTTTTTTGCGCAGATGTTGGACGAATATACGCTGGAGGCGCCACCGGGTATGTTGTTGCGTTCCCAGATATACTAACGATGCTGTTAATTCCGGATCAACATGGTGATGAGCGTCATCGAACATTAAACGTATCGTTTTTGTGGTTGTCGGTAAGTTCTGAAGAATTTTTTGATTGAGTACTGGAGGTTCAGTAGTTGATAGTTTGAAAAGAGGTTACAGTTCACTCGACCTCAAGGTCTACTTACAGAGTTGTTCTGACCATATCTTTCATTCCTTGCCTTCCAGTTCCAGGGATCTGACAAAATTCAGTATCTCTGAAGGCTTCAACGAGGCTAGTTCCTCACTCTGAAAGTTTCTCGCCCAAGGCATTCTCTCATTAGGCTCGCAATGCCAAAGCAGTCCGTGACTAGGTGAATGGGGTTTCTTCCTCCCCCCCACAGAACCTACACTCGTCAGTGTCCGATAATCCTATGCTCAGCAGGTGCTTCCTGAGGTGACAGTGTCCTGTAAGAAAGCCATTCAGGAGATGATATTGTTTCTTACTAAGATCCAGATATCTTTTGGATCCCGCTGTCTCAAAGTTCCAAAGGAACTTAGTGGAATGATCCATTCTTGGAAGATTCCGCCAGAGTTTTTTCTTCCCGGCTTACTCGCTCTTCAGAAACTCCTTCCTATAGGTACATATTTACCTATACCACAGAAGGGTTCTGGACCAATGAGTGACATTGGAGGTTCGGTAATTCGCCGTTGTTTTGGTGATCAACTGCAAGAAATTGAAGTGTTATTGGAAGTGTCAAATGAGGACAGAGTTTTCTTTAGTTTGTAACCTTCTTCTCAAAGTTTATCATTTTCCTAGAAGACTCCGCTTTTATGTCGGATTGTGTCAAGCTTGCGCCACTCTGTTGAGTAAGTCTATTTTGCACCAACACATTGCAATGGCTCGATATGTGATCGACGGTTTTTCCAGCCAATCGACATAACCTACAGATATCAGAGTTTTTCTTATCAATCTTATGCAGGCGATATCTCACGAAACAGTGATAAGCCTTAATTTGTTTTTTGACATCAACAAGCTTGTTGAAACTTCTTTTTTGAAGGTGCAATCAATTTTTTTGATTGCCTTTGACCTGAAGTGTTAATCCACTAAGAGTGTTTCTCTCTTTTTCCCCAATGGCTTGGCTTCCAACACGGGGCACTAGTTATCTGAATCCAAGTGAGCCAATCGTGGAAATCTTAACGCTCCTGCGTTTTCAAGCTTTTACTGCGTGCATAAAGATGCGAATCCCCCATTCGATACACCAATATAGAGGGATTATATCGAATATTGAACGAATTCTATCACTACCACCTAAGTGCCTAGTTACAAGACTTCCCTTTTTTGCGAACCGCGTTCAAATATTAGCCATATTCATCCCACCCCTCAGCCTCATATCAATACAACCACTCATCATCACAATACACCACCGAAGACTTATATAACACACACGTGCCCTTAAAACCTTTTAAATGCCTCCTCCCCGGCTCACCCAGCGCATACGCGTCCGGTCAAACGGCGGACCGTCTCGATCGGTAACGTTTCCCTCTTAAAACATCCCCGTACAATGCTGCCAACTTAAGAACTTGGAAAGACCTTTCAACGGCGATACGCCGTTACGTGCCTTGCAGCTCGGATGCGTTTTTAAATCTTCCAAGAGTTTTTTTTTCTTTACGTTGAGGAAGGAGAGGGAAGAAATACAAGAATGGGCTCGTGGAACGATCGCCCATAAATTTCGTTTAATGTTTTATTGGGTTTTTGAGCCGGTCTCATTGTTTTCCTGGGTTGAAAGCTTTAGGAATTGAAGACGGCGTTTGTTGTGAGATGGCAAGGGTCGTTTTTTATCGACGTACAAAGTTGCTGTTTCTTCTAGAAGGAATACTTAAATTCAGTATTTTAATAAGAATACCAATTGGTGAATAGATAAGGATAGTTCTCTCTGTGTGATAGTTCATTAGATTACTATTGTAACGGTATTGTAACTATTTTTATTTGAAATTTTACAATGATATGGAACATAAATTTGTAAACCTCAGTTTCTGGCAAGGTGGCAATTTCTCATCAAGAATGGAAAGGTAACAGAAACTGGAGTTCAAAAACTTTTATTTACTGTTCCCTATTTTTCTGTCATTGTACCAATTATATTTGTAACATAACATAACTAGCGGACCCAACAGACGTTGTTCTGCATGCCCAAAAATTCATTCAATTCGATCCAGCCGTGTAGTTGCAGAATAGATGAATAACCTAGATAACGACTACAGTGCCATCTGTTGATTTGATTTGTGATCATAAACATACGGGCATCAGGAAATACAAATGCATTCATACATCATAGGCTTAAAATTTGTAAAATATGGCATAAGTAAAAAATTGTTGTATAATATGTTAGTTCATACGTTATTGCTGATTAAAATTTCAAATTTTCGATCCACTCAATGTAACTTCACTTTTTGTCCAAATGTCAAAATCATTATAACCTATAAATATGTATTCTATGACTGCTTGATTGGTCGTAAGAAAAAAGAAAGCCTTTTATTTTTTTCTGAACAATTTTTTTGGAAATATTTTGTTGTATAAACCTTGCCCTAGCAATTATGAACACAACAAAAAAAGAATTATCCAATTTGGTGCAGCCGTTTGAAAAATATCGCATTTTAACGGTAACCCTAGATCCTGTTTTATTAATATAGATCTGTTCGATTATTCAAAGATCAACTCTGAAAGCGAAGCGGGTGTATTCGAGTACAAAGCAAGATAACACCAGCATATTTAAAGCGTGAATTCCTCCTATCAACAGATACGTTCAGTTTATTCTGGAAAGATATTCCCAGAAATGTGATATAACCTCAGAAAGAGAATTAAACATAGAGAAGCTCCTACGCGTCAATAGTACTACATTGTAATCAACCAAGCACGAGAGTGAGAAGGAAAGTATTTTAATGCCGAACTGATGTAAACAATAGGTTAAATTTTCATTACTACAATTTCTTAATTTTCATCATTGCCATAGCTATAATTACCGAAATACTCTTAAGCAACAACTAACTGCCACTTAATCAGTAAAATAATTTAATTTGAGAGCGTCAAAGCGAAACGAAAATGTAAACACGACGCACCGAATATCTAAACAGTAACAGAACGATGTTGCCAAACTGACAGAATTGTCTATGGGAGACTCTAGCTGTTAGTAGCGTAGTAGGGGTGCCCTAGACCAATTATCCCTATACGGAATAAAGATACGGCACGAGTTCACAACGCCGAATATTTTTCGCGTCATGAACAGATTCTACTGCATCAACAAATGATTAAAGGCGTCTCTAGGTTTACTTTTTACTCTGAATGACCAACTTTTTCTTCCTCTTCAATAAGTTTGGCCCTTAAAGCGTAGCCAATATACTACATTCCAACACAATATTACAACCTCGATCGCCATGAATTCAAAACCTCCATAGACGTCAAAATTGCAACTTTTCCAAACTTTCAACCCCCAACCCCCCAGCTTTCATCACGTTTCTCCCCCCTTCGGAACACAATTGCAACATCCAATCAATTTCCACCCCTTTCCGCACCCCTAGCACCTTTCCACAGAAAGCATGCAATTCAGGGCTGCCAACTTTGCGAGAACGCCGTCAATTTCAAAAGTACGCCGAACTTTTCAGCTGTCGCGGATCTGCAACTTTTTTATTTCTTCGAGGAAATACGTTCTTAAGGGAGGATTAGTTCGTTTTCCGGTTTTCTATGGGGTAGCGTTGGGGTGCACAGAAATAGACCAGTTCGTGGACCATTCGTCACTTGATAGATCTACGTGTACGAATTCATTCGCTTTGGGGTATTTAAAGCGATTTTCGATGTTTGCATAGGGGTTGGGGGTGGTTTGGGCGAGGGGATGAGGTAATGGAATATGTGGGGTGTACGTGTGCGGACCGTAAATCAACAAATGGTCTGGCTGGTAACGATTCTTCGTGACGTAAAGTTAGAATCATTAGGAAAGATCAAAGCTTATTAGTTTCGTTTATTGACTAACTGACCGGTGATTTTCGTTGATATTGTCGGCGAGGGGAGTACCGCAAGGTTCAGTTTTAGGTCCATTTTTCTTCAGGATTTTTGTTATATTCCTCATTGTCTGATGGTACAAAACTGCTTGCTAGTCTTGACAAACTAGGTCTGTTCAAAAAAAGATGAATTTTGAATTTTCTCGAGTACATTCGGTTATCAAATTTTGTTGTTGTTATATTAATACATATGTTGGCATTACCTATCAGTTAATTTGGTTCAGAAGTTCGTTGTTGATAACTAAAAAGTTCAGTTACGTTTTGGTGTGTTCTTCTTCGATTTTTGACTTTTGAAAAGAATGGATCGAAGATTCTGTATTGAATTTGCTTTCAAAGTAGAATAAAGAAAGGTACTCGAAGTGTTCACTGTGGCATTCGGCAAGTCCACTTTTTCCCAAAAAAGTGTTTATAATTGATACAAGCGCTTTATAAAAGGTCGTAAAGATGTTGATGACGACATGAGAAGAAAACATGGAAACGGTTGAAACACTCCTTTGGAAAATCGTCGAAATACTATGAGGAAAGTTGCAGAAGATG
The DNA here is from genome assembly GCA_013421045.1 of Propylea japonica. Taxonomy (NCBI): domain Eukaryota; kingdom Metazoa; phylum Arthropoda; class Insecta; order Coleoptera; family Coccinellidae; genus Propylea; species Propylea japonica. Next base: position 11,332,187 of record CM024247.1, read on the forward strand.
TTGGTATATCAATCGGTTCATGCCATGCAATTTTCTCGAAAGTTTCGTGCATGAAAGGTATGATATCGAAAATCACGATTATGCTCACACATCAGTGCTTGCTCTTGATTTTTTGAGCAGAAACAACACAGTAATCATGTCTCAACCACTCTTCCCAAAAATGAAAAAACCAATGAAAAGAGAGCGTTTTTTGCATTTTGGAATCTTGTTAGAATATCAAGGCCTTCTGCCCTAGTACACAATATATTATAGCTTTTGTTTGATGAGTAATAAAAAATGTACACATAAAAACTTTACCCTGTATATATTATTGAAAAATACGTTCCTTATCAACCCCTATTTCGATAGTTTTAAAAAGCGTCCACCCCTATTATCCTCACATAATTCTCGTGTCTCGTCATAAAAAAAATCAATTTTTCACAGTTTTTATCAGCTTAAACCATTTCATTCTTCTAAAACCCTAACGATAAGAAACCACATGTATAAAGCAGGCAATAACGGGCGCAAATTCATCCCTCGAGACGCGTGTGAGACCACCCTTAAAAATTTCTGGGGAAGTTCAACAAAAAAGTGTTTCAATATTTTCGAATCTGTCGATTGAAGCGAGTTTGCTAGTTGTAAATCTGCCAATAACACGTATGGAAGGTTAGATGCGGGCAAAATCTTCGAGGGGTGCGTTTGAGAATAGGGATGGTGAAGAGTAAGGACCGTACTTTAGATAGTTTTTTACTAAAGTTGATTTTTTCATGGAAAAATGTTTTAATATTTTCTTCTTTTGTTGCAGGTCAGTATCTGATGAGAATTTCGTTTGGAAGAGAAACTAGTGAGTACAAAGTTATATTATCTATTTAAGATGAGGTAATAATTATACTGGGTGAATTCGCTTGAGGGATCTGATCGAGCGTGTCAAGATTTTTTCTGCACAAAGATTTTCACCTGATTTGAACTGCTAGTTAGCTACATCTCTAAAGCCTCAAACACTCAAAATAGTTCTGCGGCAGTATCGAAGGCAGAGAGCATTCACACTCTCTCGTAATCAAGTTTCGGCAATGACATCTACCGAAATAGCGGGCTATTCAAAATAACACCTCTTATTGGAAAACCCTTTACTCAAACCCAAAAAACTCAACTAAAAGAATCCTTCAGCTCATTAAGCCGCCCAACGGAATATTGGTCTTACGTTAATTAACGACCTAACTTCCGAGCCCCTTACTCCAATTCCTCACCTCTCACGTTTAACGGGCCACTAGCACTAAGGCCCATTTTACAATCATCAGGCCAAACTTCCGCGTGTCTCAAGGAGCTGCCTTCCTTTGTCAATCATTAACTAAATTACCTATCGAGGGAGGCTGCGAGCTCTGGAAACTAATAAAAAGTGAGTCCGGCCACATCTGTGTCCTTGAACGTCTAACTCTTGAAGTGGCAGGGGTAATGGAGGAGATACGCGAGGGGAACAGAGTTGAATTAGGAAAGGAAGTTAAGGACATAGATATTAGGGACATAAAGGTTTGTCCATTCCTCGTTGTTCTTTGGTTTTTACCTAAACGATAATTTGCGATATAGTTTAAGTCAAACCATTTTTCTGGTATTCCTGCAGACCAATCATCTGATCAAAATGACAATTGGAGACATCCCAATGTTTAATTCACTCAAAACTAGCGACTCCCTACTTCTAACCAAACCACAAAGCCAATGGACAAACAGCAACCATAGAATCCCGCGTCCATCTTTTTCTTCGCACATCAGCCTCGCTCATCGACACATCGTCCAATAAATCTTCCACCGATTTCTCCTTAACTTTCCCAGCTCGTTTTTCAATTTCCACGCGAAAAATTCTCAACACACACTTCCCCATCTGGCTCCTCCAATATCTCGGAAACTTCGTCCCACGTACGGGAGCCGATAAGACGCGAAAAAGACCTCGCAATTTATGTTTTTTCTCCTCCAAAAGGGAGATAGATCACGTATTAATGACACCTGTGAAGATCGCCGGCTGTTGGGGGTAAACTGCCCCTTGATCGGCTGTTCGCAGCGCGGAAAACGTGCAAACGACGAAAGAATTGCGGTCTGGCCGAAGTTACGCCGATGTTTAATGAGTGTTTTTCACGTCGACGGCGTTATGTTATCGATGCGTTGATCGAGGAATGATTGGGGCGATTTGGGAGGGTGTTTGGGGGAAGTTTTATTGTTTCACGCCATCGGGAGTGTTTTGAGGAGGGTTGGACCTTCTTGAGGAGAAAAACTCTGTCTGTGTAACTTTAGTGAAATTGTATGCGTGTGAAGAATACACTAACATATTTTCATCGAAGGACTTCTTCATAGTTTATTCAGGAATCGAGAAGCAAGATGAAAAAGGCAGATAAAGCAATAAATGATATATATTTATGTTCATTAAATAGTTTTGGATCTTAATATTTATCTCAGTAGATAAGACATCTTCAAATTTATGAATGGAACAACATGAACAAGCTCCGAAGTTGAAACAACGAGTTTTAGAATACTCCTTCCTTACTAACTGGTCCGGCTAACGTTGCTTTGCCATTAATCTAAAGGGTTTTCCAATAAGAGGTGTTATTTTGAATAGCTCGCTATTTCGGTAGATGTCACCTTTGAAGCTGTCATTTTTTAACATTTGACAAGTAGAAACTACGCCATTAATAAAAATGAAACGATACACGCTTCAAGAACGCATTGAAATCATTAAAATTCACTATAAAAATGGTGAAAATTTGGCAGAGACGGTTCGTAAAACTCGAACATTTTTGGGTCGTCGTGAAGCACCTTGCCGGACCGCAATAAATAAATCGCTGGAAAAATTCGAGCTGTTGGGGCAAGTTAGTGATGTGAAGAATGAAACCCGTGCACTTCGCTCGAGAACAGCCGAGAATAGAATTGTCTATTCCTCGTCGTTCTTTGGAATTAGGCATTCCACAAACGTCATTACACCGTATTTTGCATAAAGATTTGGGTCTTAAGGCTTATAAAGTTCAGTTAACACAAGAACTCAAGCCGGCCGATCATCAACAACGTCGTGTCTTTGCTGATTGGATCTTTGAAATGCATGAAAATGATCCGGAATTCCATCGAAAAATCATCTAGAGTGATGAGGCCCATTTCCACCTCGGTGGCTTCTTCAACAAGCAAAATTGTCGCATCTGGAGCTCGGAAAACCCAAGAGTTATTGTTGAAAAGCCTCTCTATCCTCAAAGTGTGACTGTTTGGTGTGGTTTATGGTCCGGCGCAGTCATTGGTCCTTACTTTTTCGAAAATGAGGCTGGAGCAACAGTTACGGTGAATGATCTGCTCTATCGAGAGATGATTAATGCTTTTTTATGGCCGAAATTGGATAGTATTCATCTGGAAAACCATTGATGTTTTGCGGGAAGAGGTGATCACAATTGGCCACCGAGATCTTGATTGATTTTTTAGAATGAGAAGATTTTTCCTCATTCACTGAACTTTCATTGAACCTTCTGAAATACTTACATAGATATCGTCCAGTGTTTTGAATTGAAAAATGTTGTTTGATGGAACCGATTTCTTCAATTAATAATTCAATGAACAAATTTCCCATTAAATCATAAAAAAACACATTAAAACGCTAATAATTCCCAAAGTTCTCCAAATCACAAACAATCTACACCAGCATTCATCACATCAAAAACCCCCTAACGACGCCATCCAGTCTCATCTCTGTTTCCCTTCAAGAAAGGATTCCTCCTCCGCAAGTGAGCTATAAAATTACCAAGACCATAATCCCGAGCTATTCTCCTCCCGAGCGCAGCGCCATCTCTCGATCCGTAACGAGTTCGTGGCCTTTTTGTGACGATTTTACAATAGCCTCGTTACTCAAAACCGCATTTAACGCCGCCACTGCTCCGTCGGTAATGGAGGTAGTTTGGGGGTGGCTGGGAGACGTGGATTTAATCAAATTTTATAGGGAGGCGTTTGAAGTATCTTGAAAAATGCTTTTCTTTCACCAGAAAGTGACGAGAGAAGTTCAATATGGGATCTTTGTCACTTGCGACCTCTTTTTTGTGTTAGTTATTCATTAATCAACTTTGAAGTACGAGTGAATTCAAAATTGGCGCCAATGTGACATCACGGGAATAGGCATCTGAAAATAAGAATGCAGCGCCACGGCAGGCATACGTAGAACTATTAATGTTGACATGGAAGGATTTGGTTGTATTGTTTACTAGCTGACCCGACAGCCTTCGTCCTGTCAAAGAGATTTGTAATGTGGCAGTTTTTGTGTCGACGTATTTTAAAAAATTCTCCTGAACAGAACCGTCACCCTGGTGATAGTGCGTTGTGAATAAAAAATAATTAAATAAAACATATATAAGGATTCAAAAGTAAGTAATCGCTCTATTGTTAATCATGTGAATCATAATTATTATTATTATCATTGTAGTGCTTTGTGGTATACGATGTTTTTTGTTTGATGACCTGGCGTATAGATAAACAAATCTGATGGTTTTCCAACACGGGAACAGGCAACATACAATTGACCATGTGAGAAACATGGGTTTTCTAGATTAATACCACAAACACTTAATGATTGCCCCTGGGACTTTTTTATAGTCATAGCAAAAGCAAATGGCACATCAGTTTGGCCAATAGATCTACCTTTTTAAATAGATCTACCTTTTTAAACAGATCAATAAATGCAATCTTCAAGTACTTACTTTTATTCACATCGGTGACATTCAAATTCCTTCAATCACCACTGACAAGACATGTCAATAACAATCATCACTTTAAAACTATTGAAACAGTTATGGAAATCGTGGAAGGATCTATATAAAGCACCAATACATACTGACTTTATAATGAAATCCAATTGTAACAATAAATACATTAATTGCTTTCATCAAATTCCTCTGTGATAGGTCTTCAGTTATCCACGAATGAACTTGGTTTTTTCTCGTAATTTCAATATTCCTGAAACTAAAATTTTTATCAATAAACGTTCGCAAACTATTCAAAAAGGATATTCGTACCTTTTTTCATTCGAATCTGTTGGTTTTCCTTCACAAAATTGCAAATATCCTAGAGGTTTTTTGACCTGTAAACTCGCTTGACAAATGTCACTTACTCCGATCTTATTCCATTTATCCTTTTAATTCAATCGTTCCTAGAACAGAAACCTTTAGTAATAAACGTTATAAAAGGATTAAAAAATGATATTCATACCTGGTTTCATTTGGATCTGCCCCATTTCGTTCACAATGAACCAATATTCTCGAGCACTTCCCTCACGTTAATAGATGACAGTTGTCTAATTTTCCGATGTGAATGACATCGGAAAAAAAATCGATTTTGAGAAACGTCAAAAAATATGTATGGGAAAAAGAAGGGCTATTTTTAGGGTTTTTCCAGCAATAATTCTAATTTTCTCGCCGTAAAAACCATCCTTGAACTTCAACGAACATTTTAAAAAAAGATTTGGCCAAATTGGTCCAGGCGTTGTTGAGTTATGCGCTTACCAACACATTTTGCGATTCATTTTTATATTATAGATGTATATATCTGCTTCCTTAAAATTTGGATTGTTCATCAATTTATCAAAATTTCAGAAATCTTTGTGAACGAGTGTATTACTGTGTATATAATATTTTTATTTTCTGTGAAGACGGTGGGGTCATCATTTGTTTCAATTTATTTCAATCATAGTGAAAGATGAATTAGGTTAAAAGGCTGTTGTGGAAATTAAGGAAAACAATTTTGTTTGTTGAACAGTTGAATAAACTTCATTTTATTTTGTTCAAACAGTGCTTTTTCTCTTAACGAGAGCATTCTTAAGTGGGTTTTTCTTTGTTTAGACTTCCTTGTCTCAACCTTTCAGTTCTACTAGTAGAACTAGAACATTCCGGTTGTTCCTCCTTTCTAGTAGTAAATCCAACAGAAAGATTTCTGGTAGGCACAGCAGTATTTTTCAAAAACTACCTCTGTTATGAACTTGGATCTTTAAACGATCAATTCCATGAATCTAATATAACCTACAAGTTTTGAGTAATCCGTACTTACCTCGATAAAAATAATTGTCATCTACAAAATGCAAGGAGCAAACTTTCATATTTCCTGTGACTGGTTTACCGATTTTGAGTTTCAGTTGCCAGGCTTTACGTCGATCCATCAACACTTTGTCACTTTACTCCTCGATTTCCCTTCTACCCAAACACGAAATTCATCCCTAGCTTGAGGAAAGGCATGGAAATTGGAATTCTTTTTTCTCAGGAAGAACACTGAGGAACCGAACAATAGCGATTTGAATGAATTATACTTAAAAAATCATTAATAATGTTGAATATTCACATAAATCACGACAACACAATGCAAAATGAAAGAATCATGTCAATATTAAGGGTTTCTCAGATTGTCATCAGAGGGCGTATTGCTTAGCTTGATTTGCCTATCAGTGATGACGTAGGACGCTGTTTTTTTCTGTTAGAACGCAATTTTATTGTGAAAAAATTATCACCAATGAATCATCATTGTAGACCACTACTGGACGATTTATTGACAAACAGCGGAAACTTAATTGCGCTTTTATAAGAAACTAAGGGTTTGATATATTCGAAACAAGTGTTCTCTTCAATTTCATTACAACAATAAACTTTCATTGTAGCAACGTATACTACATAAAGCTTGAACTGATCTAGCACAAACAGCAGACTACAAACATGTTCAATCAAAGCGAACCCATGGATCGATCTGGAATCCATTAGGCAAAGTAAACATACCATTCCGACTGTTTTCCCTTCTATTCCATCGATCTTAGCGTCGCCACATAGACGCTGTAATTGTAGAAATTGATTACATTTACGCCTACCAAACTACCCTAAACTACCTTCATTACCGCATGCCAGTGAACGAAGTTAAATGCAGTTTTGAATAATGACATAATGGCCATTTACACAAAGAACAATTCCTGAAATATTCGATTCTCAGCACCTGGCATCAATCGTTCTTTCTTATGTTCATTCTCGGAGAAAAAAAAATTTGAATTATTGCATTCGAATGGAGTTGTAACGTCGTCTTTTGATTGGTTGAAAGATTACAGCGTTGCTTATTCGTCAATTCCCTACTCCGAGTATATTGCATGGAGCAATTTGCTCCACTAAGAAATCCCACTTCCTAATTTCTTGGGTTTTGAGAATTGGATTCTGAACTAAATTTCTAAGATCATTTGAAAAACCAACGCATGAAATTAGAATAGTATTCCCTCGAAACTAATTATAGTTATGGTTTGAAAAGGGGTTACAGTGTACTGCGACCTCAAGGTCTATTGTGTCCCCTTACAGAGCTCTTCTGAACACACCCTTCACAGCTCGCCTTCCAATTCCAGAGATCTGATATAATCCAATATCTGTGAAGGCTTCAACGAGGCTAGTTCCTTACTCTTATAAGTTTCTCGCCCAAGACATTATATCCTTAGGCTCGCAATGCCAAAGCATTCCGTGACTAGGTGAGTGGAGGTTTCTTCCTCCTCCCCACAAAACCTACAATCGTCAGTGTCCGATAATTCCATCCTCAACAGGTGCTTTCTGAGGCGACAGTGTCTTGTTAGAAAGCCAGTGAGGAGGTGTAATTATTTCTTACCAAGATCCAGATATCTTTTGGATCTTGCTGTTTCAAAGTTCCGAAGGAACTTAGTGGAATGATCCATCTCTGGGAGATTCCGCCAGAGTTTTTCCTCTCGGCTTTCTCCTTCTCCAGAAACTTCTTTTTATGGGTACATTTACCTATACCACAGAAGGGTCCTTGGCCAATGAGTGACATTCGTGCGCCATCTTTGGCAAGTGTATTGACCTCTTCGTTTCCTTTGATTCCCGAATGGCCGGGAACCCTGATCGAAAAGGACTTATTTTTCTTGCCTACCTCATTGAGTTTGTTTCGGCACTCCCAGATCATCTTTGAGTTGATGGCGTAGGAGCTCAGTGCTTCAATAGCAGCTTGACTATCTTAGTGTAATTTTTGAAACATAGATAAATTGAAAATAGTAATCATCGAAATGAATAGGCTCACAGAACCTTCTTCATGCGTACTGGGATGATTTATTCAAGATGTTGTCAATGAGGGAAGAGACAGACCGGTTTCGGCCTTATTAGGCCTCGTCAGTGTCCCATATCCCTCAGAGACAACATCCTATTGAAAAACTTCTACATTTAAGACCACTTGTAAGACTCTATCGAGTATTATCCTACAGATGGTGACATCTAGTAGTGAGTAGTGTCAAAATGAGATGTTCAATCATCACAGATCGCATGCTGAAAGCACTGATTACTTCCTCTTCACTCTTTGAGATGTTAGCAGTGGTCCTACATCAGGGCCTTCATGCAAGTTTCTCCGAGTGATGGAAACACCCAATTTTGGCCCTGATGTAGGACCACTGCTAACATCTCAAAGAGTGAAGAGGAAGTAATCAGTGCTTTCAGCATGCGATCTGTGATGATTGAACTTCTCATTTTGACACTACTCACTACTAGATGTCACCATCTGTAGGATAATACTCGATAGAGTCTTACAAGTGGTCTTTAATGCAGAAGTTTTTCAATAGGATGTTGTCTCTGAGGGATATGGGACACTGACGAGGCCTAATAAGGCCGAAACCGGTCTGTCTCTTCCCTCATTGACAACATCTTGAGTAAATCATCCCAGTACGCATGAAGAAGGTTCTGTGAGCCTATTCATTTCGATGATTACTATTTTCAATTTATCTATGTTTCAAAATTTTGTTAGGTTAGCCTCCTTAAAGGCAAAGAATTTTTTGTTTGTCAGTTTTCCTTTATCTTAATATCTTAGTGTAAGGCTATATCGCACTTCTGGTAGTTTCTTTCTAGAAACTTGTGGCTTTATTATTTATTGAATATTTTTACTCACTATGGTTACACACCACTCATCGAGAAAATTCAGGTGTTAGAGTATGTTCTCCATCTGAGGCATTCAAGACCTTTGTCGGCTGAAAATTTGAAAATAATATGACAATGATTCTTTGATCACTCAGTGTTTTTCTTCATCAATTTCATGAAGCTTTGTGAACATTGGCAACATTCTTGACTCCAATACTTCATCCAGCTTCCCTCTAGGAAGCTACCCCGCTTTTCCAACTTCGAAAAAAAAATTCCCATCAATATCCGAGATTACCTCATCAAAGAAAAACATCTCCTTACCCCACCTCATCTCGACATCCCATCACGCTCGAAAATTTCAATATTTCAGCGACACGAAATTCCTATGGAACTTCGTTATTTCGAAATCCCGTTCAGGAATTTCCCGGCCGCCGGTAAAATCGAGGAAAATCTCGATGGATAAAATATTCAATGCGTCCGCGAAAAAGGTGGACGGCCGCCGCATCTGGACGGAAAAAGCGTCCCATTACGACATTCCAGGCGTCTTGGCGTTTCTTTTTCCTCTTCGGAAAAACTGGTTTTCCACTCGAGCCTGGATGGCAATATCCTGTTAGGGCCGCGAGCCGGATAACGTTTGACCGGGACAGTTTTCCAAGTTTTCAGAATGAACGTGTGTATCTGACGGCAACGGCGGTGTTTCTTTTTGTTTTCCTCGTGCCAATTTCCACGAAGCTGAATAATGGATGTGGGGTTATGTGCTTCAGGGTACGTCGGTTATGCAGGTACCTGTGAATTTTTCATCAATTTTTTTGGCTGCCAGAGCGAGCTGTAGAGCGATACTGGTAATTGGTTCAAGTTTTCCGAACCATTAGAGTTTTCAATTATGCATTCGGCTTGTCTGCCAGTTGGAAGAGTTTCCGAATGTACCTGCTATGAGATGTGTATTGATATAGCGCCAGTATTTTTATTACGTTATTCCAATTCTTCAACAGTTTCTATTTCCATTCTTTCGAGTTTTCGCCTATAAAGATTGTTATCTGTGTCTATCTTCTACTCATCTTGGTAACATAATTTTTCTCGAAAATAGAAGAATATTTCTTTATTCTGTTGATGGTATTTGGTACAAGTCAATGTTGACTTGAGATATGCGTAAAAATCGCAGATAAAAATTAAGACGGAGGCGTTGCGGCGCTATCAAAAAATTTTTCTCCAGGAACCTACTTTTTTCATTGTTTCATTCGGAACATAATTCAATTCTGAATTTTTCTTCTGAATACTATTTTTTTCAATTTCTCACCATCAGCGACCTGCAGCGTGTTTCATGTTAATTCTATTCTATTTATTTTTTATATTTCTGTATCTATTGTGACAGTATGGCTTCATTAAGTGACGTAGATATGATTGTGTTTCTTAAAATCAAAGGGAATTTGTAGCAAACTATTTTTCAATCATTATATTCATCAAATATTGCATATTATAGCAATAAACATTTTTTTTTAGTAAAAAATGCAACATGTCAAATCATATGTTCAATTTAACGGCCATTATGATTCTCACATAAATTATATCTTTTCGTTATTTCATAATCCTAAGTTACTTTGGCCAAAACAAAATATTATGGTTCACTTGGGCAAAGTAAGTTATAATGAACAAAGGAAAAGATATAATTTATAGTCCGTTCACGAAAGTTTGAGCGCATAGTAGGCGTTTGTTCATTTATCTGAAGTTGGCAGTATTTGCTGTCATAATGTAAAATAAAGTCAACGTTGCCGAATGCACCCGGCCTCGTCCGACGAGTTTGCTAGTTATTAGAGAACTCTATGCAATATTGACAACATTGCGTATCAGTCTGACAAGAAAATAAACAACATAACCTAAAATTTTAATATACACAGTGGAATATGCCAAATTGTCATGGCTAATCGACGGCTCAAACTTTCGTGAACGGACTATATGTATGGATCATAATGGCTGTTATAGAGAACATATGATTTAACATGTTGCTTTTATTATTAAAAAAAATCTTTCATAATTTTTTCTTAACGTGAGACAGTGGAGGTTTGAGTTTTTATAATCGTTATATTAATTATAAAATGAATTTCTGGAAACGTGAGTAAGACATTAGACTGTTTTATTTGTAAACAGTTGAGTTGGTAAATAAAGCGTGAAACCCGTACCCATTTCAACATCTCGAGAAAATCGGACATAATGGCGGAAAATCAAAACAAAAAGAAAACGAAGAATACCTAATCATCGGAAAAATCGGAAAAGCACCCATTCCACAAAGCATAACTAATACCGAAGAACGAGAAATATCGTGACCTAACGAAAGGAAATCTGCTTCCGTGTCACCCCCGGAAAACTCGGAAAATTCTAGCCGTTAACTCAACGGAACAACGGTTCAATTTTTCCGTATTTTCAGCTATTGAAAAGACATCTGCGGTAATTGGCGTGCAATTTTACGGTGGTATATCATTAAAGTTGTATTAGGCATCCGTTGAACTCGGTTTGTGTGTCGCCATTTTCCGCGTCTAGACTTTTCCGGATGGGTGGGAAATGCTGGGTATGCCCGTTTTCTGATTCTATCGGAAAAGTTAGCACTGTGGCTATTTCGTTCTTTGTTTCACCTAAGTCTGATTCTTTGATTGGTAACACTGTTTAGTTTTGAGAACATTTGAATTAGATTTATCGTTGCTTATAAATTTTTTTGAGCGCTTGTTCTACTTAAACCAGTGCTATTTTGTTTTGCCCAAATGTCTGTTATATTCTAATTTTGTGCCGGAAATGGTGTCAAACGATAGGGTTAGACTCCCTGATGACGAATTCGTGGTTAAATTCAATTCTTTTCGTGGAGCCGTCTGTTAGCACAATAACTTTCGAAGGGATTGTCCTAGAGACTTGACATTTTCAGGTTGAGTTCGGTTCCCAAAAGCCGCGGTTGAGTACGTTAACCAGCCAAATCGTACAGGGTGTTCCATAAAATATGGCCATTCGAAATTCTTGTTCCTCAATATCTCAGACGAAACGAAACCAATCAAAATGAAATTCTGCGGCTTCATGCAAGATGCTCATAATAACCCTCATGCAAAATTTCGTGGCCAAACTGTTAACAGAACCATAGAAATTCAATTGGAATATTGAAAAGAAGAAACTTCATATTTCCATAACGCGATATCCAATTCGATTGAAAGTTATTTTGTGAATGAAGATTGATACAGTGAATGTTCATGCAAAATTTCAAGAGGACCGCATCATCAGAACCACAGAATTTATTTTTTTAATTAGAGCATTTTTACATATTTAATTTTTTGAATAATTTCTGGAAAATAATTCCGATCGTGCTAGGATTTTGCATTTCTATACGTCGCATGAATCTCTAGTCTAATACTTAATTTTGAGGTAATAGTATTTTCGCTCCACCAACGTACGAGCGCTTTTCTTTAGTTTTTTGTTGTTCTTGTAACGTTTTTAGCGATTGGAACACCTGAATTAGACCTGCATTCAACAATAACATTTCTCAATCCAATTATCACCAGGAAATACGCCAGAAAGACCCATAACGTATTTTTCGCTCCGTTTTCACCCTGTCGCGAAAATCTAATCAACCGTATCATCGGAAAAATCGAATGATCGGACCAGGGAAAACTTCCCCCCAATAACGCGGAAAACAACGCCACATCCCCGAGGGTAATCCAATCAAGGGATGAAAAATCCTGATTAAAAAAATTGGACCAAAAAATTCATAAAATCCGCCGTGTTGAAATATCGGCGGCCTTTGTGACGTATACCTGTCGATTTTCCTTTGTTTTCTCTCCCATAGCTCACCTATCAACTTAATTAGTTCCATTTGCCGTCCCCCTAGCCTCCTGTTATAACTCAATTATAATTAATGAAATTTGAGTAATTTTTATACAGGATGGCAAAGTTAGAGGATTCGAGATTTGTTGAAAGGGTACTCCTGCAGTGCGAACTAATGATCTATTGTGCCCCTCATACTTTCAGCAGTCTACGGTACTGGTCTTATTGCTGGTGTCCAATTCTCTGGTCTTGGTGACCCTTCTGTAGCATGGAGAGCCCCATATAAAAGGGGTTGTTACAGTTCACTGCGACCTCCGGGTTTATTGTGCCCCCTTACAGAGCTTTTCACACCACACCCTTTACAACTCGCCTTCCAGTTCCAGAGATCTGATGAAATACAATAATTGTGAAGACTTCAACGAGGCTAGTTCCTCACTCCTACAAGTTTCTCGCCCAAGACATTCTTTCCTTAGGCTCGCAATGTCAAAGCATTCCGTGACTAGGTGAATGGGGGTTTCTTCCTCCTCCCTACAGAACCTACACTCGTTAGTGTCCGATAATCCCATCCTCAACAGGTGCTTCCTAAGGCGACAGTATCCTGTAAGAAAGCCAGTGAGGAGGTGTAATTGCTTCTTAATAAGATCCAGATATCTTTTGGATCTTGCTGTTTCAAAGTTTCAAAGGATCTTATTGTAATGATCCATCCCTGGGAGATACCGCCAGAGTTTTTCCTTCTTGGATTTCCCCTTCTCCAGAAACTCCTTCTTATAGGTACATCTACCTATACCAAAGTAGGGTTCTGGGCCAATGAGCGACATTCTTGCGTCCTCTTTGGCAAGTGTATTGGCCTCTTCGTTTCCTTTGATTCCCTTATGGTCAGGAACCCAGATTAAAAAGACCTTATTTTTCTTGCCTTGCCTTGCAGCTTGACTATCTGTGTGTATGGCTATATCGCACTTCTGATAGTTTCTTTCTATATTTATACCTAGACATATTTCAATAGCTAAGAAGAGGAGAATACTCTGGAACCTCCAGTAAAGGAGGGAGTTGCCATCGATTTCCAACAAAGGGAGATCCTGGGTAAGAAAATTATCAGGAACGAAGAGACCTCAACCCTGAGGCCACACGATTTTCTGAGTTCCTCAAAGAACCACCAAAAGAATCTACTCGCCACCATACTTTTTAGATTATTGAATAGCTCCCAATTTAATTTAACTTTCCAATTAACTCTCAATCATCTGAAGAAGCTTCACAACCCACCAATTCTCAAAACAAAATCGATCACACCTAATAACATACTTCATTCCTCCACTTAACAATGAAGCAATTGATTTCAACCACCCTACCCTGCAATTATACCAACCGAACGGCCACAAAATTCCCAAACGACACAAAAAACCAATCAATCCGGCTACGGGCCGTGATTTTGGACCGACCCCGTAATTAGACAGTATGAGGGCGGCAAATTAGGCCTCCGCGCCGAGGAAGGGTTGAAAGAACGGCGGGCAGGACGTCTCTCTTTTCTGCGCTTAGTCCTATTCATAGATTTCTCCAAGTCGTTATTTTCTCATTAGCCGCCACTGGCGAAGACTGATGGGAAAAAACGCGCGGTAGCGTTAATTCGGATTTGTTATTTCGTCTGGCTTTTGAAGGGGGGGTAGAAGGGAAAAGGAGGTGTCTGGTGACGATTGAGACGACGTTTCGTTTGTTTGGGGGGAGGAGGTAGGGATATGCGAAACCGCGATGTGATAGGTTGACATCTGGTGGTTTGTTTCTTGTGGTAATGATGATAGGTCTGAGATATTCGCATTTGCTTGGAAACTAAGAAGTTTTGACTATATTCCAGAAGGACAAGTTACGAAAATTATGCAGACAATAAGGAAATGCAGTGGAACTTCCCTATAAGGAAAGCATTAAACCCGCAAAAAAAATTCGTTACAAAGAAATTTCGTTATACAGAAAATTTGTTTCTATAGCCGGCAATGTCGCGGTCGACTTCAGTGATAAATTCAAACTTCCTTTTAGACATTTTCGCACAACTGTAATACTAGTGTAATGGTTAGATTGAAACCAAATAGCCATGGGAGTATTTAAAACTGTTTCAGAAGGATCTCTCTGCCCGTCGTAATAATTTAGTTTAAGGTCTGGATTTATTAAGTACGTCCGAAAAAATTTCGGAAAAAACCCACCCTTATACCTTCTTACCAATACCCATTCAAAGAGTGATATTCTTTGAATATTTCGTTATAGAGAGAATTTACTTCGTTTTTGAGGGTGTTTTCAACATGGAATTTGGATTCAAGGTGCAATGTCTTGTACAAAATTCGTTATACACAAGTTTGTTATAGGGAAGTTCCACTGTAATTCACTTGACCACGTCAAAGATGTTAACACAGAAGATGAACGGAAGTCTAACCAAGTTACTTTGAATCTTTAGATTTAGTTGCTGAATAGCTACAATTAATTCAGATTAAATAATCGATAAATTTCGTTTTTTCCTCATTTTTCTTTTTTATCTCATCCTGCATGAAGTAAATAGTATAACAAAGATTTCACATGAAATATATCCCAGTTGAAATGAAAGGAAACATTCATCTCTTCTGCAGAACAATCCTTATTTCTTAAGAAATCTAGAGGAACCAAGACTAATGACGATATATGTAAGTCAGCAAGCCCAAGACACGACCCCTGCAGAACACCTGATCCTTCCAACAAACGACCAAACAGAGAACACATCTGTATAACCTCGAAAAAACGTCGTCGCCTTGCTGCGAAATGTTTTTCTTCTTCTTCATGCGTCTGCAAACTCGAATATGGAGAAGAGGAAACGGAAAAAACCCGTGCAATTTTCCGACGTGCAAATATCATAGTAAGCAACTTCAGCAGGGATGCCGCAACTTGTAGAATGCTAAAACCGGTAAAACATGGACTTTCCTGTTTAATTGCGATGTATATATTATGAACAACAGAGAAAAGTGACCCAAAACTAACAGAATTCAAACAGTATCGACCAATTTTCAAAGTTATTTCCCAAATCTAACCAATGAGTTCAAAAATACCTAAGGGAACAACCGCCTTTATTTATCCGAAGCCGCTTTCAGTTGTAGTTCCTTCCCTGGATCATAGGGGCGCAGTTGTGCTTCAGAGAATCTAAATGCTACTACAGTGGAACCTCGATATAACAAATCGCAAGGGAACCAGTAAATATTCGTTATATCAAGTAATTCGTAAAACTGAGGTTTGTTATATTGAGGTGAGGTTGGTTCAAAATTTGTTATACCGAGGTTTTATTCACCTCGACATTACATACTCATCTTGTTATAGCGAACTAATTTTGCTCATAAATGAAAACTCATTTTTATCAAATTACTCATTCATTTTATATTTTCTTTTTCAAAACAATAAAGTGAGTAGGTAACATATTCGGTTTCAATTTTCTCATGGTTGAAGGCAAACCAATTTCTACGGAAAACTTATCGTTAGATTTTAAAATTATAGCCAATGAACATGCGGGAATCCCGAACTCATTAAGCTATGTCTAATTTTCTTGTAGAAGGATTTTTGTCAAAATAATTAATGATGCTTCGCTTCTTTGCGACAGATAAGGAACGCCTTTTACGTTTCTGAGCGCCATTGCAAAAAAGTGAGGAGCAGCACTGATTACTTTCCATCAACTAACTTCGTATTTTACGTAATACGCGTCGAAACCTGTCGCGGCTGAATCACATACCTGAATTAAGGGTTATTGGTGAAAACGTTATATAGAGGTTTTGAGTTGACGAAATTCGTTAAGTAGAGGTATTCACACTCTTTTTGGTAGTTGAAAACTCGTTATAAAGAGGTTGTTCGTAAAAAGTTTTCGTAATGTAGAGGTATGTTTTACATTGACTCTTATGGACGATTCAAGGGGATTATGAAAAATTCGTTAAATCGAGGAAGTCGTTATATTGAGGTTCGTTATATTAAGGTTGCACTGTATAAAGCACTATTCCCTAAGCGCACAGGGTAAACTACCCTCAATACCTAAGCCTAAGTATTTTTAAACTCAATGATCTAACACTAACAATGACGTCGTGTACCTGAATACTCCATTACATTCCAGACCTCCCTCGGGCTATCAATTTTCAACACCTCCGCCGTCTCCCGAACGCAAACCACGTCTGCTTGATTGCCGCTCCAACTTTTCGCGTTCGGGAAAACCTCGGGAAAATGGAAAAGTTCGACGACGGTATGAGCAACAACTCCGACAACTCGAAATTAATCAGGAAAGTCCAAGTTTTGCCGGTTTTAGCATTCTACAAGTTGCGGCATCCCTGTTGAAGTTGCCCGCTACGATATTTGCACGTCGGAAAATTCCTCGACGAGTTTCCACAGGATTTTCCTCGGTTTTCCCTTCTCCATATTTGAGTTTGGGAACATATAAGGGAGAAGATGAATGTTATGTCGTTAGGAGATGACGTTTTTCGTGGATTTACAGATGGGTACTCTGTTAGGTCGTGTGTTGAAAGTACCAGGTGTTCTGCAGGGGTCGGGTCTTGGGCTTGCTGATTTAAATAGAATGCGGTTTTCTACGTTTACATATATTGAGTAAAAAGTAGTCCTTGGTTTCATTATCTTAGGTTGGTAGTTTTGGGAATAATTTTCCTCTTTCAATGCAACGTTGCAACGTAGCCATCGTATACTAACGTTTAGTAGCGTAGACTTCATGCCGTTCGACGCGTTTTCGAGTCGAGAGTCCGAGAGAGAGGTTATCTTGTTTACAATTCACAACATTCATAACAATTCTCATCTATCGAGTATAACATGCATGTAGCTGTAGGTAGAGGTGCTTCCTTAAGTTCAAATCAGGATATTTTGGAACCGGCGATTCATCAGAATTATCTTATGAAGAAATCAATTCATTCAATGAACGATGAAGAATGTTTTAAAGGAAACTTGGCGAAATACGAAATGCATGTGAGTTACGAGTATTTTTCTCGAATAAGTCCGAGTTATCTTCATTTATTTATTACTCCAGATATATCTTGATTCGTCTTGAGCATACAATGTTTATGATCATCACATAATGTTTTTTAAGAACTTTTTCTTAAATTGACTTGATTCTGTTCATTCGCACTTCCATTGACTAATGGAAATGATAATTCTCGAATACATTTAAGATAGGTACCATTAGTTTCCACTGTTCAAACAATGATATTTTCATTCAATTGAAGTAGTAAATCTGTAATGTGAAATTTCAATCTTTTGTTGTTAAGTATTTAAAACTGTTTGAATTGCGTTATCAATTTGTCAATTTTCAGATGTAAATTGACATTGTAAGAAATCCGCGATTTATACATCTTTCTTGTAATACTGACAACATTGCGTATCAGTCTGACAAGAAAATAAACACTTAAATTTTAATATACACAGTGGAATATGCCAAATTGTCATGGCCAACCGACGGCTCAAACTTTCGTGAACGGACTATATGTTGAAGGGTAATCTGAAAAGATTAGAAGAATTTTAAAAAAGGAACATTTGAGAAAAACATTCCACATTGAAATAATAGTTGTCGTTGAGTAGATATTCCAAATAATATTATCAATTCTAACACCAAACGTTTTTTCCCCATAACAAGAGATTCCGAAGCGTAAACACAGCCATTCACGATGACCTAATAGCCCAACGTTTTTCCAATTATCTCCAAATCACGGGAAAAACATTTCCAATTTCTTTATCCTACCAATCTCCCTCCCTCCCTCAAAGAAAATCTCTCCAACGTTCCTCCAATAAATGGGGAATAATTACGATAAAACGGCTCTCCTTTCAAACTGTCCCGACCCCATTCCTTATTTTCCCAATATCGGAAAGACATTTGTCATCTCTTCGGGATGTCCGACAATGGCCGCTAAAGGAAATGTATTTTCCGCCGTTTCCTCCAAGCTTTTTATATTGCCTCGTAATCGATTGCTTTAGTTAACAAGTTTCCCTTGTAGCGGGGACGGTCGGCAGTCGGGGGCGGTCGTTGGTCGGCGTTGCGGCCCTCAAGATGGACCGATTTATATCGATTAGACCGCGATAAGCGTTGATGAGACTTATTAACGGTAATTGCGATTTTATGTGGCCTGGTGGGCGTGTTCGGATAACAATTGCGTTTAATATCTGCCTCATGCGATGAAATGATGTCCTAACGATCGTTATTTAGGTTACATCGGATTATACTTACGATGGTTGTGAGATACGAGCGAATATTAGAGGTATTTCCGTGTCGACTGTGTTACTGACTGATTACAGTTTCTGTTCGAATCATCTTTTTGTTTGACTCCGTAAATATATATTTTTTCTTTGATTTTATCATTGTTTTATAATGTTTGAATATATAGTCCGTTCACGAAAGGTTGAGCCGTCGGTTGACCATGGAAATTTGGCATATTCCACTGTGTTTATTGAATTTTAGATTATATTGTTTATTTTCTTGTCAGATTGATACGCAATATTGTCAATTTTGCATAGAGTTCTCTGATAACTCGCAAGCTCGTCGGACGAGGCCGGGTACATTTGGAAACGTTGACTTTATTACACGTTATGACAGCAAATACTGCCAACTTCAATTGAATAAACAAACGCCTACTATGCGCTCGAAATTTCGTGAACGGACCTTACTTTTCAATGTTTTTCCTTCTGTTCAATTGGTAGTCTATACAGGGTGAGTCTTTGACTTGTACATATATTTTAACCGTAGATTCCTGAGGTCAAAAGAAACACTTTTTTCCTCTACCATTTTTTCCGATTCGGCCTGGTTAAAAAGATACAGGCTGTTGAAAATCCATAAAAAGCATACATTTTCAGTAATATCTCGCAAACGATTCCTTCAAATGAAATGATTTTTGAAACATAGTTTTTCATGAATATGATTAATCTTTCCCGACTACAAAATTCCGAGTACTTCGATGTTGAAAGAAAAAAAAATCTTAGAAATTCGAAAAATTGGGTACTTTGGCTGAATGCAACTCTGTCGAAAATATTCACAGAATTCAATTTTCTCTATGTGGTCACTTTGACAAATTTCAAGAATAATTCGAGAATTTGTTATCTGGAATGATGAATGGTAAGAGAACTAGCGGATTTTCTTTAAAAATGGGGTTACAATGAATAAGCTCACCTCTATACTTCTTCAGTGTAAATCCTTATCTATTCAAGCAAATTTCCACACCACTTTCGCGGTAATTTTGTTTCGTTGAGCTTTGACATAATTACGTTGATCCAAATTTACATAACGTTAGAATACGTACGTTCATTTCTCATTTATTCATCATATTTATTACTACTAAAATGACCATAATAAGTTATTATTCAAGAAGTCGTATGATTTTGAAAAACAAACTAACCACAGAACACCGATGTCAAAGAATCTAGTGTTACGTCTGTGACTTTCACCATGCGGACCACAGAACATAAATATGCGGACACCCCTTGAAATTCAATCGCCCTAACTGGTGTTTATGAACGTGAAATGTCATGCGTGTTATGGTTGAGTTGTTGTTTTGATTTTGGACTCTTGCACGGAATATTTCAAGAGATATTGGAAATGAATGCTACGGCTAGAATAGGTGGTTTAAAAGTTAATCCGATATAATCAAAAATGAAGTATACATCATGAAGAGATTATTCTGCTTTTCATCACTAGCAAAATTTTGGATGAATCAATCATTGCATTAGAAAATATACAACTGGTATTGAAAAAGTGAGTTCATATTTCTTTCTTTAATACAGCAGCTTATTTGAAAATTTCGAATGGTATATCTACTCGTTTCTTTGATACAATAGCTTATTTCAAAGGTTTGAATGCTATATCTCGTACTTGCAAAAATTCAGTGGTTAGTTTACCAGTGGCGGCATAGCTCATTCTGAAAACAAAAAAGGGCTATATCTTCTTATTTAGGCCGAATCGGAAAAAATGGTAGAGGAAAAAAGTGTTTCTTTCGACCCCAGGAATATACGGTTAAAATATATGTACAAGTCAAAGACTCACCCTGTATACAGGGTGGGGCAGAAAAACCTATCCGATTTCAAATCCCTTTTTCTCAGAAGAGAGAGCAGGTAGAGTAGTGGGGTAAAAACCGTTAGAAAGCTGGTTTTATGCCATTTGTCAGTAGTCAACATGCCTTGGTCTGGTGAACATCGTGCTTTTGTTATTGAGCGGTTTATCGAATGCGGCGGTTCGATAATTGCTACACAACCTTTGTGGCGCCGTAAACAGGCAGAATTTTCGATATAGGAGTGACGAAAATCCTCGGGAAATCCATCAGGAACCCCTCCATAGCCCAAAAGTGACTGTGTGGTGTGCTCTTTCCCGCCTAGGCGTCTGGAGGCCCTACTTTTTTTGAAGAAAATGGGCAAACCGTAACGGTCAACAGCGAGCGCTATTGTTTCATGCTGGAAAATTTTCTTAGACCCAAAATGGAAGAAAATGGCGTGGAAAATGTGTGGTTTCAACAGGATGGTGCAACCGCCCACACATCGCGACGATCAATGGACATTCTCAGGGAACTGTTTCCCGGTCGCCTCATTTCTCTGAGAGGTGATCTTGGCTGGCCGCCGCGCTCACCGGATCTCACTCCATGTGACTTCTTCCTTTGGGGTTACCTCAAATCGAAGGTTTACCAGCATCGACCAAGGACCCTTCTTGCTTTACGAAGGGAAATTGTTCGTGAAACTCGAACATTTTTGGGTCGTCGTGAAGCACCTTGTCGGACCGCAATAAAGAAATTGGTGGAAAAATTCGAGCGGTTCGGATAAGTTAGTGATGTGAAGAATAAAACTCGTTCACGTCGATCAAGAACAGCCGAGAATATTGCTGCTGTAGCCGAAAGTGTTGAAGAAAACCCAGGTTTGTCCATTCCTCGTCGTTCTTTGGAATTAGGCATTCGACAAAAGTCATTACAATGTATTTTGCAAGCAATAAACAGTTGGATTGCCACAGTAATTTTCTAGTCTAAAAAGTAAAAGAATTTCGAATAGAATTCACTCGAGAAAACTGGAAGCAGGCACGGAAAAAAGCACAACTTCCATTTCTAACCTAATTTCTATCCGTCATTGTTCCCGAAGCCACAAGAAAAGAAAACTTCTAGATGCTCAAGTTTTCCACCTATAATCCGAAGGAGAAAAGTAGGTAAGACCCACGGTAAGTCTGTCGGAAAATGAGAAAACTCGCAAGCCGGCTGATCTCATAAAAGAAAAACAATAAAGCATCTAGCTTCGACCAGCAATAATAATCCTGTCGCGAGGAGAGCAAGGACTTGGAAAGTTGAAACTTTCCCGTCACCTGTTCAACTTTTTTCGGGAGTTTTCCGGGTACTCGTTCAACCATATTCGAGTTTTCCGGCTTATCAACGATGTAGAAAACGTAAAGATCTTCACGTCGCTTTTTTCACTATAAAACCACAAACTCACTGCTCCAATTTAATCTATAAATCACCTTCGAACTTTCAAATAACTATTCGATTGGATGAATTTCAGGTATCTTCAATAATTAATGCAGAAACATCGAAATTCTAGAGGTATCACATTTCCACAAATTCTAAGGAAATCCCGCCGTTCTTCATGGTAAGTTTGGCACCACTGCTCCGTCCTTCGGCGAGTGAGACATCAAATGATGGCAGGATTTAAGTGAAGGCATCGTATCATATTCGCGCGAATGAATCTGCGGCTGTGCCAAATCTACCATCAAAAACGGCGGGCTTTCCTTAGAATTTGTGGATATGTGGTGCCTCTAGAATTTCGATGTTTCTGCATTAATTTTCAGATTCTTCTTCTTTCACCAACCGTTACTTATTTCAGTGACCGTCACAGAACTTCGGCGTCTACAAATAGCACTCATTAGCAGAACTACCACATTAAAGATAATGAATACCCTGTCATTACCTCAGAGTGAAAGGCCCGAGTACACGTATAATCAGAGTAGGTATCGTGTTTCTCGAAAAATCAACATGATGATAGCCTCTCCCACAGGATACCACAAGATTGAGCTATTACCTACACCTACAGATAAAATTACAATATTACAAGGCACATAATTACCGCAATCGGTCTTAACTTAACGTCCGTGCCTCCGTAAGTGTTGCCAACCTTCTAAAAACGCTCTCGATTTTTCTAATTACACGTTCTTAGGTTCTTATCGTCGCCCGTCACGGTCCATCAAAATGCTGCGAGAGCATAGAAGAGAGAGCCGGTCTGGCAGAATGTCATTTAAAATTAATTTTCGAGATGGTTTCGTCCGACGAACGAATTAGCTACGGAACGATTATTAAGGCATTAAGCAGATGTCTCCTCGCAAGAATCTGCATTTGCTGCATTAAGTATGCACCAGATTGCATTAATAATTCGCAAATTACAATGCGCCTAGCTCGTCGAGGAAAGTTTCAGGATGTACGTCGAAGTTTGCCAGGCACATCCCTACGTCAATTAAGCGCCATCTATCAAGTTGTATTGGCAACTGGTTCGGGGCATAGAAAAAGATTTAATAATACCGTGTTCGCGCGCATAGAGTTGGGGTGCTATGTGTCAGACGTCGATGATTTGAGGGTGTAAGGGCGGTGTTCCGTATTCTATTGAATGGATTTGAAAGTTCGTAAATGTATTTTGTATGAGTGACGAATATTGGTCGTGTCAGTATTGAGGAGATCTGGAGGTGTCTAGGTTTTGTTCTTTTATAGTTTGAAGTATTTCTGCATGTTCAAAGAAATTTTAGATTTTTGAACGATTATTATTATTAAGGCATTAAGCAGATGTCTCCTCGCAAGAATCTGCATTGGCTGCATTAAGATTGCACCAGATTTCATTGATAATTCGTAAATTACAATGCGCCTAGCTCATGGAGGAAAGTCTCAGGATGTTCATCGAAGTTTTCCAGACACATCCCTACGTCAATTAAGCTCCATCTATCAAGTCGTATTGGCAACTGGTTCGGGGCATAGAAGAAGATTTAATAACACCGTGTTCGTACAGCGGGGATTGGCGCATAGAGTTTTGGGGTGTTATGTGTCAGACGTCGATGATTTGAAGATGTGAGGGCTGCGTTCCGTATTGAATTGAATGGAAATGTTCGTGATTGTATTTTGTTTGAGTGACGAATATTGGTGTTGTCTGTATTGAGGAAATCTGGTGGTTTCCAGATTTTATTCTGAATAGTTTGAAGTATTTTCGCATGTTTGTAGAGTCTATAGAATATCGATCAAGAAATACTGTCAGTTTTAAGAGAAATCATTCGTTGAGGATCTCTTCGATGTTCGTGTAATGTTCATCAAAGAGTAGGCTGCATAGTTGATGGGATACATCCAGAAAATGATGCAGAATGTCTTGGCAATCTGAATGAACTAGGAAAACGTAACAGAGTCTCCTCGATATCGATTTCAGAAGTCATCAACTACATTCGAAGAACCATTACCATAATGTAGCATACGAAATAACAACTACAAGAAGAAATTCACTAGAAGGAAGGTGGTAGGCAGAACCTTTTGGTCTGAGAACCTAAGGAGACTGGATGTAGCCGAAAATGATGAGTGCAGATTCTATGGAGAAGAAAAGGAAGCTCCAGAACATCTCGTAATGGAACATCTGGCCATCTGTGTCAAACTGAGGCATTGCCTTGGTAAGGAAATGATCAGGGACGAAGATATTCCATCCCAGAAACCATCCAGAACATCAGAGTTTCGTCCGACTCTGAATATTGAATCTTGTGGTATCTGTTATCAAAATATTATCAACCAATTCGTTCGCCTGATATTAAATCCCCCAATATACGTTATTAACGAACTCCTACGAGAACCAACAACGAACGTACCACCCTGTACACTCAAACAAACCAACAAACACATCCTAATCTCATATCTAATCCAATCATAACACAATCTCCAGACAATCCCGAAAAACCGACTGTAAATCTACGTGGACGACGTTCCCATCTTCCTCCCCCGCGTCCCCCGCGTCTCCGCCCGCCGGCAGACCCATAAACGGATCGTATACGAATGGAAAACAACAGAAGACGCGTCCGGACCCGAGACTAGATTAAATCGAGATCTGAGCCAAATACGGAGGCCATTTTTATCTTCTTCCCATTGTGCTCTGTGCTCCGCGCTGAATTAGTTTTCTTCTCGCGGGGGGTCGCTCGTATTCGATTGTGCGGTGGCCGCCCGGCCGGCCGCAGCTTAATACGATTGTTGTCGCGACAAACGAATTTTGTCTGGTTTGGCCATCAATCAAATAGCGACGAGAAAGTTCGTTAAGAACGGTCTATTAGTGTCATTCGAAAGGAAAAATGGCGCGGAGGAAATTGTCTCCGAGGAAAAATGGGAAATTGGGTGGTACGAAAGTTTGATTGGAGTTCTGGGCTTTGTGGACTGTTAAGTTTTATGTTGTATATGTTTTGGTCGCGTATGATTATATTTGGGGAAATATATTTGTTTCAATTATAAGTTGGGCTATTGAAATGTTAGCTGTGCTATTTTCGTTGTTTTCTTCTCTAATATTCAGGGTTTTTTTCGTTGTCTGTAATCTTTCATCGACCTTGAAACAAATAAACAACTATCGTTACTTCTGAAAATATTTGGAAAAGAAAATGCTGGAAACACCCCGACTTACATCAAAATTAATTGGTGGGCTTTCATCATTAATAAAAATGAAACAATACACGCTTCAAGAACGCATTGAAATTATTAAAATTTTCTATAGAAATGGTGAAAATTTGGCAGAGACGTTTCGTAAAACTCGAACGTTTTTGGGTCGTCGTGAAGCACCTTGTCGGACCGCAATGAAGAAATTGGTGGGAAAATTCGAGCTGTTGAGACAAGTTAGTGTTGTGAAGAATAAACCCGTGCACGTCGCTCAAGAACAGCCGAGATTATTGCTGCTGTAGCCGAAAGTGTTGAAGATAACCCAGGTTTGTCCATTCCTCGTCGTTCTTTGGAATAAGGCATTCTACAAACGTCATTACACTGTATTTTGCATAAAAATTTGGGTCTTAAGGCTTACAAAGTTCAGTTAACACAAGAACTCAAGCCGGCCGATCATCAACAACGTCGTGTCTTTGCTGATTGGGTCGTTGAAATGCATGAAAATGATCCGGACCGTGTTATCTCTCGAAGAGGTGATCACAATCGGCCATCGAGATCTTGTCATTTAACACCTTGCGACTTCTTCCTTTGGGGCCACGTGAAAGAGAGCCCAGCGTCGATTCAAGACCTCAAAGATGGAATTCGCGAGGCTATCGAGGACATAGAGCAGCCTGTTTGCGATTTGGTTATGCAAAAATTCATTAAAAGGATATGGTCCTGTAAGCGTGGTCGTGGTGGTCATTTGCCTGATGTTATTTTCCACTATTAACGGCTTCTTCTTTATAATGAAATAAACATCCGATCATTAATATTGAAAAATGGCATTTTTCTTTGAATACCAAAATAACACTTCTTATTGAAAAACCCTTTATCTAAGGCAGTATTGCCTGTAGTTGTACTAAGAATGAATCCCAAAGTACAACATTTTAGTGTAAATTTGGCAACAGCGCGGCACAAATAGACAGTTGCTAAAATCACAGTGACCCTGCACTTTTCTAGTCTGTCTCTTATACAGAGTGGCTTAGATGCAGCCAACCCAGAACCACCACCCTCCTCTCTATCGGTATCATTCGTAATAGGCGATTAGTTCCTTAATCCTGAAAGACCACTCAGTTCACCCGATAGGAGCCAACTTGATCTGGTCTTATTGCAAACTAACCGAGTATATTTAATGAGATAAGAACCCCCTGTAGCAACGAAATGATTCATCGAATTGTCACCGGTCGTCCGGAAAAAGATGAAAGTTATCCGGATTGAAAAGAGTGATGGGGAACGACGTTTCGATAGGGTAATCTTCAGGAAAAATAATGAAGGTTACGGGGGGGATAGGTATTTTGAGTCATTTTGTAGGGTTTCGTGAATTTGTGATGTTTTTCTTAGTACAGGGGAAATTATGAGAATTCGAAATATCTAGCTTTGGGAAAAATTCCATTTGAACGGTGAAATTCTAAACGCTTGCAGGAATCGATAAGAAAGTATTTTTTTCTGATTAAGCTACCTCGAGAACCTATAAAAATATACCAATGTCAATAAAGTCCGCCATACTTTTTAAATAATTTCAGTTTATAGATTTTTCACTTTTCATTTTCGAGTTGCGTTTGAGAGCGTCTGCGTAATTCAGTTCGCTTCGGATCGATGAATTTCTAACGTCAATCGATTCATTAGACCGAGTTCAACAATTATCAGTAATAACCGTTTCTGTAGATCCTACAGAATTTTTGTAAAATGCTGAAATATAGCGTTTTAGGGGGGGTCAACCCCTTAGTCATTTTCGACCAAAATTTCAAAATTTTCGATGATCATTTTATGTGCTTATATTGAAGAGGACTACAGGCTGAAAAAGAATATGTAATTCATTTTTCATTCCGGCTGTTCAAACGGAAATTATGAGAGTTTGAAATATCGAGTTTTGGGAAAAATGCCATTTGAACGGTGAAATTCTAAACGCTTGCAGATATCGATTCGAAAGTATTTTTTTCTGATTCAGCTACCTCGAAAACCTATAAAAACATACCAAATTCAATAAAGTCTGCCATACTTTTCAAATAAATTCAGTTTATAGATTTTGCACTTTTCATTTTCGAGTTGCGTTTGAGAGCGTCTGCGTAATTCAGTTCGCTTCGGATCGATGAATTTCCAACGTCAATCGATTCATTAGACCGAGCTCAACAATTATCAGTAATAACCGTTCCTGTAGATCTCACAGAATTTTTGTAAAATGCTGAAATATAGCGTTTTAGGGGGGGTCAACCAACCCCTTAGTCATTTTCGACCAAAATTTCAAAATTTTCGATGATCATTTTATATGCTTATATTGAAGAGGGCTACAAGCTGAAAAAGAATATGTAATTCGTTTTTCATTCCGGCTGTTCAAACAGAAATTATGAGAGTTTGAAATATGGAGTTTTGGGAAAAATGCCATTTGAACGGTGAAATTCTAAACGCTTGCAGATATCGATACGAAAGTATTTTTTTCTGATTTAACTACCTCGAAAACCTACAAAAACATACCAATTCAATAAAGTGTGGCATACTTTTAAATAAGTTCAGCTTATAGATTTTTCACTTTTCATTTTCGAGTTGCGTTTGAGAGCGTCTGCGTAATTCAGTTCGCTTCGGATCGATGAATTTCTAACGTCAATCGATTCATTAGACCGAGCTCAACAATTATCAGTAACAACCGTTTCTGTAGATCTTACAGAATTTTTGTAAAATGCTGAAATATAGCGTTTTAGGGGGGGTCAACCCCTTAGTCATTTTCGACCAAAATTTCAAAATTTTCGATGATCATTTTATGTGCTTATATTGAAGAGGACTACAGACTGAAAAAGAATATGTAATTCGTTTTTTATTCCGGCTGTTCAAACAGAAATTATGAGAGTTTGAAATATGGAGTTTTGGGAAAAATGCCATTTGAACGGTGAAATTCTAAACGCTTGCAGATATCGATTCGAAAGTATTTTTTTCTGATTAAGCTACCTCGAGAACCTATAAAAACATACCAAAGTCAATAAAGTCCGCCATACTTTTTAAATAATTTCAGTTTATAGATTTTTCACTTTTCATTTTCGAGTTGCGTTTGAGAGCGTCTGCGTAATTCAGTTCGCTTCGGATCGATGAATTTCCAACGTCAATCGATTCATTAGACCGAGCTCAACAATTATCAGTAATAACCGTTCCTGTAGATCTCACAGAATTTTTGTAAAATGCTGAAATATAGCGTTTTAGGGGGGGTCAACCCCTTAGTCATTTTCGACCAAAATTTCAAAATTTTCGATGATCATTTTATGTGCTTATATTCAAGAGGACTACAGGCTGAAAAAGAATATGTGATTCGTTTTTCATTCCGGCTGTTCAAACATAAATTATGAGAGTTTGAAATATCGAGTTTTGGGAAAATTGCCATTTGAACGGTAAAATTCTAAACGCTTGCAGATATCGGTTCGAAAGTATTTTTTTCTGATTCAGCTACCTTGAAAACCTATAAAAACATACCAAAAACATACTTTTCAAATGAATTCATTTTATAGATTTTGCATTTTTCATTTTCTAGTTGCGTTCGAAAGCGCCCGCGTAATGCAGTTCGCTTCGGATCGCTGAATTTTCAACCTGAATCGATTCATTAAACCAAGCTCAACAATTATATTTAATATCTTTTTCTGTAGATTCTACAGAATATTTGCAGAATGCTGAAATATGTATAGCGTTTTTATAACGATCGTCCAGCAAGTTTGGCCCACTTGAAGAACAACATTCTTTTGGCTATCGCCAACATCCCCAATGAAATGCTTGACAAAGTTGGCTGACATTTCCGAAATAGATGAGCGCAACTAACCATAATGAACTTATTTTGCCAAACACATTCTTCGAAACAGTCTAAACATAAACATTTTCAATTGGCTTCAATTCTGTAGTTAACTTGAACACCTCAAACTCCCAAATTTATTTGATTCGTTTGAAAGGGAAAAATCCAATGTACGATTCTCAATAAAACGCCCCAGACGATTTAGTGGATTTCCATCGAATAAATTCCCTGATTCTCCTCCAAAAATCCATATTTCTATATTCGCTGCAACATGCTTTTAACTCATAATTTCTGCGCTGATGTCAATATCTAAAAAAGCCGAAGTCCCTGAAGTGAAATTATTAACAACTTAGTACGCAGTATAGTTCGACTGATTTAGTGCTTTAGGGATACTGCAAATGTATCCGAGGGCATTGGAAAAGTGTATATCATCGTGAAAAAACGATAGGGGTGAGAAGAAAATTTTCCAGTGGATTCGTACAGAGTTCGGATATTTTCCCGCTGAATATAAAGCATTTACTCTTTTTGAACGCTCGTTCTACACTTGAAAACTTGACTTGAAGTGTTCTGTGAAATAAGGCCATTCAAAATTGTTGTTCCTCAATATCTCAGACAATATGGAACCAATCAAAATGAGAATTTGCGGCTACATTCAAGATGCTCGTAATAAGCAAAATTTTGTGGCCATACTGTTAACAGAACCATTGAAAATTCAATTGGAATATTGATATTAGCTCTTTAATACTTGGTATTTACACCCCTTGCGTTAATTACAGCTCGGCAACGACGGTTCATACTCGAAATGAGTGATCTTAAAATGTTCTGATCTAATCCTTCCCAGATTTCTCTGAGTTGGAGTCATTAAAAGTAGCTGGATGATTTTCGGAACTTCTCAGCCTTCTATTGAGGTTGTCCCAAACCTGCTCAATCGGATTGAGATCTGCACTTCTTGCTGGTCATTCCATTCGAGAGATTCAACCTCTTCAAGGTACTCCTGAACGGTGCGCGCACGATGGGGTCTGGCATAATCGTCCATAAAAATGAAATTTTTACCAATGTACGGGGCAACTGGCACTACATGCTCTTCTAAAATGTTCCTTGTATACTTATCTTCATTCATAGCCGCAGTTGTAGGATAAATTTGAGATTTCCATAATGTGCGTTAATTTTTTGCGTTGTGTATTTAGTATCAATTTCAAGTCCTCTACAAAATTTTGAGGTAATAGCTTCAGTACTCTACCGATGAACGAGCGCTCGAAAGCACCCGCTTAGGGCATTTTCAAACATGCAGAATAATTCTGAATTAATCAATTCAAATGTTCAATACCAATTTTTAAGGCAGCACGCAAAAGCTTGTAGGAGTTGCGTCATGTGAACCAAAGGATAAATATGAATAATCTTTCGATAAATCTTTATCTTTACTAATATTACAAAGAGGAAAGATTTGTATGTTTGTGGGTTTGTGGCGTGATACGAGTTAACTCATAAGCTACTAGACCGATTTCAATAATTCTTTCACCCTTAGAATGCTACAATATCCCTGAGTAACATAGGCTATACTTTTCACCCGAGAAAATTAAGGAAACCTACTATAACTTCAATGATAATGAATATGAGTACCAAAATCAGCCATGATCAGCTAATTCAGGTGCGCTGCAAAAACCGTAAGACGTACATGGAAAAAATGTATGACGGAAATGTACCTCTTCAATAAGTCCGAGATAGCATATATCTTTCCTTCAATAGTTCTACAAAAAAGTCCGAGATAGCATATATCTTTCTTTCAAGGTTTACTCGGTATTACCTTTTAAAGGTATCCGAATGTTTCTCAAAATTATGCATTATTGGGAGTATTTTTTTATGAATACGCTATTGATCCTTATCCAATTAAAATCGTCGTTCATACCCTGTATTTAATTTAGAACGAAATTGCCTTTTACAGCATTCAATTATGATGAATACATCAAAAGATATGGCAGGTTGAAGATGAAATCGCACCAAAATGCTTCTCTGAGGTAGGCACTAGGCGGGTAGGAGAAGGTAATGAAGTGTGAGGGATATATGAATGTATTTTGGATGCATGATGCCGTATGTTTATGATCACAAATCGGATCAACAGATGGCGCTTTAGTCGTTATTTAGGTTACTCATCTACTCTGCAACTAAACGGCTGGATCGAATTGAATGAATGTTTGTGTATACAGAACAGCGTCTATTGGGTCTGCTAGTCTTTCATAATCACAGAACTAAGCCAACATTCCTCCTCTATACTCCCATTCGCTTCACTCAAATTCCGTCATCGTTCAGTGGTACAGTTTCACGTCATAACGTTGTCTACACTGACGAGACCCCGCCGAACAATAGGGTGAAAAAAAAATGGCGGAACAATATATCTGATGGAATGTTTCTCCAAGATTATAATACGAGGGGTAACTTTGTCTTCGAAGTAAGGGAGTGTAGTATGCCCTCCTCAATTATATTATGAAAAAAATGCTGCTGCGGAATCTGTAGTGGGTCCAATATCTTGCGAGATGGCATTATGGAAAGATCCTCTTTATTGAAAAAATGTCCGGAGGTCTACTTTCCTTCTTTCTTTTGCGCCATTTCTAGGTTATGACGGATTTTCATTTGGAACGTCGGGAAAAGATGAATAGGGATGTTCTTGGAGACGAAAGGGCAGGGTTCTTTATGTGAATAAGACGAGATCATCTGTCACAATGGCAAGAATAAATATGATGAGTTTCTCAGGAAAATGAGAATAATGGATATTAACGAGGGAGGCACTGACTTCGTGAAGTTTTCGCGGTTGCTCGTCATTTTATTTGTGCTAAAATCTATGGCAGGGGTCCGTTTTCCGAATGAAAACTTCGTCAATCTCAATTGCAATTGTTTTGATTGTTCATATTCGACTTCTTATGTCTTCTATGGGCCTTTTCGGAAACTTACTCGGGTTAACTCGATCCCTAACCTTCGCGTCGTTTAACTAACCCGAACATCCAACCCGTGTTCGGAAAGTACGGTGCTATTAACTCGATCACTGACTCAGGTTGATCTATCGTAACCCTACACGAGATCAGGGTCGTAGAGTCACCGCATACGCACTGCAGTTCAATTTTGTATTCTAAAAAGGCGGGAATAAGTATTCTACTTTTTTCTTAGTAATTTCATATATTCTATTCCTAAAAATTATGGGAAGAGAAGAGAATTTGGGTCAGTTTGAAATGTGTGGTTCCTTGAGCCGAGAAAATAATGTGAAACTACTTCTTCATAACTTTGTATGCAGATTCTTCTGCGTTAAAGCTAAAGCCTTCTTTACTTCTTTAACATTGGTACTTGTATCTTTGGAGGGTATCCTCTAAAGATATGTTTCTACTTTCTTCAACGGCTCGTAACTCCGTTGAAGTAGCAGTGAGTGAGTTGTGGTGAGTAGAGGGTTGTAAATCCACTACAAACCAAGTAAAACTCGCGGTGGAGTTAGAATAATTTATTTACAATCGAAACTTGAACAAAAAATGTTGTTAAGAATTAATGATCACGCTTATATATTATTATTTGTGACGACACAACAGTTTTCGTCATCGGGCGCCTTACGGAGTTGCTAGAATCTGCACAATTCGCACATTATTTGGCCTAGATATTGTATATTGAATGGATGAGGTCGATAACTGCTCCTGGTAAATTTTCCATGGAATTTGAATTCTTGATTTTTAAATGCGATTTCTTCTGGATATTCCTTAATGTTTAATTCAATTAAACATTGGTACTCAAAGATAACATTGAACATGCGAGGGCACACCAGAAATTATAAGAAAGATTTTACAGAAGCCAATAAATCTAAACAAAGCTAGAGACAATCAGTAAATAAACTTGAACTGAAAAAATAAATTCTCTTCTTCTTTAACATAGGAACTCTGAAATAACATTAAACATGGAAGGGCACACCAGAAATTATAAGATATTTTCACAAAAGCCAATAAAGCAAAGCTAGACACAACCCTAAAATAAACTGGGACTCAAAAATTAATTCATAAAATATTTGGTTATGTTATTGATACGACTGTCACTTCAAATCCGAAACCTGATGTGTTCGTAAACTTAGAACCCGGGTCCGTGATCCGAGTAGATCAGTCACGTGACCCAATGGATCGAGTTAGTAACCCTGAGTAAGTTTCCGAAAACGCCTTTTGAGTTTTACAAACTCTGCGTTAATCGATTTCTTCAATTTCGGGCAACTTTGTTGCTTATGTTGGCTATAGATAAAAGAATGTAGTTCTTCAAGTAGACCAGATTCTTGGGAAGATCGTTATAAACATGCGATTTTACATTCCTCATAAAAAATCGCTGGGAGCTAAATCAGGTTAATGTGCTGGAACAGTGAAACCCCAGACGACACATGTGGACATACATAACAGTAAGAAGTCACTGAAAAGTTCGTTATTCGGTGGTTGTGAAGTTCTTTAGGGTTCTGTGGGCAGCACTCCAGCACAGTCGTCTGATTCATTTTTTTATGAGGATATCTTAAATCACATGTTAACGATCGTCCCAGAATTATGACCCACTTGAAGAACAATATTGGTTCAACTATTGCCAATTTAAGCCACGAAATGCCGGACAAAGTTTGTCGACATTTCTGAAATTGATAAACGCATTGTATCGACAATAATGGACACCCATTTGTCAGATATCATCTTCAGAGTTTTCTAAACATAAACTTCAAATGTTCTTGATCATGGAAAAATAATCAAATCTGCTCCACCTTTTTCAATGGCTTAAATAAATGTTATTTTCCATCTTTATTTTCACCACACACAAGTCAAAAGTACAGCGAAAACAAATGAAGAAAATGCAGTGCAAATAATCCTATTTACCTCACTCTCCAGCTCACAAAGCGATAAGGGCACTAATAAAAGCAACGGGGATCATCTTAATCAAATTCATCCCGCCAAACTTAGGGGATGCATATTTCCAGAAATTCCCGTTGAATTACAAGCGAAATAGGAATCGAATTTCCTTTTTCCTGGAAGAGGGCAAAAGCAAGTTATTTTCGATTTAATATAATCCTATTAGGAGCAATCGTTTATGGGCCTTTTGTGCACTTTGCAAAGGACTTCGGGTAGGTATTATTCCAGGAATATAATGGGGACCTCGGCTGAGGATCCTGGATATTATAGAGCCCTCTCAGATATTGCTTCCTGCCCGTCCTGTTTGTTTATCATTGTTCGAGTTAATTTCGAGCTTTATCCGCGCTTTTATTTGGGTTTTGATCGCATTTTGGCAGTTCAGGTGCATACATAGGTACAGGGTCTCTATAAATGATTGAAACATCGCAGTTGACGTTGGACTATTATAAATATTCATATTCTGATGTAAACTTCAATTTAAACAAACGATACTGTCAGTTTAGGCTGGAAATTCCGAAAGAAATTGAATAATCCGACTGGAATTATGAATTTGTAGACTTTGCATAAGAAACGATATGATAAAAAATTTCCAAAGCGATGTTACAATCATTTATAAAGACCCCGTATAATGTATGGAAAAGTGTATGTATTTGGAATATGTTTGAAATGTATTCATTTATTCATCAATATCCATTTTGTTTTCCTCAAAGTAATACCCCTCAGATAAAGGGTTTTCCAATAAGATGTGGTATTTTTATAGCCCGCTATTTCGGTAGATGTCACGTTTGAAGCTGTCATTTTTTGACATTTGACAAGTAGAAACTACGCCATTAATAATAATGAAACGATACACGCTTCAAGAACGCAAAGAAATCATTAAAATTCACTATAAATGATGAAAATTTGGCAGAGACGGTTCGTAAAACTGTAACATTTTGGGTCGTCGTGAAGAACCTTGTCGGACCGCAATAAAAAATTGGGAAAAATTCGAGCTGTTGGGACACAGTTAGTGATGTGAAGAATAAAACCGTGTAAGTCGCTTAGAACAGCCGAGGATATTGCTGCTGTAGCCGAAATTGTTGAAGAACCCCAGGTTTGTCCATTCCTCGTCGTTATTTGGAATTAGGCATTCCACAAACGTTATTACACCGTATTTTGCATAAAGATTTGGGTCTTAAGGCTTATGAAGTTCAGTTAACACAAGAACTCAATCCGCCGATCATCAACAACGTCGTGTCTTTGCTGATTGGGTCGTTCAAATGCATAAAATGATCCGGAATTCCATCGAAAAATCATCTTGAGTGATGAGGCCCATTTCCATCTCGGTGGCTTCGTCAACAAGCAAAATTGTCTTCTTTATAATGAAATAAGCATCCGATTATTTATATTGAAATTGCATTTTTCTTTGAATATCAAAATAACACCTCTTATTGGAAAACCCTTATAACAGCTCTTTTCCCAATCCTCGAAGCACTTCCGGAATGCGCTTTTCGGTATTACCTTCAGCTGGTTCTAGATTCTGACTTTATCTCACCAAATGTGGTGAAGAACTTTCCTTTCATTGGTCTCTTCAGTTTTTGGAATGAGGAAAAGTTGCAGAGAGCCAAATCTGGTGAATACGGTGGTTGAGGCATGATTACTGTGTTGTATTTGGTAAAAAAATCACAAGCAAGCATTAACGTGTGGGCTCCAACCCAAAATTCAATACAGATTCATTGAGTCACTGTTATCAACAGTCAAAAATCGAAGAACACACAAAAATGTTTTCAGTTTTCAACAACAAACTAGAGAAGCGGTTTTACAAAAATCATCAAGGAACAAAATGATATTGAATTATTTCAAAGAATTTCTCCTCAGATTTTTGCCACATAATTATCGAACTACAGTTTAAATAAACTTAGATTAGTGCTCTTAAAATGTCAGCATATGGCAATATAGGGTCGTGATGTAATAATATAGAAAAAAATTCAAGCTCTGTACAGATTTCCCATATCTTCCACCTCCAACCCTGTATACATTTCTCTATAATTTTCACTAATTGCTAATTTTTCGTTTTCCAGGTAACTACCAGAACCATCAATGGAACCGATCGACTCTAAAGCAGTAAGTGCCCAATGAATCTCGAAGAGAACGAGGGGGTAAAAACCACCCCTTAAAACCTCCAACAAAAAAATCTCCTAATGCCTTCGCGAAGGTCGTAAATCCTCTTGCCGCAACCCTTCGGGGACCAGGGAAATTGCCTCGAAACGGGGAAAAATAAAACGAATTAGAAATGGACATAATTGATATCCACCCCCCACCCCCGTTTTCGACCCCCATAAACGTCGCCGAGAGGGGCGTGCCCGTGATTCTAATTGATGCAAAACATCAGAACGGAGGAATCGCAAAGGAAAGGGTTCGGCCGAGATTTTCGGATAGAGATCGGGGTTGAAACCCTTCATTAGATGTGTTAGGTTTCTTACCCTCCAGGGCGGTATTGGCTCTGGTGGATTTTGAGGGGTAGAAATCTTAGAAATGCTATTATTTTTTGGCTTAATTTTGTTTTCAATTGTAGGTATGTTCATCCTTGATAAATCACCAGTTTTGAATTTCAAGAAAACTCTGCGTGCGTCATTTTATACAGGGTGAAACAAAATCTGTTTTTTTACCTTAACTTTAGAACCACCTCTGGTGTGTTCCAGTTGTTCCACCGTGTGATTTCTTATTTCATCATCAAGACACATTTTCTTTTGACAATTCAATTCTTCATTTACAACCATAGCTCAATTTTTGTTAAAGATACAGGGTTTTCAGTGCAACATTAAACTCCGCAATGTCAAAATAGCTTTGAAAGTACTTTCACAGATTCTACCTTAAATCCGAACGTTATGAAAATAAACTGAAAACTGAGTGGAAACATGAAACACTAGCAGACCCAACAGACGTTGTTCTGTATACACAAAAATTCATTCTATTCGATCCAGCCGTTTAGTTGCAGAGTAGATGAATAACCTGAATAACGACTACAGCGCCATCTGTTGATATGATTTGTGATCATAAACATACGGGCATCAGGCAATCCAAAATACATTCATACATCCCTCACACTTCGGTACCTTCTCCTACCCGCCTAGTGCCTACCTCGGTGACGCATTTTGGTGCGATTTCATTTTCAACCTGCCATATCTTTAGATGTATTCATCATAATTGAATGATGTAAAAGGCAATTTCGTTCTAAATTAAATATGAGCGACGTATTTAATTGGATAAGGATCAATATCGTATCCATAAAAAAATACTCCCAAATAATGCATAATTTTGAGAAACATTCGGATACCTTTAAAAGGTAATACCGAGTAAACCTTGAAAGATAGATATATGCTATCGCGGACTTTTTTGTAGAACTATTGAAGAGGTACATTTCCGTCATACATTGTTTCCATGTACGTCTCACGGTTTCTGCAGCGCACCTGAAAATAGCTGATCATGGCTGATTTTGATACTCATATTTATTATCATTGAAGTTATAGTAGGTTTCCTTAATTTTTTCGGGTGAAAAGTATAGCCTATGTACTCAGGGATATTGTAGCATTCTAAGGGTGAAATAATTATGGAAATCGGTCTAGTAGCTTATGAGTTAACTCGTATCAACGCCACAAACATACAAATCTTTCCTCTTTATAATATTAATTATAGAAGAGCAGTTTTAGCTCGACATATTGTTCCGTAAACACCGAGGTTGATATCCAAGAATTCAAATGGACTGCTCTAAGCCCGGATTTGAACCCAATTGGGCATGTTGGAAAAATTCGATCTCGCGTACCAACTCCTGAAAATTTTCAGCAGCTCAGTGATGTTCTAATTAAGTCAAAACTTTAATGGGACATACCGAGACGAATTGCACCTGTTATCCGCGTCTGGGCGGAAAATACGCTATGTTTTCGACTCAGTTTTCAGTTTATTTTCATTACTTCATAATTTTATGTTGAATTTGTTATTTTACTTTTGTAGCCTTAGCTTAGTATATTGTTCTTCTCTCTTCTTCCTTCTCCCAAAGCAGTTTAAGGAAAAACTTACTCATGTGAATATTTCTTGTTTAAAGTGTAATTTAAAAAAATGAGGATACGAAACAGAACAGCACTGTTAACCTGTTGATAACCAAACAACGACTGACTCTTTTTTAGAAGTACCACCCTAAGTGTTATACAGAGTTACTTCTGGAAGCCCATAGATTGCGCGACATGTTCATATTTGAAATTTCTAGGTATATTCCTACAAAGCACCTGCCCTCTTGATATCGAATCATAAGTTGAGGATCCTGAACCCTCCCCTAGTCCAACCCTGCCCTCCCATCTCATCAAGAAAGCATCAAATGTACGAAATCGTCCCAATAATCCTACAGGATCGAAGTTACAAAAGCAGCATCTCGGAATAGATTAATCTGACTGTCTACGACTACTAAAAATCGCAATTTTAAGGAACCGACCCCACCGGCTACGACCCCGGTGTAGACGGACCTTAATTAAGGGAAACACTACAATGGCAAGAATAAAGCCTCTTGAGCACCTGAATTAAGCAAAACGTTCAGAAAAGAGGACGAAATGAACGTAATGTCGTTTAAACAGGGGAAGAATCGACGATGTCCTCAATTTAGGCGTACGTGTCGCGACATCTGCAATCGTAAATTGAAGAAAAACCGTCTTATTCGACTCGATCGCATTCGTTTTACGTCTATGGAACGCAGCCACTGTCAGATAATAACACCGTGCTCTTTATTCTGTGATTAAACCTCAATTATTGAAACGTCATCCTGACAGATATGGTCATAGAATTACAAGTTATAAGTGGCCACGTTTGCCAACTTACTGATTTCAATTGGGCGGTTTGCTTTCAGTTTCTAATATTCTTTATTCTGTTTTCTACAAATAATGTGAATTAATGGCAGAACAACGTTAGCCAGACCAGCTAATTGTTGAATGAATATCTGATATAAGATTTTATCCTTCATAGTATGATTTTTAGTGACTTTTCGCTAGAAATTCATTTATAGTAGGGGCGTTCGGCATCGAATCGGACTGGTTGGTCGATCTGAACCGTTCGTTTATTACATCCGGATTGAGGGGAGTACACATCTGGACCGTTCGGCATAAAATCTGAGCAATCGGATGTCGATCTTTTTGCTCGGTCTATTTCGACGAATCAAAGCGATTATATCCATAGAGCTTTAGTTTTTTATATATTTTTTTGTTTTATGTTGAGTTTCCTGAACCGACAAACGATATATTGAAAAATTCTAATACTTAACACTTTTATTCTTCTGTTTTCATGTATTCATTAATTCGATATTTCGATATAGCTATCGTAGTTATGAATAGACAGGAGGAGATATTGCTTTTCCGTTTCTTTTTCTTGTAATTAATTGATTCATTAGGATGTTTCGGTACAACTATCGCCGTAGTGAACGACCAGAAGGGGATATAGCATTCCTCGTTTCCTTTTCATTCAGTGCCTCTGTACCTAATTATTTAATTGAGATTTTACGGTAGAGCTACGAAAAGGGTGAAAGCATCGTTAAAAGATGAGCATATTTCCCAAAATAGTGATCTTTGAAATCTCATAATCTATGAAAGTAGAACAGATCAGTATGTTCTGTGGCAGATGCTCTGTACCGTTCGTTTATTCGCAGATATTACAGATGAATCTGTACGATCTGTGGTCACGTGACTAAAAAACATAGATTTATAATACTAACTAGATAGCGAACATGTCAAAAATTTTGAGGCAAACGGCGGCCATTTGCAGTTTGGAGTGAAATTGACTAATTTGAGAGTTGTCAATTTTTCAACGAACTGAAATATTAGAATAAGCGAGGTTATACCGTTTTTGAGGAATCTATTGTGTATAATCATCATAATGGTACATTATTTTAATAACTAATCACACGAATCGAAAAAAATTATTATTTGATATAGACCGAAATGTCAGTGTTCACAGAACACTAATATACAGAGTTCGTTTTTCATCATTTCTTTCAAAGGAACGTCTATGTTTCAATCAAAATTCGAGCACATATGGCATAAAACATCAAAATATTTGTGGTTCACTCCAAACTGCAAATGGCGGCGATTTGCCTCACTTTTTTCTACGTGACAGTTAGGAAGTTCGACGTCCAGTTAGTATTATAGGTCCATGCTAAAAAATTCGTCTGCTCACGGAGGTCAATGCCTAACGCGCTTACTGTCCATGTTTTCTGTAGCCGTCAATCTCCGATAACAACGTAGATATTTCATTCTGACAGATACGACCATAGAATCGAAAGTTACGAGGTTATGTCCGATATCAGGGCGGCCAACTGATATTTATTTAGCGGCGTGCCCACGTGGGAATTTATCCTGTCTACCTCCAAATACCACCGAAGTTTATTTGCATATCTCGCATATATTTTCACCGTTTTTTCGGGGAGCAACGAATGGGTCGCTATTAGGCCCCGCATATGTGTCCTAATGGTCTCGGGGGTTACGTCAGGTTAGCCAACCGAGCAGTAGCTGGCCCTGCTTAGCATTCATACGCCATCTACGGTCATAAAACCCCAACCCCGTTTCCCCTATCTGTATTGGTTTCCTCAGATATCATCTTAATATGCGATATTTTTCAACCCCCTGCGTCTTTTTTACGATTTTATTCTGGCTGGGGCTCCGTTAGTAACTTATGGCCACTTTCGCCGGGATTTTAGCCAGCTTATATATACATATAAGAGGAGAGATTTGCGATTCGGGACAAAAACTGCATCAGAATGTGCACTTCCACTTTCCACTTTTATAAAAATGTATTTCTACGCTTGGTACGAGTGGGTTTTATGGGGATTGTCGACTCTATGGCCGTGCCAGGCATACAACATTAATTTTGTTCGATGGTTGAGATGCCGAATAAATGCGAATCGAGGTTTTCCGGATATTTTTTGTAGGAGTTGTTTACTGCGAAATTATGTTTTATTATTCTCTTGTTTGCTTTCTTTGCTCTGACGAATTCAATGAATTCTGAATCTATGATCATGAAACCCATGTGATCTGTGATTAACCTGGAATCATTCATAACACAACCTTCAAGTTTTGATCATAGTTTCATAATACTAACTATAGATGGCGAACCTGTCAAAAATTTTGAGGCAAACGGCGGCCATTCGCAGTTTGGGTTGGATTTGAGAGGTGTCAATTTTTCAACTAATTGCAATATTAAAATTACCAATATTTATTGATTTATTTTATTCCAACGAATTGAAATATTAGAATTACCAATATTTTTTTAATAACTAGTCACACGAATCGGAAATATTTATTATTTGATATAGGCCGAAATGTCAGAGTTCACAGAAAACTAATATACAGAGTTTGTTTTTCATCACTTCTTTCAAGGGAACGTCTATGTTTCAATCAAAATTCGAGCACAGATGGCAAACAACATCAAAATATTCGAGTTTCATCCCAAACTGCAAATGGCGGTCTTTTTGCCTCACTTTTTTCCACGCTGACAGACGTAGTCCGTTCCCTAAAGTTTGAGCCGTTGGTTGGCCATGACAATTTGGCATATTCCACTGTATATATTAGAATTTATGGTTATGTTGTTTATTTTCTTGTCAGATTGATACGCAATGTTCTCAATATTGTATAGAGTTCTCTGATAACTCGCAAGCTCGTCGGACGAGGCCGGGTACATTCGGCAACGTTGACTTTATTTTACGTTATGACAGCAAATACTACGAACTTCAGATAAATAAACAAACGCCTACTATGCGCTCAAAATTACATGGAATCATTCATAACATAACCCTCTACTTTTGACGGATAAAATCATAGAATTAGAAGTTTTGAGTAATCGTGGTTACTAGGTCTTTATTTTTTTAGTGTACGAATATTTTCAGATAATCGTGGTCTAATATTTTTGTAGGAACATACCCGGGGTAATATTATTGAATTATTGAAATTGTGAAATTCATTCTGTGTTTCGCGTCTAACCATAAATAAACTTTAAATTTAATTGACAAACGATCATAGAATTACAAGTAGCCAGGCTTGCCAGTTGATGAAAATTGTTTAATTTTTCCTAATTTTCTTCGAAAGATTCTTGAGTAAATTTTTGATATGAAAAATGTTAAGACTGGCTTTTCTGGTAAATAGACGAAATAAAGCTTTGAGTACTTCTTTCTCGATACATTCGCTCGAAATAAGAAAAACTGGGTCATCCCGTCTGAAAAAAGCTAATATTCCTTGCCGGGACAGGACTGCAAAGCAGAAACGGAGAAATTACCCCCGCCTCATTTATATATAATCCGGAAAATTGAAAGGAAAACAAAGCGCTAAGTCGGATTTTTCGCCATGAAAACTGGATGGTTCGTCATTCGGAATTGAAACCGACTAATTAATTATTCAGCTTTTCATCAATTAGGCATGTTTTTGATGTGAGCGAGATGAACAGACTTCGCGGGGATGCTTTTCATTATTTAGGTTAGTCCGCAACCCCTCAGATCGGTGCGCCGATGCCAGATTTCCAGATATTTCCCTGAAAATGGTATTTGAGAAATTCAAGTTATTATTTCGTTTCTTCACCCTGAAATTTTCAATCTCAAGAAGAAACCTAAAACTGGGAAAGAGTATGGGAATTTCAATAACAATAAGATTTCAACTAAAAAATCGAAATTTGAGTATTATACGTCCATTAATTGCATAGATGTCTGCAAATACTTTTCGCAGACTATCACTTTGTAATCCGAATCGCGTAACTCGTACGAAAAAAGTACGTTGTGCCATTGAAAAGTCAGTTTAAGTGGTGTTTTGCACATTGCCGACAAGTAGCTTTATTTCCAGATGATGACCAAGCGACTTTTAAAGGTCTTCTTGACCTTTAATTTGCGGAATGCATTCCGGAACTTTGACACAGCAAGATCCAAAAGATGACTGGATCTTGGTAAGAAACAATTACACCTCCTCACTGGCTTTCTTACAGGACACTGTCGCCTCAGGAAGCACCTGTTGAGGAAGGGATTATCGGACACCGACGAGTTTAGGTTCTGTGGGGAGGAGGAAGAAACCCCCATTCACCTAGTCACGGAATGCCTTGGCATTGCGAGCCTATGGGAAGAATGCCTTGGGCGAGAAACTTGTAAGAGTGGAACTAGCCTCGTTGAAGCCTTCACAGATATTAGATTTCATTAGATCTCTGGAACTGGAAGGCGGGCTGTAAAGGATGTGGTCAGAACAGCTCTGTGGGGGGCACAATAGACCTTGAGGTCGCAGTGAACTGTAACCCCTTTTTAAACTGAACTTCTCCCATGTAAGCTTTGATTCGAAGACATAGGAGTACAGAGTTTCAATATAAGCATGACTATATCACACTTTTGATAGTTCCTTTACAGATTTCTTTCTATCTCTGCATCAGTAGTAGTATTTCTTTCTGCAAAACACTGGAATAGGAGCCTAATGGTAGCTGATAGGGTAAAAATTTTGCTTCAAGCGGAGTTTGTTTTCTATATGT
Organism: Propylea japonica; assembly: GCA_013421045.1. Classification (NCBI taxonomy): domain Eukaryota; kingdom Metazoa; phylum Arthropoda; class Insecta; order Coleoptera; family Coccinellidae; genus Propylea; species Propylea japonica. The sequence continues at coordinate 11,375,649 of CM024247.1, forward strand.
GAATTAGGAGAAAAGGTGTAGAGCTCAAAGTTATGCCAAACTCAACATCAAATGGAAAATATACAAAATAGGGTGATTGTAATGAGTTTGAGTTTCCCGAGCCTAGATTTCAGAACATTGAAGAACCAGTAGACATGGGACATCCTAAGCAGCATCCGAAAAGATATCTCACGAGGTCCAGAACCTTTCCAAAATTCATAAACCCCCTCAAAAACTCTAACAACTCATACATTCCCCACACACATAAACAAACCTTCCAGTCTCCCCATTTTCCCTAATTCTCCTCCAGCAATCTCTTCACTAATAATCCAACGCATTCAAACTCATCCCGACTTTGGAATACCTCCCCCCTGCTCTCTTTCAGCCTTCCAGTCTCCCAGATACGTCGCCCCGTGTTTATCTGTTATTAAACAGTACAAAGTTCCCGCTTTTATCTCGAACAAATGCGCCCCCAGGTCCTGGAGGACGGGCTGAAATTCCATAGATTATGATTAATCTGTTTTTCGGGTCGCATTCACGAAGGAGATATAAGACTTCGAGTAGATGTTCTACATTCATACCGAATAAACGGGAAAACGCGAAATATCGGAGTTAACCCTGGGACGTACGTTCAACATCTTCTCTTTTCTGCTTCGTTTTCCTCGTCGAGCAAATCCTGGATGCTTCCAGACGGTTCTTGTACTGCACGATGCGGTATTGCCAGAGTTATGGGGAGAGATACCGCTGTAGATACTTAGACGACAAGAAGGAACAAAATATTAGATAGATGTAGCAATGAAGCGGAGAAGCGATTTAAAATCAACCAATATTAAACCCACACTTCGGAACTAATACTGTCAACGAACAAAGAACATGCATAGTGGTAATATCAAACACAGCATCCATAGATAGCTATTTCGCCCTATTTAGGGCTCTTCAGTATGGAGGAGCTCCGTCTGAAAGGCATTCTAGGTTCCCCTATTTGAAGAAATGTCGCCTAGCTCTGAGAATAACAGAACCAAAATGCCATCTCTTGAGATCCTTACGAACACCTACCTCCGATGCATGAACTCTGAACGAAGTGCAAGATATTTATCCGTTTTCATACAAACTGGTGGTAGACCAACTATGTGGACTTAACCTTCAGTCGATGAAGTGGAAACGCTCGTTTCTTCGTCGTAAACCAGACGTGGTGATAATAGTAGAATGCCTTTCAGACGAAGCTCCTCCATGTTTACAATCTTGAGTTAGTTTATAGTTGCTATAGTTTAAAAAGGGGTTACAGTTCACTGCGACCTCAAGGTCTATTGTGCCCCTTTACAGAGCTGTTCGACTACACCCTTTAAAGCTCGTCTTCCAGTTTCACAGCTCTCATGGAATCCAATATTTGTGAAGGCTTCAACGAGGCTAGTTTCTCGTCCAAGGCATTCTCTCCTTAGACTAGCATGCCAAAACCTTCCGTGACTAGGTGAATGGGGATTTCTTCCTCCTCCCCACAGAACCTACACTCGTAGTGTCCGATAATCCCATCCTCAACAGGTGCTTCCTGAGGCAACAGTGTCCTGTGAGAAAGCCAGTGAGGAGGTGTAATTGCTCCTCACCAAGATCCAGATATCTTTTGATCCCGCTGTCCCAAAGTTCCGAAGGAACTTAGTGGAATGATCCATCCTTGGGAGATTCCGCCAGAGTTTTTTCTCTCGGCTTTCTCCTTCTCCAGAAACTCCTTCTTATATGTGACATTTACGTATACCACAGAAGGGTTCTGGGCCAATGAGTTACATTCCTGTGCCCCCTTTGGCAAATGTATTGGCCTCTTCGTTTCCTTCGATTCCCGAGCGGCCGGGAACCCAGATTAAAAAGACCTTATTTTTCTTGCCTACCTCATTGAGTTTGTTCCGGCACTCTCAGATTATCTTTGAGTCGATGACGTAGGAGTGGTTCAGTGTATTGAGGTAACAATCTACAATCTACAGTTTTTCCACATACAATCGGTGCCTTAAAAAGAAAAACCAATAATAACAGGTCTCCGCAAAATGAATTACTTTCGCCAAGTGTCTCAACGATTATCGTAAACGTGACACCTCATTTTCCAAATTTCCTCCGCATCCACTGTAACCCATCATCGATTCTTTTTATTACGAGAATTAAAAACGTGCCTCAGATGTCCCATAAGCTAACCTCCATCCGCCATTACGGAAAATTCACGAGTCGCCAGTGCCGGGATTAATCCTGCAGGATTAACATCCCTACCTGACCGGTATGACCCGCCCGCACCCCAAAGCACCCCCGCTTGGAATTAGAATACGAACACCGTCGCATTATTTCTGGCAAGGGTCTTCCAAATGGGCAATATTCACTTTACATGCCGGACCGAGAGAGGACACTTCGAAAATTGACTTCGTCGATTGCGGATAACTGCCGATAGTTGGCTTATTTGGGGGTAGGGATGATTCGGAAGGGTAGTTACGTGAATTTCGGGGATTTGGGTAGTTGGCCGGTCGTTTCGGAAGGTCTTGAAGGGTTGAGGTTGGACAGTGGAGAGGTTGATTGGACGGTGTGGTCGGGAATATTGTTTCTGTGCTGGAAACGTTTCTGAGTTGATGTTTTGGGCGAAACGAGTTGGGAACTAGTTTTGGTTTAGAAGATATTAAATGAAATTGAATCCATAAACTAACTAAACGGAGAATAGATGAGACACTAGTAGAACAAGCTTCAACGCCATCTTTTTTTGTACAACATTACTAATTCGTGAAAAAAGCTCAATTGAAAAAGGAATCTGTATCGTAAAGCTGCCTCAAAAAGAATTCTGTAGTGCACCTTTTGAATAGGTGGGTACACCCATATACAAGAGGCAAAAAGTTTTTTGAAATTCAATTTCCAAAAGGAAATCAGAAATGGATTCGTGGAAGTTATCGATGAGTGAGGAAATTTTTTTTCATGAAAATAATACCTGCAACGAACTTCATCTGATTTTCTTTTGGAATCGAGAAATGAGGATCAATAATCAAATTCTGGATAGAATAAAAATTTATTAACTGAAATAGGTATCACTAATTGAAAATACAGATTTATTTCATAAATATCTAATCAATAAACTAATAATTGCATTGAAAACATTCTCAAAAACTAAAACTAATGAATTCAATAATACAAAATATGAGTATTTACCTACTAAACTTATTCAATACATGAAAAACTTTTTTGAAAACTATCTTTATTCTTATAGTTAACAGAATATACATGTAAATTTTATAATTACCTTCTTGCATCTCGATTTTCACATCCAATAACACAGCACGTCTTCACTCTTGCAGGCATATCGAAATTTATTATATTTCAAAAAGAACGTGTCAAACCACTCCTTGTGTCAGTTGACAATTCAGAGGTTTTTTGATAATAATGATTTCACATACTTACTATTTTTTCGATAGGATTTCCATGAATGCAACGACATCTAACTATCAAATTGAAAATAATTTTTTCGTGTATTAGTCTCCTCCTCCGACAGATGTCGCGGAATATACGAGTGGCTCATCTATTTTATTAGTTTGTCTATGGTCTATGGGGAACTAGTTTTGGTCTGGTAGATATTAAATAGAATTGAATGTCTGAAAATATGTCGAATTGTTCAGATGTTTTACGCTTGAAAGTAGGGTAGAATTCTTGCATATTTGGATTCAGAGCCTAAAATACAGAGCCCAGTAAGGAGCAGAATTTTGGAATCACTTGAAGGAGAACTTTTCACACTACAGAGAGATTCTAAAGGGTTTTCCAATAAGAGGTGTTATTTTGAATAGCCTGCTATTTCGGTAGATGTCACGTCTGAAGCTGTCATTTTTTGACGTTTGTCGAGTAGAAACTACCATTTTCATAGTGAATTTCAATAATTTCAATGCGTTCTTGAAGCCTGTATCGTTTCATTTTCATTAATGGGGTAGTTTCTTTTTGTCAAATGTCAACAAATGACAGCTTCAAAAATGACATCTACCGAAATAGCGGACTATTCGAAATAACACCTCTCATTGGAAACTCTTTACATTTATTTAATCATTATTGATATGCATGTGGAGAGTCGATGCATTTAAGAGTTTTTTGAGAAAGGAGAAACTGAAAGAGGAGCACTCTGCAGGAAAGGAAGGGATCATTCCAAAAATGCCCTTAGGAACTTTAAAGCTGAAGGGTACAAAAAGTATTTGGAGCTCAGTAAAAATAAGTTATACCTCCTCACTGGCTTTCTAACAGGACATTGTCACCTTAGGAAGTATATGATGAGAATTGGCTGAACAGAAACTGACGAGTGTAGATTCTATGGGGAAGAGAAGTAAAGCCCTGTTCTAGCGGTGTTGTTAGTCTCTTTGTATCAGCAGATTCTCGAGTGTCTTGAATTCTAAACTAAATATCTCATGCTTGTAAGGATAAACATGATTTAAAATCATCGTTTAATTAAAAATTCACTCTGCGTATTATTGTTTCTTTGGATTGACCTACATTTCCCCAATTCCAAAAGTACAGAAAGCTGAAAAAAGCTTCTGTCTCTCAACAGCTCCGCTCCCAAACCAACCCCTGTCTTCGATCTATCCCCACCCCTGAATTATGACAGGTTATGACATGTACGAAGGTCCCAGCTTTCCTCGCACACACAAAGGTCGTATCTTTATCATTATAAACCTCGATACGTATGCCTTTCACGCGCAGACCAAAGAGGGGTTCTAATGTCCCGGATCAGCTTACAATCATATTGAGACCATTATGATCTTGGGGGAGGGAAAGTTAGGTTAGGTATGGAGACATAGTCGTCTGGAAGGATTTACTCTGGAGATAACAGTGGAGAATTCGAAGAAGACTGGTAATCCTGTGCGACTTTAGGAGGCGTGGGTGTCAAATGTGATACAGAAAAGGTTTGGGGGGTTTTTTCGATAAGGGTGAGGAAAAAGATGGGAATACGTATCGTATGTTGATATGTGTACCAGTTTCTGTTGATGTTTTCTGAATAAGGAACTGGTTTTTTAGTTTAATTGGAATTACATATATGCCAGCTCGAAGGATTTTCTTCGAAAATTTTAATTTTATTGTAAGGAACTGGTTATAACTTAACAATATTCAAATTATTGTCTGTCGCTAGCCGCTACTGCCTTCTTCAATATTTCTGGTGATTGACCATCCAAGTCTTCATCCTTTTTTGTACACTTCTTCCTTAGGGCTTAGTCTGTTATAGTCTTGCATTATCCTTTTAGTTTTGAATTTTGAAGAGATAGTGGTCTTAGACTAATTGGTTGGACAACTTTGTCTGGCCGTTTTCACTTTAATTTTCGAACTTTTCGAAACATTTCTTTGAGAATCTACACTCGTCAGTTTTTTTTAAGACCAATTCTCTCATCATATGCTTCCTAAGGCGGCTATGTCCTGTTTGAAAGCCAGTGAGAAGGCATAACTTATTCAAACTGAGATCCAAATACTTTTTGGACACTTTTGCAGTTTCAAAGTTTCCAAGGAACTTCTTGGAATGATCCATTTCCGAAAGATTCTTCCACAGAGCTTCTCTTTCAGTTTTTTTCTTCTCCAAAAACTCTTTCTTATGGGTGCATTTGTCTGTATCACAGAAGAGTTCTGAGCCAGTAAGTGGCGTTTTTGCTTTTTCTATGGCAAGTGTGTTGGCCTCTCCATTTTCTTTGATAACTCAAGAGAGTTACCTGAAACCTAGACTAAAGAAACTTTGTTCATACTTCACTAAGTTAGCGCTTGTGAATAAAACACTCCATATGCTATTCAAAGTTGCAATATGTCTCTGGTATCATTGACAGAGTAACTCTGCTGAGTGTTGTGCTTTCTCTATCTGATGTTAGATTTGACTCTCTTTTGGTAGAAGAATGCAGGAAAGCTCTGCGTGGGCTGGGCTCTGATAACTTTTGAAAGTGATCTGGTGTCCGGCTCATGCGGATATACCTGGTAACGTCAAGGTAGATGAACTGGCTAGGCGGCGAGCCAGATTAGCATTTGTTGGTGCGGAGCCTGCGCTGCCAATTTGTCGCACATCTGTCAGAAGCTTCTTCAGGAGCTGGCTGAACAGGGAATTTTCCTCGGAATGGAGCGCGGGGGTGGGCCTGAGGTGGTCGAGGATTCTCATTGAGAGACCGTCCTCGCGATCTGAGGTCAATAGACTTCTGTTGCTGGAGAGGAAACAACTCGGTCTGGTGATTGGTGCATTGACTGGTCACCTGTTTAACAAGCATTTGAAGAGAATGGTATTAACGAGCTGCTCCCTATGCCGGTGGTGCAGGAGCACTGATGAAACGGTTGAGCATATCTTGTTCAACTGTGGTAACCTAACTGAGTTAAGGTCAACACTCCTAGGAAATCCAACACCTACTATTCCTATGGTGAGAGGGACCACTCCTGGCAGACTCGCGACATTTCTGTCTTTTTGTCTGAGGAGCTGAGTCTCTATAGAACGATGCGGGTGAACAATGGGCTAGTAGGGGTTCGGCTGGAAAGGCACCGCGCGAAGAAGAAGAAGCAGAGTGTTGTGCTTAGAAATACATTATTTCGACCAATGGGTTTGTGAACGAGCGCAATAACTTTGAAAAAAAGCTTCCGGAAGTTTATTTTGTGTACACTTTATGTTGACGACGCTCCATAAGCATAATTTCAATGCTGAAACACTCACAGTCAATTTCTTCGATGAAGTTAACTGGCCCAAATCACCATAGACTTTGCTGGAACCCTAAGCATCATTCAAGACCTACTAACTCTCACGGACATCTCCAGCTCCAAAACCATCCCCCTATCCACCCTTCCACCCTCTAACACCCCCCATCTCTATCCAGCAAGGTGCATATAAACAGATCAAAGAGCCCTGATGTATGCCCTGAAACCGGGCAATAAAATCAACGCGGCCGAGCGTGAAGAGGCCAGGGAGACGGGGGAATCCCCCGTTCGGACAACGGGAACGTTTAATAAAACTGGCGAAACACAACAAAGGAGCGGGAGTAACCGATCGGAAACAAGTGTCCAGTATTTTTACTGATAAGCCGGACGGTGTTTTATGGTTTTCACTTTTGCAGAGGTGGGTCTGGCGCCCCCAGCGCTATCTGCCGGTTGCAGCACGAACGTAGATCATCCCTCGGGGGCGTCGGCCATGTTTTAGAGTGACCGCACGTGCATCCTGCACTTCCTTTGTCTTTGAGGGCATTGTGGAAGGTTGATTCGTTTTTGAAAGTTGGTTTGATGTCGATTTGGAATGAGGAGTGGGGGTTCGTTGGAGGTAATGACATGTGGAAAGGGGTGGTGGGAGTTTTAAAGATGGCGGATGGTGGACAGTGTGATGTAGTAACGCGTGGGTGAATGCAGTAAGGGAATGTTATGAAGCGAGAGATGATTTTGCACTGGTGGATCGAAGACGATTGGTATTCACTCGTTAAATACTAATGTCTTGGGTGTTATTGTAGTATAAAAAGAAAAGTTAGTTTAATCAGCAGAATTTCAATGCATTCTCTCGTAGATAATGGTGAAGAAAAAAGAGTTTACTTCATGAGAAGAAGCTGTGGTTTTCCTTTAATTCTGTGGTGAATTCATTCACTCTTGCTCAAATTTGGACTGAAATAAGTGGAATTGAATATTTCTTGTATTGGTCGAACTCTTGCATCTTTATATTTAGTGGAGGAACATACAGGGTCTAGTTAGAAGAAGAATTTGGGAATCACTTAATGAGAACTTTCACTAAAAAGAGATTCTATGACAATTACATAAAATTCTGCAGAAAAACATTTCATCTGGTATATCAATGGGTAAATACTCTTATCCTAAACAAAGAGGTTTTCCAATAAGAGGTGTTATTTTGAATAGCCCGCTATTTCGGTAAATGTCACGTTTGAAGCTGTAATTTTTTTGACATTTGACAAGAAAAACTACGCCATTAATAAAAATGGAACGATACACGCTTCAAGAACGCACTGATTGTTAAAATTCACTATGAAAATAGTGAAAATTTGGCAGAAACGGTTCGGGAAACTAGAACATTTTTGGGTCGTCGTGAAGCACCTTGTCGGACCGCAATAAAGAAATTGGTGGAAAAATTCGAGCTGTTGGGACAAGTTAGTGATGTGAAGAATAACATTTGTGCACTTCGCTCAAGAGCTGTCCAGAATATTGCTGCTGTAGCCGAAAGTGGTGAAGAAAACCCAAGTTTGTCCATTCTTCGTCGTTCTTTGGAATTAGGCATTCCACAAACGTCATTACACCGTATTTTGCATAAAGATTTGGGTCTTGAAGCTTATAAAGTTCAGTTAACACAAGAACTCAAGCCGGCCGATCATCAACATTGATCTTTTGCGGGAAAAAGTTTTCAAACGTGTTATCTCTCGAAGAGGTGATCACAATTGGCCACCGAGATCTTGTGATTTAATACCTTTCTTTGGGGCCACGTGAAAGAGAAGGTCTACGCCAATAGCCCAAATCGATCAAGACCTCAAAGATGGAATTCGTGAGGCTATCGAGGACATAGGGCAGCCACTTTGCGATTTGGTAATGGAAAATTTCATTAAAAGGATATGGTCCTAAGCGTGGTCGTGGCGGTCATTTGCCTGATGTTATTTTCCACTATTAACGACACAGCTTCTTCTTTATAATGAAATAAACATCTGATCATTTATATTTAAAAATGGCATTTTTCTTCGAATATCAAAATGGCACCTCTTATTGTAAAACCCTTTATTAAGCATCCCACAATATTGAACCAACAAACCTTCCATCTTACCACAAGTTTCCTAGTCCTGACCTGCAAACCAGACTGCCTTTTCCACTTCGGCTAGCACTTTACAATATTCACCTTCTACAGCTTCTCGAGTATGGAACAGTAGGCCATTGTTCAGCCTCTATTCGCGATTTCAGGGGCTACATTAAGAGATTATAAACTTTAATACAACGTTGAACGGGTCGTATTAAGGTTTTCTACGATATAGAGAACGGTCAGAGGTTCAAAAGTCGAAAAGTGTGTGTTATCAAGTTGTTTATGGCTGCAAGGATTATGGAAGGAAGTTTGGAATTGAACAAATATAATCTGGTGGGCATTGTTTTAACTTGGTTAATCGGGGTGAGATACGTATATTAAGTATATAAAAGTGTGGGTATTTATTGTTGAGGATTTTTGAAATAATTTGTGTATTTCCTCCAGAAAAACTCTTACGAGCTTACTCCATAGGATTCAGGTCGCGTAATTTTGAAGGAATGCTGATGAATGACGGATTTTGTGTACTTCTTCATATCGTGGAAACTGTGGTGTTAAATTTAACTTCCAAGAAATTATGATAAGACAGCCTTTGGGCCAAAACACTCCAACAAAATTATCTCGGAAGTTTCAACACAGAAAGATGTCTTGAAATTCAACAATATTACGCATAAAAAGTTTTCCAGTAAAAGGTGTTGTTTTGAGATTCAAAGAAGAATGCCATTTTCAATTAAAATGATCGGATGTTTATTTCATTATAAAGAAGAAGCTATGCCGTTAATAGTTGTAAATAACATCAAGCAAATGACCACCACGACCACGCTTACAGGGACCATATCCTTTTAATGAAATTTTCCATAACCAAATTGCGCAAAGTGGTGCTATCCTATGTCCTCGGTAGCCTCACGAATTCCATCTTGAGGTTTGAATCGACGCTGGGCTATTGGCGCATACCTTCTCTTTCACGTGACCCCCAAAGAAAGAAGTCGCAAGATGTTAAATCGCAAGATCTCGGTGGCAAATTATGATCACCGGAAACTTTTCCGCAAAAAAATCAATGGTTTCGTTGCTTTTCTTATAAGCCTCAAGACCCAAATCTTTTGAGGTCTTGAATCGACGCTACGCTATTGGTGTAGAACTTCTCTTTCACGTGGTCCCAAAGGAAGAAGTCGCAAGGTGTTAAATCACGAGATCTCGGTGGCCAATTGTGATTCCCTCTTCGAGAGAAACACGGTTCGGAAACTTCTCCCGCAAAAGATCAATGGTTTTATTGCTTGTGCAGTAATGTAATGACGTTTGTGGAATGCCTAATTCTAAAGAACGAGGAATGGACAAAACTGGGTCTTCTTCAACACTTTCGGGTACAGCAGCAATATTCTCCGCTGTTCTTGAGATACGTGCACGGGTTTTAACTTCACATCACTAACTGTCATAACAGCTCGAATTTTCCACCAATTTCTTTATTGTGGTCCGACAAGGTGCTTCACGCCGACTCAAAAATGTTCGAGTTTTACGAACCGTCTCTGCCAAATTTTCACCATTTTTATAGTGAATTTTAATTATTTCAATGCGTTCTTAAAGCGTGTATCGATCCATTTTTATTAATGGTGTAGTTTCTACTTGTCAAATATGTCAAATATGACAGTTTCAAACGTGACATCCATAGGCTATGTCTATGTCTATGGTGACATCTACCGAACTAGCGGGCTATTCAAAATAACACCTCTTATTGGAAAACCCTTTAGATGAATCCGTGGCAGAAGAGAGTCTAAGGTTAAAGTTATGGCGGACTAAAAGTAACATGGAAATACATTTATTGGAAATTTAGTAAAGCTTGGTTGTACAATTTTCAATTATTTATGGGAAGTTTAATTAAATTTTCGATAACTTCAGTCATAACCAACATTCTTAACAGTTACACTGCTCCACCTTTATAATGAAAACCTTCGCAAATCCAGCTCTATCCCGAACGATGTAGAAGACCCTCTCTCCCCAGATTTAATTACAGAATAATGCAGTCTAATCTCCGTATGTACATCGTGCATGACCCATATTAACCATTTCGCGTACACCTACACGATCCCCGAAAACTTATAACATATCCTAACTACGCCGAATTACGTAAATCTACCGGTATCATATCAGGAAGTATAAACGGCCGATATCGGATCGAGCAAGAGCCCGGAGTTAATTAAATTCAAATACAGGTGAGGTTTGCTCGAAGCGATTAAAAGACGAGAACTTGCAGGGTGTACAGAAAAGAGAAACCCGTACAGTGCGTTTTGGGGGTGATTCTAGATGAGGGGTGGAAATACTGGAAATGGATGGTTGTAATTATGGCGGAGGTGAAATGGTGTAAATGTCGACGCAAGCCAGGTTTCGTATGTTTTGCGACGGTAATTGCCGTCAGAAGGGATGAGGGTTTATGTGTATAAATGTAGATTTGGTTGGGTTTGAGATTTGATTGATCGTATAAGCAATGTTGGTTTTAGCTGGCAGGTGACTCCCTCTGTTTTGGGGCTGTCGAACGACGATATCGAGACAGTGCCGAATAATTACTTATAATTATCATAAATAACCAGCGCAAAAATATCAAGTTTTTTTTGGGGATAATGTGTGAATGTTTCAGATCGCTGAGTAATGAACATACACTGCGCAAAAAAGTAACGCACATGCTGAAAATCTCAATTTTAATGAAAGTTAACTCTACATTGCCTTATAACTTATTTTTATGTTCTCTCGGGAAAGTTTTGAACGAAACAAGACACATTAAATGGAAGAAAAATTCAGGATCTCACCGAATCTTATGTGAAAGAAGAGAAATATACAATTTTCAAAATACTGGAATGCTGATAAGTGATTAATACTTGGTATTTCCACCCCTTGCGTTAATTACAGATCGGAAACGGCGGCTCATACTCAATGAGTGGTCTTAAAATGTTCTGATCTAACCCTTCCCAGATTTCTCTGAGTTGGATTCCTAAGTCATTAGAGTAGCTGGATGATTTTCTGAACTTCTCAGCCTTCTATTGAGGTTGTCCCAAACCTGCTCAATCTGATTGAGATCTGGACTTCTTGCTGGCCATTCCATTCGAGAGACTTTAACTTTTTCAAGATACTCCTGAACGATGCGCGCACGATGGGGTCTGGCATTATCGTCCATAAAAATGAAATTTTCACCAATGTATGGAGCAAATGGCACTACATGCTCTTCAAGAATGTTCCATATACCTATCAGCATTCATAGCTCCATTATCAACGACCACTAGGTCTGTGCGAGCAGTCAAAGATATTCCACCCCATACCATAATCGATCCTCCCCCGAAACCAGTAGTATTCAGGAAATTGCACTCAGCATATCTTTTATGTGGTGTCTGTATACAAGGGAACGTCGATCACAATGGTTGAGGCAGAATCTAGACTCATCTGTGAAGAAAACTCTTTCCCAATCAGCTTCTTCCCAATGGATATGCTCTCTCGCAAAATCCAACGCGCCTTCGATGGCTGGGGTAAGAGCTGGGCCTCTTGTCGCGACACGAGGCCTTAAATCATATTCTCTGAGGCGATTTCTTATGTCTGAGTGCTAATTTGCACCCAATGAGTTTGCTCAAGCTGATTTTGAAGGAGGCGAGCGGTTGCAAACCGTTGTCTCGACGAAGAAACTCTCACGTTCTTGAATGGCAGTTGTTACCCGTGGTCTACCCTGTTCTGGTCTTCGGACATTCATACCTTTCTCCCTAAATCGCTGCAACATTCTGGACACACTTGTATGGAAAACTCCAAACCTTTCTGCAATTCTTGTGTATGTTCACCCTTCTTCTCGCAAAACTACTATTTTCCATAATGAGCGTTAATTTTTTTGCACAGTGTATGTATATTACTCTTGAGCACAATAGACCTTAAGGTTGCAGTGAACTGTAACCCTCTTTAAACTATCAACTCCGTATATTACTCGGAGATTTGAATAGTAGATAGAATGATGGAAATAATAAAGATATAGAAGTGAATAAAATGCAATGAACTTAGGGGGGTCTCCTCTTAGCAGCCGCCATGAAGCCCTGTATACACAGTCACAGAAAACCCACCACAAAAAACCATCTCCTACGAACGTCAAAAAGAACAAAACCTCTCGAACCGTCTTCGATTCGAAACCTCTCGAACTCCGAACTTATAATTCGAATCTTCCAGAGAGAACTTTCGGACGGAATGTGTCCAATTTAGGGAACACGTCTAGTTGCGAAACAAATTCCGGGACTAGGGATGAAATATTAACGGACGTCGTTCCCGAGAGTGGTTAAGTGGTTTCGCCGAAAACTTCCACAATAACTTTCTGGAGACGTCAATAACATGAAATACATCCATGTTTTCGTTATTATTGCGGCAAAGTGGCTGGTATAGACGCCGGCAATAGTTTATAGATTACCAGACTCGATATTTGGACGATTCATTTCGACGAATTACGTTTCGGAAGTTTGAAGGTTCTTTGATGTTCGAGGAGATGCATCGGAAAAGTTTAGATAAGGAGATTGCCGGAGGTAATTTGGAAGTAGTTGCTTTCTGTATTCGAATGGAGAAGTTTTACTTTGGGTTGTCAATCGTACTTCGATAGACCTAACCATAAATTCAGATGATTTTTTGCTGTTTGCTTTTGCATCATCACAACCATATCAAGATCCCCAGAATATACATCAGATCTTCCAGAAACCCAAAAGTAATTCCCAATCCAATTTGAGAATTTTATACGGGGTGTCTTCCAGCAAACTCCTAATAAAGATCTTTAGACTAATCCTTCCCAACTCTATTGAAATTTCGCAAATTTCTTATGTTGTTCCAGAAATTTAGAAAAAATCTCCATATCAATAAGAATTCATTGGAGTAATATTAAATCACAGTGTCCAAATACACTGCTCAACAATTGATAGGGATCACTTACTTGTTCTAAATTTATTTATGAAATATTCGCTCCAAGATTATAAATTTAGTCAGATATCAGAGTATTTTCAGTTGATAATATGGTTCACTTGAGAAAAGAATGAAAAAATGGAAAGTTGGAGAGAAAAAAAGACTTTATTAGGAACACTCAAAATTCGGTGTTTGAATAACATAAAAATTTTATGATGAAACCACAAGAAGGCTGAAGTTTCGGTTAAGCTAGTACCTAGTTGGTCCCCCACGAGCTCGTCTCAAGCATTCTACCCTACGAGGCATACTTTTGATCAAACGATTTATAAAATTTTGGGGCAAATTCGTCCAAATATCCCGTAAAGCGTTCGAAAGGTCCTCCAGGCTATTGATCGGTTGTTCTAAGGTTGACAATTGTCTAGAGATCTCAGACCAGACATGTTCGATGCAATTCATGTCTGGAGAGCGAGCTGGCCAGTCCATCCTATCAATAGCATGAGTTTCTAGCGCTTCATTAACCAGACGACTACGGTGTGGACGGGCATTATCGTCAATTAAAATGAAATTTCTCGCCCACGGCAGCCGCAACGGAACAATTATGGGTTCAATAATCATATCGTGATATCTCTGGCTGGTCATGGTGGTGTTCTGCAGAACAACCAACTCTGTGCGTTGGTTCAAACAAATGCCTCCATACACATATAGAACCTCCGCCAAAAGCTGTTGTGGGTACCATAAACTGTTCTGCATACCTTCGACCTCTTTCCCTCCAAGCAAGAATACGTCCATCGGAGTTGACCAAAAGAAATCTAGACTCATCCGTAATAAACATCGGCTCCAATCTTCAAGTGTCCAATTGCGGTGCTCCTCAGCCCATTGCCGTCGATGAACCCGGTGTTCCCTATTCAAACGGGGATGTTGTACCCTCCTACGTGCTCTCAAACCACGAACATGTAGTCGTCGTCTTACAGTCTGGTTCGAAATTAGAACTCCTGTTGCAACTCTCAGTGATATATTGAGCTGCGACGCCGGGTAAGTGGGATTTCTCCTAGCATTGAGGATCAAAAGACGATCTTGGGCAGCTGTTGTACTGCGCTGCCGACCTCCCCCAGACATGAATTGCATCGAACATGTCTGGTCTGAGATGTCTAGACAATTGTCAACCTTAAAACAACCGATCAATAACCTGGAGGACCTTTCTAACGCTTTACGGGATATTTGGACGAATTTGCCCCAAAATTTTATAAATCGTTTGATCGAAAGTATGCCTCGTAGGGTAGAATGCTTGGGACGAGCTAGTGGGGGACCAACTAGGTACTAGCTTAACCGAAACTTCAGCCTTCTTGTGGTTTCATCATAAAATTTTTATGTTATGTGTTCCTAATAAAGTCTTTTTTTCTCTGCAACTTTCCATTTTTTCATTCTTTTCTCAAGTGAACCATATTATCAACTGAAAATACTCTGATATCTGACTAAATTTATAATCTTGGAGCGAATATTTCAGAAATAAATTCAGAACAAGTAAGTGATCTCTATCGATTGTTGAGCAGTGTATCATGACAATATCAGGATATATTCTTGTTCATTCCCTAGCAAATCAATTTGCTCCAGACCAATCCTTCACAAACGTATTAAAAACCTCAAAACATACATCAGATCTTCCCAAACCAATTGAGACTATTTTATACTATTTTTGGTTGTCTTCCAGCAAGTTCTAAACGGAAATCTTCGGACCAATCGTTGCCAACTCCAAAATTCTTAAGTTGCTCCAGAAACTAAGGAGTCATCTCCATAATATCAATAAGTATTGATTGGAGCAATATGGAATGATGATGTCTCTGAATATCATTATCAGGATATATTCCTGATTCTTCTCCAGCAAATCAATCTTTTCCAGACCAATCCTTCACAAACCTTATTAAAAACCTCAGAGAACATACATCAGATCTTCCAGAAACCCAAAAGTAATTCCCAAACCAATTTAGGGTGATTTAAGACGACACAGCGATGCTCTTTCCCATTGAAGATGAACAACCGAGATTAAACGACATTATATGCACGTATTAAAACGGCGTCTTCTGGTCTCCTCGCGTTCAACCCTTATAACGTCGAGGGGGTGGTAGTGGGAGGGGGTAGTAGAGCAGCTCTTGGATTTATCGAGGGGTCTCAACCTCCACTTGAACCTGCTTGTTAGACTCGATCACGTGCGATTGTTTCCAGGGTTCAGGGGTAATGAACGGAAATGCATCGAACGGATTACACTTCTTGCGAAATGGTCGATGAAGAATTGAGAGGCCACTGGGCGAAGAAAAAGATACGATAGCTCTATGCTTTCGACGAGGTGAAAGTGTTGTTCTGTGGTCTGGAGGATAATGGTTTGGAAGTTGGTTGTCTGGTAGGAAAAGAGTTGAGCAGGACCTTTCAACAGTTGCGGCTCGTGAGATTTCAATCCATTTGAAATGATGGAAGCCCAGTAGATGTTCGGATTGAAGAAATGCCGAATGCCCAGTTTGTGAACATGTTTAGATTGAAGAACCAGTGTACTATAAACTTAATAAATGCTCTACAGCAATTTTAACAGAGAAATTTTTTTCTTTCCTGTTTTCAATTTATTGGATGAAAGAAACAAACACAAACTACATTGAGATAAATTTATTTTCAAATTCAAATCAAAACCATTTAGTCATAATACATCAAGTTCCATGATCAAATCATAAGATTGAAGGTTATGTTTTTCGATGAGTAGTTCAAAAGTGACACTGTAAATAAGAAAGCTATAGGAACCATTCCAGAATTGTATTATTTACGAATCTGCAAGTCAGCCAGGTACAGATCAATCGTACGCTACAGTATCGTAACTAACAGATGAAAAGCAGAATACCACCACTAGTCTACTCGAAGCCCTCTCAGATATTACAGTTCATTGCGACTCTGGAACTGAAGGCCAGCTGTAGAGTAATAGCTGCAAAAAACAGCTCTGATGAGGGGCACAACAGTCCTTAAGGTTACAACCCCCTTAACCCTCGAATAGTCGCGTCAAAATTATTAACATAGGTAGTCGCGCCGGTCTCACACACCGTGCATACTCATTGAGCTCTGAATGCTAAGTGGAAAGGGTTTTTGCCTGAAAATTCAAATGGATGTCTTTCAAAACATAACTGAGTGACAAGAAAATGCAAGATTGGTAAATATTTCGAATTGATGCAAATATATTGGGGAAATTTAAAAAAATCAATTTTCTTCATATACCTTACTTTATTCAGCCATAAAAAGGAAAAATAAAACTCTGAGGATTTGAAGACTAGAAATAACAAAAAGTTACACCTTCCATCAAATAAAAATGATTCGTCAAACATATTTTAGTTTACTGAAGGCCATTTTCTGAGCGGTTTTTTGTTGAGAGGGGAAATGTTTCCAACGCGTCACTTTATCTTTGCCAAAAAAGGACAGTGTATTACTTTGATATTCTTCCCTCATCATTAGAAATATTCTGTTTTGAGTCATCACTCGCAAGTTGTTGTTCTAGATATTCAAATTTTTCTTCAGACTGACAATATCTGAATGTTCGTCATTTGCTATTTGATCCTTTTCCTCTTCTAAAACCTCTAGTAATTTCTGCAGTCGAGCTTGCTCTTTTTCGTAAGACCACATGGCTAAAAAACAATGAATTTACCCCGTTATAAGTTATACAGAACAAACACGCCTGAAACTCACCGAACAATCGAACTATCAAGATGTAAAAAAATGGGGTACGAGAGTAGTCGCGCCGGTCTTCCACACCGTGTCATGATATATTTTTTTCTTCTAGCACTTTTCACCATGAGATTCGCAATGACTTTCTGTTCCATACTTACGGAAAGATAGACGGAGGCGGAGATGCCATGCCCCCTGAATTTCTGAAAATTAGGATAAAAAGTGTCTGGCCGGTTTCACAGACCGTGCGCGACTAGCGGAGGGTTAAGAATCTACAACCACAGATCACAGTGGTCTCCTCAAAAATCAATCTTCCTCTTCTTTACCCATTACCCGGCCTCTAGATCATCCAAAACCTCCAAATCTCCATCAATTCCGCCCCAATTCCCCAGGATAACTCCACGAAACCCCCCAATGGTCTGTAATCAACAAATTGCTTTATTTGCGACTATATCGACGCCTTGTTGCTGGCTTATGGAGCCAACGACGACTCGTAAAGCCTACGCACTAAATTGTTTACGACTGCTTGAGGAGGCATAATTATCATTGGTGCCGAAACGTCGGAATGGATACCGACATTACGCGGCCTGTTTCGTGTTCATAAAGTTGGATCGTTCGGATATAACGAATTGTTCCTGTGACTTTGTTTTCGGACAGTCTGAAATTAGATGGAGTTATTGGGGTATTACTAAGGGAGAAATGTGGATATTATAATAATGGGGTTTGATGGAGATTGGCAAATGGGGTCTTCCTGGTGGAACTCGAGGTTATTGCCATATTTGATGCTTCTTTCATTGAATTATATTTTTATGTAGGTGGTAAATTAGTAATGTCTCCTTGATGTTGATGGCATCTATTTTCTACCCTTCAATGTGGGGCACATGCTTATGCTTACCTGTTCAGTCTCCAACTTTATTGTTTTGAATAAAAAATCAATACTTTCTATTAACTATTCTTCAAAAAAAGCACGCAACTAACAATAGAGCACAATAACTGAGAAATTGACATTACCATCTGTAATTTTTGAGTCTATGTCTGGCATACCTATCTTTCTAGTGCTCTAGATTTACTAAACAATTATTATTTCTATGGTGCATAGATATACAATATACATCTTTGATACTAACCATAGACAATTTTCAATTTCTCTATGACACTAACCTAACAAGTTATAATTACTATTGTTCTGTGCATAGAACACTAATTCTTCTGTGAAAACAAACAGCCTCTTAATGGCGGAATTCACCACGTGACAACCAACTACCAATAGAAATTGAGACATGAGCGTGTCGCCACTGTCTTGTATAAAGTCACTGTAGTGTACACTATCGTTAGGCTCCTATTTCAGGCAGAAATACTTGCAATAGATAGATAGAATCCTGGAAAGTAACTATCAAGGGTGTGACTTAGTGGTGCATTGTGAAATACAAGCTGCTGTTAAAGTACTGAACACGTCATCGACTCAAAGGTGATATGGGAGTGCCGAATAAAACTCAAGAAGTTGGCAAGATCAACAAGGTCTCTTTAGTCAAGGTTCTTGCTAACTCTGGAATCGAAGAAGTTAACACACTAATCAGAAAGGAAGCACTTAAATTACTTACTGACTCAGAACCTAGGGAAATGCAGCTAAAAGAAGGAGTTTCTGGAGAAGGATTAAACTGGGAGAGAAGCACTCTGGAGGAATCTTCCAGGAATGTATCGTTTCAAAAAGGTCCTTCAGAACTTTGAAGCTACAAGGTCCAAAAGGTATTTGGTTCTCAGTCAGTGGCAGGACATTGTCGCCTAAAGATGCACTTTAACCAAATGCTTGCGAATCAAGAACTAACCTAACTTTTCAATCCTATCCTGCATTCAATATGTTCACCGAGCTTCACTGAAGCCATCTTCATGTGAAATCTACAGTCTTTCTCTCCAAAAAGGTTCAATTAACTGTTCTCCCCCTCGAAAAATAGTATTTTCTTTAAGTTTTCCGAATGCTAAAAAGCCATCTTTAACTCCCTTTTCTTCAACACTTCTTTCCAGAAACGGGAGATGTCGAATTTCCATTAAAGTCTGGAAAATCCCGTATTCGAGCAGATGAAAAATGGAATTTTAATATATCGAAATATCTGAAAAGTCCGATGTAAAATGTTGAAATGATGGAGTGCTGTGGAATGTCTACGGTTGGTAATTGATTACGTCTTCGAATTCAGACGCAAACAGTGCTGCAGTTTCATAACATTGGCGTTTGGGGAAAAGAAAAACATGGAGGAGGAACGAACCGATCGATCACAATATTATTTAAAACTTTTCTACTCCCCTAGAGAAGATGACACATTTAAGGACTGTGCAACAGTAAGCTGTACGATTCAATTCCACCGTAAATAGCAAGCAATACGGTTGTATCTGTTAAGACGGTCCTTTTTGTAGCTGCTATGGAAATGAATAGCAGGCTGTGTCAAAAGACTTGGCTACCTTTGGTTTCTCGTCTACTACAACTTTGTGAACCGAATCGCAGCTCGTTCGAAAAAAAATACGATGAGCAATTTTGGTAAAAGCAAGTCTTGGTGATGTTCTGCTCATTGCCGAGGGAAAGCACTATGTCCAAGTGTCACTTGGACATAGAGTTGAGTCTTAAAGGTCCTCTTACCCTCAAATTTGGGGAATAACCGTTTTCCTAAGGTACCGGTTGTCGGAGGCTCGGTTCCTCGGCATTATTTTCGCTTCTAGGTGAAGGAGCTTAGCCGAAACTGAACGTCCGATCGGCCTGAATCTACCCCGGCGATCGTGGATGGAGATCAGCTGTTGTTTTGATTCCTCCTTTTTATTTACGAAGTATTAATATAAGTGATATTATGAAAAGGATATGTGCTGCAGCAAAAGCCATGGCGACCATTTCAGTTTATATTGTTCTCCAATAGTTTATAGTGTAACATCTTCACAATAAATTAGTTGATAAGTATCATCATTCATAATAACAATAAGCAGGTCATAATTACCAAAAACACAGCTATGTAGCATTCTTATCTATGATCCTTTATACCGTCTTTTCAATCCTTCAAACCATAGAATCATCACATTGAGTAATCTAGTTTTCATTGTCTGCACATCTATATACGCTTGAGTTAAGATCTAACTCCGCCATATCGCGTTTTTTTGGCTTGGTTGTAAACGGCGGAATCATCTCTTAAATTTTTAAAGCTCGTAAACAGAGGGTAAAACAGCGAGAATCGTAAATATGAGAATATTAAGTTTGATCCTTTGAATTTAGTGCCATTAAACAGTACATCGTGGTTTGATGTCATTTGAACTTTTTCAGGAGAAAGATAATTCCATTTCCCAGACTTTTGTCGATTCTGACTTTATTTTTCTTTATCTGTGGTTTCTCTATACGGTTCACAGAGCGCCGTTAAACTCTAATCTTGCTGTTTAACGATTGCGGAGACAAGATATTTTTATCTCCTCTCATGTAACCGAATTAGTTGATTGACATGGTTTCAACTGAAAATAATTCGTTTTTCCTGTTTTGTATGAAAACGAAACACTCATTCGATATACCGGATCAATTGATCTACCGTTCATCTGATCTACCGGTTCCATTGGTCTACCGTTCATCTGATCTACCAGTTCAATTGATCTACTACTCCTGGTTAAACTATAAATTAATAGAAAATTTCAAATATCTCATTCAATTGACTCATTCTTTGCCTTCTGTTATGTACTAATACGCTTTGGTTGCGAATAATGGGGATTTTTTTCCGCTCCCTAATGGATATTTCCCATTTTCGCAAAGGAAGGGTTTTAAACGGAACGCGTCAAAGATGGCCATTATTTTCCATTACGATAATCCGAAAAGAATCAGAGCGAGCAACGTTTTTTCAACGTTGTACGGGTAATTGGCCCATTTTGGGAGGCAAGAAGTGGAGGAATTTCGTGGAAAACTGTTTAGGTTTCGGTGGAAGCCTTAATGAGTGGAGCGAAGCTACTTAGGCAACCCTTTGAGAGGATTTAGATACCTTTAATAAGTTATTTTTATGAGGGCGGTGAGGTACACAGGCCGTTTTGCTTGTTATTAGGGTAATTTTCAATAATTGATAACGTTGGTATAGAACTGGATCTCAAGAAGAACGAAATAGGTTCATTTTCTTTCTTCAAGAGATTTCAATTTTGCAGCTATTTAAAATTTCATGATATTTCAACTGTAACTCTTGATTCAACTGACTCCAGTGTTGTATCGTATGCCAAAGTCCCTTTTTAATTATTCACAGAGCAGAGAATGATAATGATAAACAATGAGTAGAGAATAATATTGTTCGATTAAAATCAATCAATATCAAACTCATATTTCGAAGCTACTCTGGACCTCGTTCAAAGTAAATACAAATGATTATCATCAAACGGAGCATCCATACATAGCTATTTCGCTCAATTAGCGATTACAAGTATGTAGAATAACTCTAAATGATACAAGGCATTCTAGGATCCATACTAAGATCTGAGAGACCCCTTCGGGTATTATTTCTAATACCGAAAACAAAACGCCATCTCTGGAGATCCATATAAACCCCCTTTCATATCATGAACCTTGAACTAAGTAGCGATATTATCTCATCTGGCTACTTCCATTTATTTCTCCATATCACCATAATAAGTTCCAAACTTTTTTCACAGCCTACCACCACAAGAGCCAGCAACCACCACGTATAACCGAACACCCTGTAGACACCACGGTGCCAGACACGACCAACCAGCAACCTCAACTGTCACGCCAGCGGCGAACCAGAACCCGTCGTCACCTGGTTCAAAGATGGCGCTGCACTTCGCTCAGCACCGCACAGGATGCTACTCCCTGCAGGAAATCTCTTCTTCCTACGTGTGGTACAGAGCAGAAAAGAGTCAGACGGAGGAGTCTACTGGTGTGAGGCCACGAACGCCCTGGGGAAGGCCAGAAGTCGAAACGCCACCTTAACTGTAGCTAGTAAGTACTAAAACATTCATTAAGTGACAACTGACGTTTTACTTGACATATGACAGATGACATGTGAAACTCGCCATATTGAAGTTATTAGAGAGATGTGGGACTAACTTTAACGTAGTGCGCTTTTAACGTTAGGTGTTATTTACGCTACGACGCATGCGTATTTTGATTTTCTGCTCAACGGGCGGTATTAACGTTACCGCATCACGTAATTTAGGGAGGGGTTAACGTAGCACGTTATCCGTAATCAACGTTGATTTCTAACCTAAAGTTTTCATGTTTAACGTTCCGTTAAATACTTCACTCAGTATATACCGATTTGGAAATTCACATCTGAAACATAGGATATACAATGCATCAGACAGAGAATTTTTCCCTCCAGTTGCACAGATGAATAGGCGAGATAATCAAGTGCGATAACTGAATGAATTCAACTGTCTTACTGCAAAAATCAAGTCTTGTCTCTCTCTTATCGCAGTATGGTAGGGAACCCGCACTGCAAGTATAGAATTTTTAATTTGTCAGGCTGCCCGTAATACTCGATTCAGTATTTACTGTTGCCTACCATACTAAAGAATTACGCTCCTCTAAACGATAAGAGAGAGACAAGACTAGAATAATGAAGCAAGACAACTGAATTCAGTGTGTTACAGCAAGTGATTGTCTAGACTATTCATCTGTGCAACTGGAGGGAAAAATTCTCTGTCTGATGCATTGTATATCGTATATTTCAGATGTGAATTTCCGAACCTGTATATTCTTTTGAATAGAGAGCTAACAAAATACAATACATGAAACAAAAAAGTCCCTAGCTGAGGTTGGTGCAAACAGGGTACCATACTATTCTGTCGTATGATACCTCAGTAGAAAAACCCTGCCTCGCCGTTTTTACAAAATTGAAACTTAAACTATTCGCATAAATACCTTCAATATTCAGATACAAAATACGTTATTCTTGCTCTTGGGCCAGGAGGGTGTTTTAAAACCAGGTCTGGCGTTCCAAGTGATGATTTTCGAATCTTCTGTTCTTCTAAGACCGCTACAGGACCTACTGAAGGGTAATCATCTCCCATAGATTTAAATAGTGGTATTTCATCCTAAATATCGAATTTAATTTCGGAATAATGATACAAAGCGTGTGACAAACTTATGTCAAAATTCAGTAGGTAATTGGGTATAAGCGATTAATTCAAAAGTTGTATTTACCTGTTACTTTTTTTCTTTGTAAGTTCTAATTATATCTGGCATTCTTAGTGCTTCTGAAAGCCTAAATAAATCTTTTTTTCGAAGCGAAAGTTGAACTTGCAACCCTCATTTGCAAAATTATCGATATCAATAGTTTCATCATTATAATTTTCATTGAAACTCCCTGAAATATTTCTTTAAATTACAGTTTCTATATCTGATGCACTACAAACTGCAATTATTATACTTTCAATATCTTCTTCAATTCTTTCTTTGAATAAAATGAATGAAAGTTCTCCATAAAATAATTATATTCTTAAAAATCTGCCTCACTTTTCCAATATCGCAAAAATGTTATGTTCATAAGATAATTTTACAGTGATTCCTTAAAAACCAATTAAGTAGTAAGCATTAAGTCTATTTTCCTCCAACAATAACGCGAAACGTTATTCATTTACCGCTTCACGTTATTAGTGTAAGTCGGCGTAGACAGCTTCTTCTAAATCTCCCTATTATTCTATGTTCCTCAGAGTAAAAAGTAAACCTAGAAATGCCTTCACGCATTTGTTGACGCAGCCAAGTAGAATCTGTTTACGCATGCGAACAACATTCGGCGTTGCGAACTTGTGCCGTATCTTTATTCCGTATTGGAATAATTGGTCTGCGACTTCCCTACTATGGTACAAACGGCTAGAGTTTGTTATAGACAATTCTGTCAATTTGGCAACATCGTTCTGGTTCTGTTTAGTTATCCGATGCGTCGTGTTTACATTTTCATTTCGATTTGACTGTCTTAAACCAAATTATTTTATTTATTTGGTGTCAGCTATAGCAAAAGTACGAAAATATTGTATTACATTCAGGAATTGTAGAAATGAAAATCTAACCTATTGTTTACTTCACCCCAGTTCCACAATAAAATGATTTCCATCTCACTCTAGATCTTGGTTGATTACAGTGCAGTGCTATTCACGCGTAGGGGCATCTCTATGTTTACTTCTTACTCTGAAGTGACAACTGACGTTTATCCTGACGGATGACTTTTGAAACGCGCCATATTGAAGTTATTATTCTATGTTCGAACTCCAGTCCTGCCAACTGTGCGATATTCAGAAAGTTCCAGATGGTCCTCTAACATTTATACGAACATCCTGGGATATTGGGAAAGAATCCATTTCTGAAAACTGTGCCATCGCTTCAATCTGAAAAAGTTTCGGCGAACAATAGATGCCGTTCTGTCGAAGTTTCAGACGTAAATTTGTGTTTTTCTTTCGGTCGTCTTCTCGAAGTGAGATCCGACAAAGTTTGCAGCTTACCGAACGACAAATATAGAAAAAAAAACAGCTTCTGTCGGAGATTGGCAAAGGAAAGTTTTCGAGGTATATTCAGATGAACACGGGAATATTCGTGTTGCTCCCTGGAGCATAGAATTTGGGTTGAAATGGAAGGGTTGCCAACTATAGGAGCTGAATTGTTCAGTTTTATATCCGTTGATAAAACCTCGCTGATTCATCAGAAAAACTTGGGATACTTTGCTCCATTTCGTTTGATGAAACTGGCGTCAGATATATTCACATTTAGTCCATAGAAAAATAATTGACATTACAGGGGGCTGTGAAGAGTCGAAATTATGTTGGTAGTAGCCCATTCATTTCGATGGTCTCGAAAATAATCCATACAGAAGATATATTTTATATTCGAATTTATTTTTTATGTTTTGATGATGTTTTGATTATATTGACGCAGCAATAAATATTGTCAATATTTGACAGGATTATTATTGGTATTAGTTAAATAACGATTTGAAAATAAGCGCTGCAAACTTTAGATTTAGAATTGCAATGAATGAAAGTAGTTGGAAGGCGCAGTAGTTTCTTTTATTCCGTTCAGAACTTTCTCTTTGGATTTCTCATGTAGCAGTAGCATATAATGAGTGTGACTTGTTCTATGGTCTAAGGGTAAAGTGTACTCTCTAATGTTGCAGAAATTATTCTGAATCTTTCGAAGCAAAACAATTCATCATTTATTATATTTTGGGTAGTAGTTTCAAAACAATACATCGGAATAATTAGACTACTATTGAGACAACTAGAACTTTCAACCTACTCGACCTGAGAGCTACTCGAACATCGAACTACTCGAACCTGGAACTATTAGTCTTGTTTTCCCTTCACATTGTCACCCATCGGATCAATTCCATTAAACCAATGTATATTAATCAAATTAGTACAACTCCAATCCCAGAACCAGGAACTCCAATTCCAACCATTAACAGTCGAGCCGACAGCTGAAGTTATCATCTTCCATCGAAAAACCCCCTTGTCTCCGCCCCGCCGAACTTTCGTTACCGAGGCCAAAACCCGTCACTGACAAATGACGTCATTACGTTGCGGCATAGAAATAATGAGTGGCGAACAGTGATCGGATGTGCGTCTCCCAAAACAAACCACTTTGACTGCGCCATTAATCGCTTCCTGGTTACAATATGAAAATCGCAGCCGGCTTGGCGCCCTCTACGAATTGAAACAAATGAGTAACGGAGCCCTTCGCGACGCCCACTGCGATCCGGCAAATTTTGAAGTTGGAATCCGGTTTGCGAAGTTATAGCTTTGTTACCATCAATTCTGGCCACGGTTCTGCTTGTCACGGATCGTTTTATAATGTCCCGTAAGTCCGTAAACTCGCGTCGACGTCTTGCGAAGACTTTTGTACACGTACATGGATATAATCTCCTGTTTCATTTGTCGCAGATCGTATTATCTGATGCGACACGTATAAATACGTATGTCAAACAAGAAGATCGTTTCGAATTCTGTGTGCTCGAGGTTGTTTCGATGGTTGTGGCGTTTCTGTGGGCGGGTATAGAGTTGGGTGATGTTGATTCATTGATATGCTGTTCTCTGGTTCAATACATATTCGTTTATCTTCATAACCATTTTCAATGCGTCCTGTCAATTTTTGCTGATTTAATGATCAGCAAGAATGGTCAATAACTCTGACTCTGATTCTGACTTTAATTTTTCTTCATCTGTGGTTTCTCTATGCGCCGTTAAACTCTAATCTTGCTGTGTAACTATTGCGGAGACAAGATATTTTCATATCTTCTCATGTAACCGAATTAGTTGATTGATATGACATTTCGTGTTTCGTATGAAAACGAATCACTCATTCGATATACTAGATCAATTGATCTACCGTTCATCTGATCTACCGGTTCATCTGATCTACCAGTTCAATTGATCTACTTAAAAAAGTAGATCAGTGGTCTCGCTAGTGTTACGTACTTCAGAAAATTATTCAAACGATATAAACTTCATAGAACATTATCACAGAAAGTTTGAATCAATCAAACTATCAAAATAAATAGAAAGAATGGTCAATAACTCGTCTTCTCAATACATCGAACTTCAATGTCAACTAATTCACTACTTGAACGAATGACTGTTAAACCTATCCGCGTAAGAACTAAATTATTGGGACAAATTAAATTAAATTCTCTTTCTCTCATACAGCTCCTACCTGAAGAATTTAAAGGCCAGCATTTTCTCCTCCCCGTTCTCTTGAACTTTTTCGATATTCCATCGAAATAAGGGCATCTTCGAGGGGCGACAGCGAATTTTTCCCTCTTTAGCATAACAATGTAATCAAGAACTGCTGCGTTTCTTCTTCCCCCGGTATTTCTACGCACAATTACGTCTAAAGTCTGCCGGAAGCCCGGAGTAATCTAGCATTAATTCGAAGTTTGATATTCAAACCACGTTGCGGCCGACCAACTTGCTCCTTCCAGCAAACATAAAATGCCATCAGTGATTTCCGCTGTCGCGCAAAAACGCCTTCAATTTACGATGACATTTGACGTTGCGGCCATAGAAATGAGTCGTTTCAAGTACAGTAACTTTATACAAGATAGTGACGACAAGGAGCCGAAATCCGCCATTAAGAGGCTATGTCAGATTATTGGAGGTTAAAATTCCAAGTTGCATAGCATAGATTTACTAAACAATTATTATTTCTATGGTGCATAGATATACTAACCAAAGATTATAGAGTACATCTTTGATACTAACCATAGACAATTCTCATTTCTCTATGATACTAACCTAACAAGTTATAATTTCTATGGTTCTGTGCACAGAACACTAATTCTTCTGTTCTGTGTTGTGCTTCCAAAAGAAAACGATCACAATTAGCTTCTTAATGGCGGAATTCACCACGTGATATCCAACTATCAATAGAAATTAAGACATGAGCGTGTCACCACTGTCTTGTATAAAGTCACTGTAGTATAGAGTTGCCATCAGACGTGGTATCAGATGCGCCATATTACTACCACCTAACGTCAAATTTGTCAATCGTTGAATTTTCTGGAGGAATTGTGAGACTTGCGCCTGTTTTTAGTTAAATTGTGATTTTTTATGCTTAATAATATACAATGAAATGGTATAGTGCACTGCTTTCTTCAAGCAGAGAAGAGACAGATAAGAAGAAAATTAGAGGGAAAACATATCACAGGTAGGGATGAGTACTGAACAGATCCGCATTCGAAATTTTTGCTAGTCTGTCTTGGTAACCTGATATTTTTTTATATGTGTATATTATCGCCTGAAGAAAAATTGTTTATTTGATATTCAATTGACCTTATTCGAACAGGATTCCTAAAGACCCAACACGTCGTATTTTTTGGGTAAAATTTGTAAACAGAAAAAACTGGCAACTTAATTCAATCCTGAACTTTCCGCCATATTGGTCCCCGACTCAGCCCAGCCCAGTGGTACTATTTTTCCTTACTCAATTGTATGATGTCATAGCGTCTCTTCTCTATTATATCTCGATGGCCTGGGGTGATTTATCTGGTTCTGTGTTCGATAAGGGGAAACACAGAGTAAAACAGCCGGGATATGACCAACTACAACTTCCGGAACTATCAATCAACGCTAACTAAAACAAAGAATGATATATTATCATTTCTCATCAGGCGTGAAAGAATGAAGGCCCCACTCTATGGTCATCAATCATTTTTTTAATGAGAAATCGATACTTTCCCCGAAACGCGATGGAAAAACAATCGAATGAACACGTCAGTTCTTCTAATTGTGTACCGCATGGGTCACAGAGGAGCATTTCGGCAGCATGAAACATTAGGGGCGTTCGGCATCGACATCGGAGTGGTCGGATCGATCTGAACCGTTCGTTTATTACATTCGGATTGAGGGGAGTACACATCTGGACCGTTCGGCATAAAAATCTGAGCAATCGGACGTCGATCTTTTCGCTCGGTCTATTTCGACGGATCAAAGCGATTTTATCCATAGAGTTTTATGTTTTTTATATATTTTTTTTTTTTTTTATTTGAGTTTCCTGATCCGACAAGCGATAGATTCAAAATTCTAATACTTATCGACACTTTTGGTCTTCTGTTTTCATTTATTCCTTAAAAACCTAATTAATTCTCTGAAATTTTTCGATATAGCAATCGTAGTTTTGAATGGGCAGGAGGAGAAGTTGCTTTCTCCTTTTTTTCGTGTAATTAATTAATTTATTAGGATCTTTCGGTACAACTATCGCCGTAGTGAACGACCATAATGGGAATTGCATCCCTCGTTTCCTTTGCATTCAGTGCCTTTGCACCCAATTATTTAATTGAGATTTTACGGTAGAGCTACAAAAAGGGTGAAAGTATCGTTAAAAGATGAGCATATTTCCCAAAATAGTGATCTTTGAAATCTCATAATCTATGAAAGTAGAACAGAGCCAGTATGTTCTGTGGCAGATGCTCTGTACCGTTCGTTTATTCGCAGATATCACAGATGAATCTGTACGATCTGTGGTCACGTGACTAAAAAATCCGTCTGCTCGCGGAGGTCAATGCCGAACGGGCTTATTGATTAGTGCTATATCGGTCCGTGTGTGTCATTAAGCACAGAATATCGTTAGTATTCGTCAGTGTTGCCAACGGGAAAAACTATTGTATCGCACGATCAATTTTTATTTACGTGATAGATCGTTTTTTCTGTACAAATTACTAACCATATAGTTCGTTTATGTTCAGACTGTTTAAATGTACCTATAGATATCGATTTGGCGTAATGACGCATACGTTATAAGGGAAACAGTGGAAATTTACAGAATTTATTAGCCGAACGGTTAAATTGAAATATTATTGAGGACGTTCAAACCGCATAGAATTCGAACAAGCCGCTATTTATGCCTAGTTCGATTTAATTAAGGTTGGTCATCGAATTGAAGTTACAATTGAGGTTATGGATAAATTTGACATATGATAATAAGTCATAGAATATCGTTATGGCTGCGTTTGGATACACGATGTATTCATCGTTGTTTTGCCATTCATTTACATTATTTGTTGCATATACTTTTCTGCTTTTCTGGTTTGATGTTGTGCGTTTGTCGACTACGAATCTGCTCCCTTCTCTTTGTTCAAATCTTCTTTCATTTTTTGCCTTCTGCAATTGTGTTGCACGTAACTGCTCCATGTTAACACGTACATCTGCATTTTCTTTTCGGATTTGTTCGCCTGATCTTTGTGTTCTTCTATTTCTCAAGACTCTAGAATTGTTTATTCTACGACTTAAATTTGTCCCTCTGTGTCTTGCTGGCATTTTGACTGTACAAATAAATCAATACTAAACTTTATCTACGGTTGCTTCTATACTTTACTTCATCTATGGTTCACTAAGGAGAATTCTAAATTTACAATTTGACAATAGTCATTCAAACCGTCAAAATTATTCATGAGACATTCATTGTAGTGTACTATTATGGCCAACGTTGTAGTTTTTGAGGCCGAGAATGAATTTTTCTTACTTTTTAAACCGTCCCTAGACCAGGATAAATCCGTTTGACCGTTCTCGAGTTTTACCAAGACTAAGGAACAGCAAGTGATTTTTGTACAGATTTGGAAATTCACATCGAAAACATACGATATACAATGCATCAGACAGAGAATTTTTCCCTCCAGTTGCACAGATGAATAGTCGAGATAATCACGTGCTGTAACTGAATGAATTCCGTTGACTTATTGCAATAACCTAGTCTTGTCTCTCTCTTATCGCAGTATGGTAGGAAACCTGCCGTACACGTATAGAATTACTTAATTTGTCAGGCTGCCCGTAATACTCGATTCAAGTATTTACTGTTGCCTACCATACTAAAGAATTATGCTCCTCCCAACGATAAGAGAAAGACAAGACTAGAATGTTGCAATAAGACAACGGAATTCAGTGTGTTAAAGCACGTGATTGTCTCGACTATTCATCTGTGCAACTGGAGGGAAGAATTCTCTGTCTGATGCATTGTACACTTCTGGAAACAATTAAAGGATAAAAAAAATTCCAATTTTTTCGGCCATTTTCAATATGCCGTAACTTTGAGAGGAATGGTCGTACAAGGAATTTAAAAAAAGGAAATTGTAGCTCCAAGTGTCTTGTTTTTGGATTAGAACTTTAAAAGTTTTGAGTTTCAGTGGTTTTCGAGTAATGATAGAAAAATCAACAACAAAAAAATTCTCGAAATTTTACCACTTTTTTTCCTTGTCTACGAGCGTGGAAATTTTATTTTCGCATAATCGTTATAATCATGGGATACTTTGTTAATTCAGCTTCAATTTATTTCTTCATTGACCTCAATACGTCCACTTCTCGCCGAGATATCGGTCTTCAAATGGAAAAGGATCCATTTGTCTTTGATTATCGATTTCTCAGCAACCAATGATCGCACAGAAAATTGAAGGAGGGTTTCAAGACCTTAAATGAACTCCGATTAATGAACAACCATTGCTTATTCATAGAATTTTTTTTTTCTTCATGTCGTATCAATATAAAAATTTAACAAAAAAAGGGCTTTTGGTGGTTTCTTGGAAAATCTACCGCTGGATCGAAAATGTTGAGGAAACCAATAATGTTAAGTGTGACTTTCACAGTTCAATATGTTGATAAAATCCTTACGAAGAGTCAACTCATTCGAGCGAGCCGTTTTTTTGTTTGACTCGATTGAATTTTTGAAAGAAATAAGGATCACGTTTTTTGCTCTGAGAAGCTCATAATCTTCAAAAAAGGCAAAAAAGAATTTTCGCGAGCTTTTTCCACATTTCAATTGCAGATAGTATATAAATTTCAAAAAAAGAAAAATAAAATAAATTAACAAATAAAATTTTTATTAATTTAATAACGGATAAAACATGGATCCTTTTCCATTTGAAGTGGACGTATTGAGGTCAATAAAAAAATAAATTAAAGCTGAATTAAAAAAGTATCCTATCATTATAACGATTATGCAAAAATAAAATTTCTACCCTCGTAAAAAAGAAAAAAAAGTGGTAAAATTTTGAGAATTTTTCTGTTGCTGATTTTTCTATCATTACTCGAAAACCACTGAAACTTAAAATTTTTGAAAATCACTTGGACACTTGGAGCTACAATTTCCTTTTTTTAAATTCCTTGTACGACCATTCCTCTCAAAGTTATGGCATGTCGAAAATTGCCGAAAAATTTGGAATTTTTTTTTGATCCTTTAATTTTTTCCAGTAATAATATAATAATAATTTATTTCATACAGTAAGTATACATGTATAAAATATTTTGTCATCAAGTAGTGTATATCGTATGTTTCAGATGTGAATTTCCAAACCTGTATAAAGATATGTTTGGGTACGATGTAGTCATTCGAATTTTCTCATATAATTCGCATGTTACGAATGGGAGAATATGGTTTCAGCAGGAAAAACGAAGTTAATCATCCTGGAATCCGGGGACAAAGCAAATTCGCGGAATGATGTGGATTAACAAATAACCGTCAAACGTCCTTATTTGCAGCGCACTCAGAGTTGTCTCGTTAGGGTGAAAATTCAGCGAGAAATAGCGTAAACAAGTAATTTCAGCGACTGTGTTTTGACGGAAGCCGAGAACTTCACTTCGGGCTCGGCTATTCAGCGCACCTTCAACTGTTCCATCGGCCAACTTGACGTACATTCGTTATTTTCAGCGCAGTAAGTTACATCGACGTCAATTTAAAAGACGGAAATGGGAAATTTTCCGTTGTAATGAGAGTTTGTGACGGAGTTTTTAGAGCGGCTGTTGGTTATTGATCGATAACGAGTCACGCCTGAACTAAAATCTAGCTAGAGAAGACAAAAAAGGACCAAATCTATTGATAAGCTCATACCATGTTTCTCCAGGGAAGCGATGCGCTCTCTGGTGGAGATTCTGAGCGATAATTTGGGCAAATAATGTATATTGACCTCAGAGTACGCGTGAATAAAGGGGTTTTCAATAAGAGGTGTTATTTTGGTATTCAAAGAAAAGAAGAATTTCAATATAAATGATCGGATGTTTATTTCATTATAAAGAAGAAGCTATGCCGTTGATAGTGGAAAATAATATCAGGCAAATGACCACCACGACCACGCTTACAGGACCATATCCTTTTAATGAAATTTTCCATAACCAAATCGCAAAGTGGCTGCCCTATGTCCTCGATAGCCTCACGAATTACATCTTTGAGGTCTTGAATCGACGCTGGGCTATTCGCGTAGACCTTCTCTTTCACGTGGCCCTAAAGGAAGAAGTCGCAAGGTGTTAAATCACAAGATCTCGGTGGCCAATTGTGATCCGCTCTTCGAGAGATAACACGGTCCAGAAACTTTTCCCGCAAAAGATCAATGGCCGGCTTGAGTTCTGGTGTTAACTGAACTTAATAAGCCTTAAGACCCAAATCTTTATACAAAATACGGTGTAATGACGTTTGTAGAATGCCTAATTCCAAAGAACGACGTGGAATGGGCAAACGTGAGTTTTCTTCACTACTTTCGGCTACAGCAGCATTATTCTCGGCTGTTCTTCAGCGACGTACACGGGTTTTATTCTTCACATCATCATAACTATCCTAGAATACCTTGTGCCATCCAGAGTTCGCTGCACTGATGACGGCCAACAAGCCAGAAAAAGTTGTCTGCAGATTCTCTGGATGACATAACCTCGATGCAGATCCTTTGGATGACATGCATGAATAGTTCAAGAGTCTGAGTTTGATATTTGTTGATTTTGATTTCATCGACGAATGTTACTCACTACTCAATTTATTTCTATACTAACAGATGATGTTGCCAAACTGACAGAATTATCTGTAACAGATTCTAGGCGTTAGTATCAGAGCAGGGGAGCGGTATACCAATTATCCCAATACGGAATAAACATACGGCTCGAGTTCGCAACGCCGGAATGTTGTTGGCGTGCATAAACAGATTATAATTCGCTGCATCAACAAATGCGTGAATGCATCTCTAGGTTTTCTTCTTACTCTGGTATTTTAACATACTCTGAAATCTCTATCTGATATTAGAGTTGACTCTCTTTTGGTAGGAGAATGCATGAAAGCTCTGCGTGGGCTGGGCTCTGATAACTTTTTGGAAGTAATCTGGTGTCCGGCTCATGCGGATATACCTGGTAACGTCAAGGCAGATGAACTGGCTAGGCGGGGAGCCAGGTTAGCATTTGTTGGTCTGGAGCCTGCGCTGCCAATCTGTCGCACATCTGTCAGAAGCTTCTTCAGGAGCTGGCTGAACAGGGAATTTTCCTCGGAATGGAGCACGGGGGTGGGCCTGAGGTGGTCTAGGATTCTCATTGAGAGACCGTCCTCGCGACCTGAGGTCAATAGACTTCTGTTGCTGGAGAGGAAACAACTCGGTCTGGTGACTGGTGCATTGACTGGTCACCTGTTTAACAAACATTTGAAGAGAATGGGATTGACGAGCTGCTCCCTATGCCGGTGGTGCAGGAGTACTGATGAAACGGTTGAGCATATTTTGTTCAACTGTGGTAACCTAACTGAGTTAAGGTCAACACATCTAGGAAATCCAACACCTACTATTCCTATGGTGAGAGGGACCACTCCTGGCAGACTCGCGACATTTCTGTCTTCATGTCTGAGGAGCTGAGTCTCTATAGAACGATGCGGGTGAACAATGGGCCACTAGGCCTCAGTTCGGCCGGAAAGGCACCGCACGAAGAAGAACATACTGGAACCTCCTAATGTAAAAGTGTATAGATATTTATAGAAAATACTTCCGAAGTTTAATCAAAATTTGGTTTCGTAAAGGGCAACCCTCTCAAATCTTTGGTCGTTTTGAATCGTCTGCCAGTCCCAAACAAAGAGTAGAATCAAAAATTCATGATTTCTTTCAAAACAGCGACCTGTGAGAAAAATTGTCGTTCTCTCCGTCAAAACGAAAAAAACAGGAATACTCATCATCTATTTAAAACTTCGTTCTTAAAGAAAAACAACAATTCAGACTTCCATAATTCCGGTGGATCTTCATGAACAATTCAGACAGGGTGTATCCAGTCGTCGGCGAAAATATCACTGTCGAAACAAAACACGGTGGCCCTCGAGGGCCGAGTGCTCAGTTCTCGGAGAGATGAAATGACAACAGTGCATATCTTCTATTTACATTTCTTGTTTGTACAATTCCGGCGGAGGAAAGCAAGGATATTCGCGTAAAACAAACAGTTCGTACCTGTAGAGTAAGGGCTGTAGAGAGCATCTGGAACCGTTTGCTCGACGGGAAATAATATGGAGTAAGCTGCGTATCTTCATTATGTTATGAACGCAAATTGCCGAGAACATTAGATTCTGCGTGTATGCTTCCTTTGAACCGGTAATTTCGAGCTTTTGGTGCTGTTGGGATAGACGGAACGCAATTGTGGAGGAAACATTTGGTCGCTGCTCTTGTAGGGAATATTTTCATACCGTGGTAAATGTTTTGGTGTCAAAAATATAGCATGGTTTAGGGCCGTATTCATAGTTCGCCCTTGAGGGTGAGTGACAGTCGAAGTCACCTTTACGGCTAGTATTCATAAGAGCGATAAAAACTCTCACTCACCCTCAAGGGCGAACTATGAATACGAGCCTAAATACCGGTTTGGTCAAAGATTTTGAGAAGGCCGTAAATAAACATCGGCTCCAATCTTCAAGTGTCCAATTGCGGTGCTCTTCAGCCCATTGCCGTCGATGAACCCGGTGTTCCCTATTCAAACGGGGATGTTGTACCCTCCACGTGCTCTCAAACCACGAACATGTAGTCGTTGTCTTACAGTCTGGTTCGAAATTAGAACTCCTGTTGCAACTCTCAGTGATCTATTGAGCCGCGACGCCGGGTAAGTGGAATTTCTCCTAGCATTGAGGATCAAAAGACGATCTTGGGCAGCTGTTGTACTGCGCTGCCGACCTCCCCCATGAACATAAGCTACTGAGTCGTTTTGGATGAACCTATTCCAAGCCCGACTCACGACACTTTGCGAAACATTCAACCGCCGGGACACTTCTCGCTGGGACAAACCTTCCTGTATCCACCGTATGATTTGGTCCAGTTGCACAGCAGCCAAACGTCTTCTCGGCATGACTGATAAGCTGATATTATTCTCATTTCTTCAATTATTGTCACCTTATGTGTTTGAACGAGAGAAAAAAACAGATTTAATAACTAATACCACATTGCTTTTCACTCCACCTGTAACAGCCTACAGATAATAATCGATTTTGTGAACAAGAGCCGATGAAGTGAGGAAGACTTTGATATAATCAACTCAAAACATCTTACTTTTTCCTTAGAGAATATATAATGTACAGATATTCACGAGATAACTTGAAAAAAATACAAATGAAGAGAAGTTCATAAGTGATCCCTAGCAATTGTTGATCAGTGTATCTGGTATTCTGGCATAACTATCGGTGCATTTAGTTATCGTTCCACCTAAAACAGAATGAACTGAATTGAGAACAAAGATCACCTCGTATTCCCCTAGTACTGCGGGCTACCCCAATCGAAAACGCTATAAAACGTGCATCGAACTCAAAACAACACCCTCACTATCAGTTATTGTCTATACCCGTACCGATAAAACAATTAAATACCTCAATTCGATCCGCAATAAACGTAAAACCCCTCGAACTAACGTTCAATCCACCTATTCCGGTAGTTCGATCGCTCGATGCCCCGAATTCGACTTGGATTCTCGATAATCCCTCGGAATTTCGCAGCGCCATCTTACGTTCCAATAAGGAAGCTTCGATGGGGCCGAGAAAGCTGAAGGACCTTCTAGATGAGTCTCAAGACCGATTTAATTGACTTCCCTATTTATCTTCGCGCACCTTCAAAAGCAATAAGCTGCTAACAGGCCTATACTCGAGGGTGTTTATTAGTTGGGTTGCTGGATGATGGTTTAGAGTGGTTTACGGGGTCAAAATTGAAGAGGTTGGGAGATATCGAACGGAAATGAGTTTGAAACCGAGTTCTATGGTTTACGGAATAACTCTATTTTTACTTCGCGATCACTGAGTATTTGTTTCATGTCAAAACATTTTTCTAGTGAAATTCCAGAGAAGCGATGCCTGGTGGCGATTCCGGGCAACAAATTCGGCTAGAATACTGAGTAGAACACATTTAAAGAGAAAAATTGTATTCAATTGACGTAAGTTTGAC
The DNA here is from genome assembly GCA_013421045.1 of Propylea japonica. Classification (NCBI taxonomy): domain Eukaryota; kingdom Metazoa; phylum Arthropoda; class Insecta; order Coleoptera; family Coccinellidae; genus Propylea; species Propylea japonica. Next base: position 11,412,582 of record CM024247.1, read on the forward strand.
ATAGATTTATAATACTAACTATACTCCGTTCACGAAAGGTTGAGCACATAGTAGGCGGTTCTTTATTTATCTGAAGTTGGCAGTATTTGCTGTCATAACGTAAAATAAATTAAATGTTGCCGAATGTGTACCCGTCCTCGTCCGACGAGCTTACAAGTTATCAGACAACTCTATGCAATATTGACAACATTGCATATCAATCTGACAAGAAAATAAACATCATAACCTAAAATTTTAATATACACAGTGAAATATGTCAAATTATCATGGCCAACCGACGGCTCAACCTTTCGTGAACGGACTATATATAGCGAACATGTCAAAAATTTTGAGGCAAACGGCGACCATTTGCAGTTTGGGTTTTACTTGAGAGGTGCCAATTTTTCAACGGAAAAAATTCGAGCACAGATGGCATAAAACATCAAAATATATGAGTTTCATCCCAAAATGCAAATGGTGGCCCTTGCCTCACTTTTTTCTACGTGACAGTTAGGAAGTTCGACGTTCAGTTAGTATTATAGGTCCATGAAGTTTGAAACCTAATTCATAGAAGACAGGATTAAGCTAACCTAACATAAGCTTATTCATAAAAGACAAGACTAACCTAATTCATGTAAGACAGGACTAACTTAACCTAATTCATAGGAGACAGACTTCTGAAATTGAAAACAAGATTGTCACAAGGATCATGAAAATTTTCGACTAATATTTGTTAGTCAAAAAGGTTTTCATTCAACTTTTTTGTTCTCAATAACCTTTAACTTCCACAATTTTATTCTATGCCATCTATGCTCACAGAACAAGATCAGTGTTACCAATAGAGCATTCCAAATCCATTTCCAAGTAATTCGTTTCAGTAATCGAATATTTCAACTTCTGACGAGTTTCAAAAAGAGTAATCCGACGAATTTTACGAAATTCATTTGAATTAGAGCGAAATTGGAGAATCAGCCAACAAACGAGCCCAAGCTGATCGAATTAAAAAATTCCTACCCAAATTCGCAGGGTGGTTTCGCAAAATCGCGAAACCGATCGTCAAATCAAAGGGTCTGGCGATGAACACAGAGTTTTATTCGAGATAAAAGAGGGTTTTTAATTTAATTGAAATATTTCGCGCCTTTGATTCCAGTATCGAATGTGCTGAGACATTCTTTCATTGTATGTTTCAATCCATCGTTGAAAGCTTCGATTCTATGTTCCTCCAATTCACGGTGTAAATTTTCGAACAGAACCGTCCACTTAATAACGAACGAGACAATTCTCGTGTAAGGATGTCATTAGAGAGCACAGAATAAAAACGTTCCAACCCTTTTGTGTCAGCGATGGCGATTTCTTGATCAAAATGAAGAAAGTAAGTAGCAGCCACTGTCCCAGTCACTTTGTCTTTGTGGTAGATCATCGTAGAAGAAATCCAATTCAGGAATTCTATACCTGACCCCGGCTAAGAGCAGCAGAAACAAGCAATCGCCACGTCCGAAATCACGTTCGAAGGATAATGGTTCTTTTGAGATTGTAAAGGGACTTGTAAGGACATCGGTTGTTGTTTTGTCTCTATATGTAGCTAATGTAAGAGTGAATTAAGGTAAAAAAGGTGGACGTCGAGATTTTTCCTCGAATGGAAGTTTATTGGATGCTGGAGGTCTTATTTTGGTTCGTTCCATGGCAGAATGCGAATGCTTTTTGATAGGGACTTGACAACTTTAAACTTAGTTTGAGAACGCACTATTTTACTAATCGTCGAACTGTCATTGTCAATTCATTTAGTGAACTCAGCATTTTCACTAAGCCCGTTCGGCATTGACCTCTGCGAGCAGACGGATTTTTTACGTCACGTGACCACAGATCGTACAGATTCATTTGTAATATCTGCTAATAAACGAACGGTACAGAGCATCTGCCACAGAACATACTACTCTGTTCTACTTTAATAGATTTTGAGATTTCAAAGATCACTATTTGGGAAATATGCTCATCTTTTAACGATACTTTCACCCTTTTCGTAGCACTTCCGTAAAATCTCAATTAAATAATTAGGTGCAAAGGCACTGAATGCAAAGGAAACGAGGAATGCAATATCTCCTTCTGGTCGATCAATACGGTGATAGTTGTACCGAAAGATCCTAATTAATTAATCAATTACACGAAAACGAAACGAGAAATGAATATCTCCTCCTGCCCATTCATAACTACGATAGCTATAAGAATAAAAGTGTTAGAATTTTTCAATCTATCGATTGTCAGATCAGGAAACTCAACATAAAACAAAAAAATATATAAAAAACATAAAACTGTATGGATAAAATCGCTTTGATCCGTCGAAATAGACCGAGCGAAAAGATCGACATCCGATTGCTCAGATTTTTATGCCGAACGGTCCAGATGTGTACTCCCCTCAATCCGAATGTAATAAACGAACGGTTTAGATCGATCTGACACGTCCGATGTCGATGCCGAACGCCCCTACTGTAGGCAAATCAAGCTAAGCGATACTCCCTCTAGTGACGATCTGAGTTACCTATAATATTGACATGGTTCCTTCATTTTGCATAGTGTTGTGGTGATTTAAGTGATTATTCAACATTATCAATAATTTTTTACGTATAATTCGTATATGTAATTAATTCAAGAAATGGGCCAGTCGATTGGCTTAGATCATCATTGCTGCCAACCTTTGTGTTGAGTAATCGTGTTTACTTTATTCTGGAACATTGAGTTCGCTGAAAGAAATTTAGGTTGATAAGAAAATGGGATAGTTCCCTGGATATTCGATAAGTCTTTCGGTAATCCTTAAGCTTCCTGGAATATGCAAAGTCACTGATAGCTTATGGATTTTTTCTTCAAAGCAGGGGGTGAGGTAACAGGGAAGGAATCAGGTTTTTAGTTTGGAGATACTTGAATATGTTTTATCAGTTATATCAGCGATATGAAGGGTTTTCCTACAAGAGGTGTTATTTTGATATTCAGAGAAAAATACAATTTTTCAATATGAATGATCGGGTGTTTATTTCATTATAAAGAAGAAGCTATGCCGTTAGTAGTGGAAAAAAGAAAAGGCAAATGACCACCACGACCACGCTTTCAGGACCATATCCCAATGGAATTTTCCATAACCAAATCGCAAAGTGGCTGCGCTATGTCCTCGATAGCCTCACGAATTCCATCTTTGAGGTCTTGAATCGACGCTGAGCCCTTGGCATAGACCTTCTCTTTCACGTGGCCCCAAAGGAAGAAGTCGCAAGGTGTTAAATCACAAGATCTCGGTGGCCAATTATGATCAACTCTTCGAGAGATAACACGGTCCGGAAACTTATCCCTCAAAACATCAATGGTTTTGTTGCTTGTATAGCACACAGCGTAGCACTGAACTTTACAAGCCTTAAGACCCAAATCTACATGCAAAATACGGTGTAATGACGTTTGCGGAATGCCTAATTCGGAAGAACGACGAGAAATGGACAAACCTGTGTTTTCTTTAACACTACAGCAGCAATATTCTTGGTTGTTCTTGAGCGACGTGCACGGGTTTCATTCTTCACATCACTAACTTGTCCCAACAGCTCGAATTTTTTCACCAATTTCTTTATTGCGGTCCGACAAGGTGCTTCACGACGACTCAAAAATGTTCGAGTTTTACGAACCGTCTCTGCCAAATTTTCATCATTTTTAGAGTGAATTTTAATAATTTCGCGTGTATCGTTCCATTTTTATTAATGGCGTGGTTTCTACTTGTCAAATGTCAAAAAATGACAGTTTCAAACGTGACATCTACCGAAATAGCGGGCTATTCAAAATAATACCTCTTATTGGAAAACCGTTTATTCAAGTATTTCTAGAGCTAGGTTCACTTCTTACTCTGATGATTGGACATTAGATCAACTAAGCACTCGCTTCTATTTTAACTGTTCCAAGAACTCTTAATGATTGTCCTGACCATATACCCAAAGACATCTATGTAGAAACGGCAACGTCGCTCAGTTATCGTGACAGGAGAATGATTCTAACCTAACAAATTTCCATTTTACAGATAGGTATGCGTGCAACTTGCATTGCCAGACTACAGATTCCGCAAAAATGAACGAATCATTCTTCATCGAACCCCTAACATCCTCTGGTAAAAATCCCTGAATAAAAAAAGTATCAGCTAAGCGCGTCGCTACCAATCCCATTAAAATCGGTTCTCACCTCCCCGATCCACATCTGTGGTCCTTCCGACCCCGGATTACGTCCCCAGCGCCATCTACTTACCGATATTAAATTTTAGCCGAGGCGCGAAATCATTAAAGTATCAGAGACACATAAATCTGGCAACTCAGCCGGCGACCGCTTCTCATCTTCGGTTTCATTAACTTTTTCCTGATTTATCGCACAATCATTATACATCATCTTTATCGAAGCGACGCGGTATCTCTTTTTTTTAAATTGCTAACCGCCGCGACGCGAAACCTGGCCTGCGTCTCGAAGTTTTATGTCTTATCGGGGAAAATCGGGGAAAGACCGCCGCTTTTCCGGTGACCCCGCTTTCCTTCCGCGAAAATTGGAGATGAAAGATAACTAGGGATCGGTTCGAAGGTGGAAAAACTGCGAAAAATGTCCTGGATGTGATTTATAATCGAAGATTTGCGTTGCGGATTTCGGTTGGAGGTTTCTGGATAAAACTGTGATGTGGCAACGTCGCATAATCTTGTATTCCGTTCTGTACTTCCCTGAGAGTAAAAACCTAGAGTTGCCTTCAGGCATTTATTGACGCAGTCGACCAGAATCTGTTTATGCTCGCGAACAACATTTCGGCGTTGCGAACTCGTGCCGTATCTTCATTCCGTATTGGGATAATTGGTCTACCGCTTTTCTACTCTGAACGTGGCATACATTGCTTATTTCAAGAAATCCAGTTAAAATAATGCTACTCAGCTTGGCAATTTTGCCGTAGATCATTTGGATCATAGGTCGTTTGAACCAGTAGTTCAATTAACCAGTAGATCAAATCAACCGTAGGTCGTTTGACCTCTGATCGATTGAACCAGTGGTGAAGTTATTTCCGATGATTTTCGCCCAATTTTATCGAAATGAAATGATGCCTTTCACGATTCACCATAGTCCAATCACGATAACTGTCATAACAGCGCAATCCGTTTTTTTTGCCGTGTTTTTCGGTCACGCGAGAACGCGAAACTTTTCGAAGGATGCGTGTTCGTGTCTTCCACGCCATCTTCGATATTGAAGGTCGAACGACGGTTTGAAAGCTTCCCTGTTGACGCGGGTAGGTCCTAAAGTTCTATTTTAATACCCAACCCCGCATTCTTCCACGCGGACGAACGAAATAGAATATAAAAAGCGGATTTCCCGGCCATTCCTGCGATTTCCGCTTTTAAAATGGAAATTCGCTCGGAATTTATATGTGTTCGACTTTTTTTTATCGGCAGTATCGGACGTCCTTTTGTGCGGGGTCCGTATTGGTCGGCCGATTTGCATAAATGGACGCTACAGATGCAATTTTCGATTGATATACGTCGCAAGAAGTGCATGTACCAGATGCAGGGATTGCCGTTTACGACCGACCAGTCGACGGGTCGTAAAATATTTGGGATTTTATTTCGGTTCGGCGTATATACGTCCGATCGATTTGGCAACGTTGCATCGGTGTATATCGGGAGATTCACGGAGAACGGCGACTTTTTTAATTGAAAGAGTTTCTGTTATGCAGAGTGTCTACTTTTCAAGTGGCCAAACTTCAGGGGGTGATTAAACAAGTGATTTGCAACAGAATATATATAACATATAACACATGGTCGAAATGTTGACGGTTATTTTTCAATTCAACATTTCTTGATTTCACTAAATATTTCGAGTTTTTTCTCTAAAATGATTATTATTCAGTTTTCTTTGTAGTCTCATCATATTTGATGACATATTCGGAAGGCGCAATAAATTTGCTACAAGATAAGAGAGTCTGTATGAAAAAAAAACTTTTATTGAAGGCGTGGTAAGGAGAAGAATATCACGATTCTGAAGTTAACAAAGTAAGTCCTATTTTTTCGATGAAATATCAAATATTATTCACACGTTCTCTTTTCATTGAAAATACCTCATTTAGTTTACTTTCGAATGACATATCAATTTTTATGCTAGCTGCTCATCCTCCGCCATAATATCCTTATACAGATTTGGAAATTCACATCTGAAATATACGATATACAATGCATCAGACAGATAATTCTACCGTCTAGTTGCACAGATGAATAGTCGAGATAATCACGTGCTGTAACTGAATGAATTCCGTTGACTTATTGCAATAACCTAGTCTTGTCTCTCTCTTATCGCAGTATAGTAGGGAACTTGCAGTACACGGATAGAATTATTTAATTTGTCAGCCTGCCCGTAATACTCGATTCAATTATTTACTGTTGCCTACCATACTGAATGAATTATGCTCCTCTCAACGATAAGAGAGAGACAAGACTAGATTATTGCAATTAGACAACGGAATTCATTCAGTTACAGCACGTGATCATAGACTAACTAAACGGAGAATAGATGAGACACTAGTAGAACAAGCTTCAACGCCATCTTTTTTTGTACAACATTACTAATTCGTGAAAAAAGCTCAATTGAAAAAGGAATCTGTATTGTAAAGCTGCCTCAAAAAGAATTCTGTAGTGCACCTTTTGAATAGGTAGGTACACCCATATACAAGAGGCAAAAAGTTTTTTGAAATTCAATTCCAAAAGGAAATCAGAAATGGATTCGTGCAAGTTATCGATGAGTGAGGAAATTTATTTTCATGAAAATAATACCTGCAACGAACTTTCATCTGATTTTCTTTGGAATCGAGAAATGAGGATCAATAATCAAATTCTGGATAGAATAAAAATTTATTACTGAAATAGGTATCACCAATTGAAAATACAGATTTATTTCATAAATATCTAATCAATAAACTAATAATTGCATTGAAAACATTCTCAAAAACTAACAATAATGAATTCAATAATACAAAATATGAGTATTTACCTACTAAACTTATTCAATACATGAAAAACTTTTTTGAAAACTATCTTAATTCTTATAGGTAACAGTATATATATAATATATATTTTGAAATTACCTTTTTGCATCTCGATTTTCACATCCAATAAAACAACACATCTTCACTCTTGCAGGCATATCGAAATTCATGATATTTCAAAAAGAACGTGTCAAACCACTCCTTGTGTCAGTTGACAATTCAAAGGTTTTTTGATAATAACGATTTTACATACTTACTATTTTCTCGATAGGATTTCCATGAATGCAACGACATCTAACTATCAAATTGAGAATAATTTTTTCGTGTATTAGTATCCTCCTCCGACAGATGGCGCGACATATACGAGTGGCTCATCTATTATTTTAGTTTGTCTATGGTATATACGTCCGATCGATTTGGCAACGTTGCATCGGTGTATATCGGAAGATTCACGGAGAACGGAGATTTTTTTAATTGAAATAGTTTCTATTATACAGGGTGTCTACTTTTTAAGTGGCCAAACTTCAGGGGTGATTATACGAGTGATTTGCAACAAAAAATGTCATATAACACATGGTCGAAATGTTGACGGTTATTCTTCAATTTGACATTTCTTGATTCCACGAAATATTTTTTCTCTAAAATGATTATTATTCAGTTTTCTTCGTAGTCTCACCATATTTGACGACAAATTCGGAAGGCGCAATGAATTTGCTACAAGATTAGATAGTCTGTGTGCAAAAAAAACCTTTATTGCGGTCGTGGTAAGGGGGAGAATATCACGATTCTGAAGTTAACAAAATTAGTTCTATTTTTTCGATGAAATATTAAAAATTATTCACACGTTCTCTTTTCAGTGAAAAGAAAGTGTACTTCCGAATGACATATCAATTTTTGTGCTAGCTGCTCATCCTCCGCCATAATATCCTTATACAGATTTGGAAATTCACATCTGAAACATACAATATACATACAATGCATGAGACATAATTCTTCCGTCTAGTTGCACAGATTTATAGTCGAGACAATCACTTGCTGTAACTGAATGAATTCCGTTGACTTATTACAATAACCTAGTCTTGTCTCTCTTATCGCAGTATGGTAGGGAACCTGTAGTACACGTATACAATGATTCTATTTGTCAGGCTGCCCGTAATACTCGATTTAAGTATTTACTGTTGCCTACCATACTGAATGAAATATGCTCCTCTCAACGATAAGAGAGAGACAAGGCTAGAATATTGCAATAAGACAACGGAATTCAGTGTGTTACGTACAGCACGTGATTGTCTCGACTATTCATCTGTGCAACTGGACGGAAGAATTATCTGTCTGCATTGTATATCGTATGTTTCAGATGTGAATTTCCAAATCTGTATAATGGGATTTTATTTTGAAAATTCCACAAATCCTAATGAAACAGATATACACATAAACAATTCAACCAAATCCTTCCATGTCAATATTAATAGTTCTACAAATGCCCGCCGTGGCGCTGCATTCTTATTTTCAGATGTCAAACCCACTCTATGGTCCGCCACGGTATTATATTCAAACAGAACAGATGCCGGCTCGATCTTCTAATCCCCCTTCATTACTCTTTTATGGCACTTCTTTTCTTCGCCTTATTAACTTCATGAATAAAGATGGCTTCTTCTGTGCCTCTTATACATCTCCCTAAGACGACAATGCAAACAAAATTGGAGCCATCTCGTTCCAAATGAACATTTGAGAACATTTGAAATGGAAAAGGGTGGGAAAAAGGCAGATGTCATAGAATCGCGATGTGACACTGATCTTTCGGCTCGGAATCATGACTTCAAATTGACAGTCCGTGATGGAGTGTATGTTTTATTGATAGAGATATGCGTTCGAATCCGATTTGGACCCTCTTCCTCTTAATTCTATCGTTGGTTTTCGAGAATACCCCATTTAGAAGACTCCCTCGAAGTTTAATCTGCGAGAATTGCCTTATTATGGCGGTTCTCGAATAACGCATAATTCATAGAGTTTGGTGAATGATGGTGAGTGATGGATACGTTCGGGGGTGGACGTGTCATAGATAAGTGAACTCTTTTTCTTTCGCCTTTTGGCTGTCGCAAAGCGAAAATGATATTGGGCGTATGTTTTGATTTAGTGCAAATGTTTTGACCTCGTGATTACGTAAGACATGGAATATGATTAACATTCATTATGACAGAAATTCCAAACAGAAGTAGAATCAAGAAAGCCTTTCCTATTATGTTAGAATAAGGCTCCATTTTGTTAACATTCATTATGAAGGCAGAAATTCCAAGCTGAAGTAGATTGAAGAAAACATTCGCTTTGATGTCAGGATACGATTCTATGTTCCTATATCATGGCGGCATCTGAAGGCACGGCATCTCTTCCCATCCAATCTAATATCTATGTTCAGCCATAGAAACCGAAACGCTGTCCGAACTGGATCAATGATGAGCGGGAACGATTACCGGAATTAATTAAACATCTGCATAGTCTGTTCGCATCCGGCTCGACCGGAAACTGCCCTAAATCTAGAACCTGGCCCGATTAGCGCCGTCCAACTTACCAGTTTAATGCTTTTAATGGAAATAAGGCTCAAAATCCGAAATCCTCTTAGCAATAAATGACGTTTCCATTCGGGAACATAGAATTCTGCGATTCCCGCCCAGACGCCGTCATACTCTATGGCTACGGGCTGCGTTCCGTACTTTGTTTATGGAAGCGACCCGCCACGGCACTCTACGCGAAGATTAAAGGCTGAACAGAGTAAACAAAGTGGTATTTACGACCGGCCGCATTAAATGATTCAAGGGATGCTGACGCTTGGGTAAACACGACCACGGTCGTGCGTCGGATCACCACGTAACTCATCGTAACTTCTGTGATTAGTCCAGGAATCTTTATTTACCTACATGGACTCGGCTAGATGGGTATTTACCCAGCCGAAGTTTTTTTTTTGGTGGTTCGCATGGAAATGGGTAATTTTGGAAAATCTTTGATGAAACGTTTCAGATGTATGTCAGTTTGTTGGAGACGTTAATTGAAATATGAATATCGTAGACGGCGTTTCAATCAAAATTCGAAGGTTCAATGAATTAAACCTGGTGTATCATCAAATCATACATTGATCTTAGTTTCCCAATCGAATAAAAAACTTTACTTCAACTTAAAAAAAGGAGGTTAACGCATATCTAACTACTATTATAAAGAGGAAAGATTTGTATGTTTGTTGGTTTGATACGAGTTAACTCATAAGCTACTAGACCGATTTCAATAATTCTTTCACCCTTAGAATGCTGCACTATCCCTGAGTAACATAGGCTATACTTTTCACCCGAGAAAATTAGGGAAACCTACTATAACTTTAATGAAAATAAATATGAGTACCAAAATCAGCCATGATCAGCTATTTTCAGGTGCGCTGCAAAAACCGTGAAACGTACATGGCAACAATGTCTGACGGAAATGTACCTCTTCAATAGTTCTACAAAAAAGTCCGCGATAGCATATATCTATCTTTCAAGGTTTACTCGGTAACACCTTTTAAAGGTATCCGAATGTTTCTCAAAATTATGCATTATTTGGGAGTATTTCTTTATGAATACGCTATTGATCTTTATCCAATTAAATACGTCGTTCATACCCAGTATTTAATTTAGAACGAAACTGCCTTTTACATCATTCAATTATGATGAATACATCAAAAGATATGGCAGGTTGAAGATGAAATCGCACCAAAATGCGTCTCCGAAGTAGGCACTAGGCGGGTAGGAGAAGGTACCGAAGTGTGAGGGATGTATACACAAAGTATACACAAGTAATCCGAGAAATGCAACTCTACTACTGGAGCATAGAAATGTATATCATTTCAAGGGCGTGCGAGCAGTATCCAATTTAACCAGAAAAATGTTACCACCATGTCTAAGGTAATCTCAAGAAATATTTTCAATGTAAAATGAAAATTACAATTCAATCTGACAGAATTATTTGTAGACAAAAGTTATATGTATCAAATTGACCAACAAGAAACCAATTTAATCTTAGTCATTTCAAGAATTTCCGCTTCATATGACTTTTCTCATGACAACTGTACATTTTCGATTGAAGTTTTACTGAAATAATTGAATCTCGACATTCTAAGAAAGCAAACAAAGATATTTTACCCGTAGGTACTCTGCAATCAACTTAATGCCCTTCCTTTAGAAAATTGTTCTCTCCAGAAAGACAAAATTGGAAATAATGTTTCCGCCGACTTTGTACAGATCCGAAATGCAATTATCCGGCATTATGAGATTGCCTGCTTGCAACAAATGCCATATAGATCAAGATAAAGAAACTTTCAACGTCATATATCCGAACGCAACCCTAGAAACTCTATGAATCAAGGTACACAGAATAAAACGATCTCTCCACTTCGATATTCGAGGTTATTTTTTCGCTTCCATAGGCAAATCAAGCTAAGCTATAAGCCCTCTGGTGACGATCTGAGTAACCTTTAATATTGACATGATTCTTTCATTTTGCCTAGTGTTTTCGTGATTAATGTCATTACTAGCAGACCCAACAGACGTTGTTCTGTATACACAAAAATTCATTCAATTCGATCCAGCCGTTTAGTTGCAGAGTAGATGAATAACCTGAATAACGACTACAGCGTCATCTGTTGATCTGATTTGTGATCATAAACATACAGGCATCGTCAATCCAAAATACATTTATACATCCCTCACACTTCGGTACCTTCTCCTACTCGCCTAGTGCCTACCTCGGAGACGCATTTTGGTGCGATTTCATCTTCAACAATTTGAAAAATACTGCTGTGCCTACCAGAAATCTTCCTTGGATTTACTACCAAAAAGGAGAAACAAACGAAATGTTCTAGTTCTGGTAGTAGAACTGAAAGGTTGAGACAAAAAGAAGTCTTAACAAAGAAAAACCCCCTTTTGAAGCATCTAAACAAACATCAGTTGTTTTTACACCATACAAAACAAAGAATAGCTATCTCTTCTTCTTCTTCTTCTCTATCCACTATGGCTGTGGATATTATGGGTCCGCACCAGCATGTACCCAGATTGGTTATTTACTCTATGTTCCAGTGTGTTGACTATGTTTATGCTTCTTTCCCACCCTAGAAACCCCAAAGGGAAGAAGGATGAGGTAGGGTTACCCCTCGAATATGGATGAACATAAAGTTAGTAGGTATATTGAACAAACAAGATGTTCTTCTCTAAGTTTCAAGTAAAATCTATCAGTAAGCAGGTATACTCAAATTTTGAGATTAGAATATTCCAAAAATTCATTCAGCAATTGAACTACTTCAACATTATCTGTAAATATAATTTCATAGATATTGATGGGTCTTTGAAATTTATAATTTTCCAACCTTTTATATAAAACATTTATGTTGTGCACGTTCAAGGTACAATCAAGGAAGGTATGATTTATTGATCCAACTTCACCACATTCACAGTTTGGCGTGGGGTTGATTTTAATTTTGTGTAAGTGTTCAGGTAACATACAATGTCCGGATCTAAGTCTCATTATAGTTGTTATTTGTTTTCTAGGAATATTGTACTTCAACAATTTATAAGGGTCTCCAATCGAATCTTTTTTATCACGGTTGCGCATGTGCGTGTATATTTTACCTTTTTTTTCCCCCCATTCCTGTAGTGTTTTCACCCATTCTTTTTTAAATCCTTTTGTAAAATACGGAATATAAATTGAGGTGTTCCTTTATAGTTTAACATTTCCCCATTACATCTACCCTGATTGGCCAATCGGTCTGCTTCATCATTGCCTTCAATATCAGTGTGGCTTGGTATCCAAACCCCTTTTATTATTCTACCCTCTTTTATCATTTCTGACCAAATTTTTTTTACTGTCGCTGTAATGGTATCTACTGATGACTCTAACTTCCAGTTTTTTAGCTTGAGTAACGCACTTAATGAATCCGAGAATATTACTGCTCTAGAAATGTTTTCGTTTTGAACAATTTCCAGTGCTTTGCCAATTGCTAACATTTCCGCCGAGAAAATAGACCAATATGATGGCAATTTTTTTTTATATTTCAAGGGTAATGTGGGTGAGAATATACCGATACCAACGCTTGTATCGTCATCAGACTTTTTAGGGATGCATCAGTATAAAAGTGCTGGAAATTTTCATAGTTAGTTTCACATAGAGTTTTAAATTTATTTCTTGTTAGGATGTCGTTTTTCATAAGTTTTGGGATAATTATATCGCATTGGGCGGCATGATGCGTATAATCTAGAGAGAAGAAGGGAATTTGTTCTGCACTATGTATATTTTCTCTGTGAACTTTAGTTTTTTCCAGGGCTGTTAAATAGGCTGGTTTATATTTTTTTTTCCAGAATTGTTTATGTGTATCTAGTTTATTTATTTGGTTAAGGACAATGTTATTTTTAATTTGAAGGTTTTTTAAGATATATTTTGAGGCTAGTAATTCTCTCCTTTTCTCGAGGGATATTTCTCCACTCTCCGCCAATATTACATTTACCGGTGTTGATTTCATCAGTCCCATTGCCGTTCTTATCCCCTGATGGTGAATTGTATCCATTTTTTTAATTGTATTCTTGGATCCTCCATAAACCATAGATCCATAGTCCAAATGTGCTCTAGATATCGCTTATACAAAATCATGAGGTTTTGCGGTTGTGCGCCCCACCATGTTCGACACAAGCACTTAATGACATCTATCCCCTTTTTGGCTTTACTGCTGGCTTGTTCAATTTGTGCTGACCAGTTTAGTTTTGAGTCCAAGATTACCCCCAAGTACTTAACCTGATTTTTCCATTTTATATTGTCATTATTAACCGTTAGGCAAGGTAATATGTCTGGTCTCCTTTTTCTAGAAAACATCATTGCAAATGTTTTTTCAGCAGATATGGATAGATTTCTCGATGTTAGGAAGGAGTTAATATTATTCAAGGTTTCTGATATCTTCTCGTAAATTATTCCTATATCGGTTCCCGAGCAAATGACATACTTATCGTCCGCATATTGTCCAATTTCAACCCCTTTTACTTTACATTTCTTCACATCCCTTACATATAAATTGAATAAAAAGGTACTAAGTTTTGACCCTTGTAATAATCCCTTCTTACTATAATATGGCCCCATTATTTTGTGTTCCCTTGAGCATCGTATGTACATTTCTTTTTCCGTTAGCAAATGGTAAATTAGATCAACAAAATTATTAGGAATATTTATATTCCGTAGATCTTTCGCCAGTATATCCACATTCACGTTGTCATACGCTCCCTTGATGTCTAAGAACACTACGACTGTGTATTTTTTTCCGCAAACGCCGTATAGATTCTCGAAGTTAAATATATTAAGCTGTCATTCACTGATCTCATTCTTCTGAACCCAAACATAAGTTGTTTTGTTGTAGGTTTTTTTCTATAATTTTTTCAATTCTATTTTTTATTAGATTTTCAAGAATTTTAATACTACATAAGGACAGCGCAATCGGTCGGATGCTATCTACATTTATTACTGGTTTGTTTGGTTTGTTGAATGGCAGAATTAGAATTTTGTTTTGGTTTTCAATATTTGCGGGATTTTTCAAGATCTCATTCATAATATCTAGTAGCTTAAATTTTGCTTTATTGTTTAAATTATCATACATACTGTAGCTTATTGCATCCATTCCTGGACTTGAGTTTTTTTTATTTTTTAATGCTAATTCTAATTCTGGTAGAGTAAAAGGACTGGGATGTTGTTGGACTGGATATTATTTTCATTTGTTACTTGTGGGCTTTTATTGTTAATTGGCTTGGACATATTATTCATTAACTGGTCTAAGATTTCTGGAGTTGGTAGCTTATTTGAGTTAAGGTGATCATCTTGATTTTTAAATTTTTTAATGTACTTCCAGGCTGTTGTTAGGGGTAAGAAATTTATGTTTTCGCAAAATTTTGTAAAAGATTTGGTTTTTTTTTCCTTCATCATCAACTTTATTCGGGCTCTTATGCTGTTGGCCTCGATAAATTTATCCTGGGTAGGGTTTTCAGTATATTCTTTGAGAACATTTCTACGTAATTCGATCATTTTTGTTAATTCCGAGTCCCACCAAATGGCTCTATATTTGTTATTGGTTTTTTGTTTTCTACAGGGAATATATTCCTCTGCACTGGTCACTAACAAGTCATTAAATTGTTTCAAGGTTTTGATATCCAATTCATCTATTCCGCGTTCTATTTTCTTATTGTAATTTTCCCAATCCGCCTTTTCTGTCTTGAATTTTCTGGTGGTAAAGTGAAGGCAAGTTTCTTCTGTGTTATGGCCGTTTAGCGTTATCAGGATAGGGTAATGATCGCTTTGTGCTGGTTCAAAGAGCACCTCCCAAGAGAAGTTATTCACCAAATTCATTGAACTAATGCTAAGGTCGGGAGCGCTATTTCCTATTTGAGGAGAGGTTAGCCTAGTAACTGTACCGTCATTTAAAATATTTATATCTTCTTGATCTAAAATTTCTTCGATTGTTCTACCGTTAGGGTTACAGATGTCAGATCCCCATCTTGGACTCTGTGCGTTAAGGTCTCCTATAATCAAGAATTTATTTCCCGCTTGCTTTATTATCTGATTAAGAGTATTTACATTTAATTTTAAGTCTGGTGGATTATATATGTTAACTATTATTAAGTCTTTTATTTTAATAGCTTGGTACTGAAATCTGGGTGGGCACCCACTCACACTCATTGTAATGTGTTCATAAATAATGTTTTTTTTAATCATGATAGCTAGGCCCCCCTGCCATCATTTCTATCATCCCTCATAATATCGTAATTAGCAACATTAATTTTTTTCCCTTCTTGTAGGAAAGTTTCTGCCAAGGCAACAATTTCCGGGTTATATTGTTGTAATTTGCCCATTAAATCTAGCATATTTGTATTAACTGATCTTATATTCCATTGTAATATTTTTACTGTATTTTTATTCATTATATTTATTATTTAATTAAAATTATTATTTTATTTATTATTATTATTTTTTTGAAAAAAGGAAAAAAAAAAAAAAACAAAGGCTGTTCATTGTTTTTGAGGTTCTAAATGTACTATCGCTTGTGCGGTTATTATTTCTCCATTATATTCTTCAAATTCTATATTATTTTCTAGGTTATATTCTGATACTGTACTAGTTTGTGTGTATTCTGTATAAGATTCCGAATTATCCATTTCCATTACGTCATTTTCACTCTCATCTATATTCGTTGTATTTGTTGGTGTCCAATCTGAGGGTTTTATTTTTTTTTAAACTCTGGGGGTATTGTAACAGACAGTCTTCAGCTTCTTGTCTGTTATAACCGGGTTTACTTTTAGGTGGTCTGTTTTTGGTTTTATATGTTGTGACTTTTTTTGGTTTTGTCCTATAGGTTTTTCTTCTTCGTGTTTACTTTTATTATTATTATTATTCACGGTTTTTTGTGCATAAGTTGCTTGTGAGACTGTCGGAGGTAGATTTTCATTTAATATTGTTGATTCTGTTCTATTAATTTGTGGGAAGTTGTTATTATAGGTTTTAATATCGTTTGTATTCATATTACTTTTCTTTTTCGAAATTAAATTCGCTTCAAAATATGTGTATTTATGTACCGCCATAAGATTTTTTATTTGTTTTTGCCTTTCGTATTCACTACATTTCCTATCCGTAGCCATGTGAGAACTTTTACAATGGTAACATGTAATTTGATTACTTTCGCAATTGTTAGTTTCATGATCTTTTCCGCACTTTCTACATTTAACTTTTCCCTTACATAATTTGGCCGTATGTCCGTAAAGTAGACAGTTATAGCATTGAACGACTGGACTCACGTATTGTGATACCTCCAATATATTATGATAAAGCGCAATACTATTTGGTATATTTCTATTTCTAAATGTAACAACGCATGATTTCGAATCTACATATGTTACCTTATTCTCTACAAATATTCTTCTCTTTAATCTCCTTACATTTAATATTTTATATTTTGATTCCGCATTTTCTTTTATTTCTTCTTCCGTAATGTCGGTATCAATGTCTGATATAACTCCCATACTAACGATATTTATGGGTGGAATATAAACAATACAATCGTTAAATTTTGTATGTTTCGTGAACATGTTGGCGTGATAAGCATTTGCAAATTCAATTCCCACCCTATTTTTCCCTTTTCTCTTAACACCTATAATATCAAAATTAAAATTATTATTTTCATATAAGTGTTTTCCGAGTTTTAAAGGATGTATGTATCCAATATTTCTATTAATACCTTCAACGTACACAACATATGGGCCCAAATCTGTTTTTATGTATTCGTAAACAATTTTTTTTTTTTTTCATCAATTTTTTTATTTTTTTTTGCATTTTCTATACTTTGTGTTAATGATTCTATTTGACTTAATATTTCAAAATCATTATTTTTTTTGCTTGCTCCCTTACTTCCCCTAATTCTAATCCCAATTCAGCTACATCTGCCCATGACAGAGTATTCTGTGATAAATTTTCGATCGTTTTTTTCGCTTTCGGTGTTAGGTTATCAAAGGACCGGGATCCATTGGATCCCGGGCTGTTGTTATTCATCTTGTCAGTTCAATAAGTAGTTAGCCAACTCACCACAATGGATATTCTAATATTGACTAGCACTTAGGTTTATAAACTATGCACTTGAATTTTCTGGATTCCTCTTTACGCGACCAACCCAGCTCCTCAAACATCGACCTCAAAGAATAGCTATAAACAATCCACTTCACTCATTCTGTCATTCTCTGATAAACATTTCCACGATTGGCAACACTGAAATTCGAAACAGTAGCGAACGCATATTATTCCGTGATTTTTTTTGTTCTATGGTCTCTGTCTCGTGAATGATGTAATGGAGGGAATGGAATGTTCAATCATCATTTAGGCGATCGATCATTCATATTTGGCATTTATTCATCAGTGATTTCAGTTTTTGCAATGTTGAAATAATCGCCGTTTGTTGTATGCAGATGATAAACAAACACGTTAATTCAAATATTTATATTCGATGCGTAACGTCGATATTGCGGTAGCGGGGATAATTGGGATACGATAAAAACAAAACCAGTGGCGTAGGTGTCGCGACATCTCGAATTCTATGGTTTGTCTACTCGATATTCACGGTGTAAATTTTGACAGGACACTTAATAGGGGCGTTCGGCATCGACATCGGACTGGTCGGATCGATCTGAACGGTTCGTTTATTACATCCGGATTGAGGGGAGTACACATCTGGACCGTTTGGCATAAAAATCTGAGCAATCGGATATCGATCTTTTCGCTCAGTCTATTTCGACGGATCAAAGCGATTTTATCTATAGAGTTTTAAGTTTTTTTATATATTTTTTGTTTTATGTTGAGTTTCCTGATCCGACAACCGATATATTGAAGAATTCTAATACTTAGCATCAGTTTTATTCTTCTGTTTTCATTTATTCATTAAAAACCTAATAAATTCATTGGAAACTTTCGGTATAGCTATCGTAATTATGAATGGGCAGGAGGAGATATTGCTTTCTCGTTTCTTTTTCGTGTAATTAATCAATTAATTAGGATCTTTCGGTACAACTATCGCCGTATTGATCGACCAGAAGGGGATATTGCATCCCTCGTTTCCTTTGCATTCAGTGCCTTTGCACCTAATTATTTAATTGAGATTTTACGGTAGAGCTACAAAAAAGGGTGAAAGTATCGTTAAAAGGTGAGCATATTTCCCAAAATAGTGATCTTTGAAATCTCATAATCTATGAAAGTAGAACAGAGCAGTATGTTCTGTGGCAGATGCTCTATACCGTTCGTTTATTCCCAGATATTACAGATGAATCTGTACGATCTGTGGTCACGTGACTAAAAAATTCGTCTGCTCGCGGAGGTCAATGCCGAACGGGCTTACTGTATATTATGAAATATATGTTTTCGTTTTCAGATAAAAATGGCCTTTATTTCTCTGAAATATGATTTTGACGGCACGAAATCTTTTTGTTGTTTCGTAGGAGTTTATTGTGGATTTTAACTAGATTTAACCGCTTCATTCTCGAAAAAGTTCATTTCAAAACCTTGTTTCCCTTCAGAAATTCCAGCTGCATTGTTTCCGAAAACTCTGAGGTACCAACTTTGAAATATTTCGCCGATTCGAAAGATTTCATAACATCATTGTTTTCCTAATTCACGAATATCAAAATTTCCACATACAAATTATAAAGAACACTTTTTTTCAAACTTGAGAATCAATTAAAATAAAATGAAAACACAAAATCAACTTCCCTTAATAGTGTTTAGTCAAATATTGCTGATATTTGGACCAACGATTCGTCTAGCCTTACCATGACGAGTCGACCCTGACCTAGCGTATATGGCGTCGCGTAAATATTGTCGAACCCCAACGAAAGTACGGCGACTAATGATGATATAATAACTCTGTGAAATAAATCGAAAATTCGACCAAATATTTGCTTTTTCCATATATATTTGTTTTGTACATATCGATTCATGCTGAATAAATACATGTTCCATTCGAGATATTGACGGCGCCATCATGTATAATTTTAACTCGATTTAGCGAGTTTTCTATGATTGCGGGGGAAAATTCTACCGTGATCGGTAAACAGTATGTATTTACTATACAGTGATTTGTTGTGCATAGAAAAAACACGCTCTGCATAGAATAAGTTTACAAGGATTTCGAATTGAGGTTTAGCGTAATCCTTGAAAATTCTATGACTATATGAATCATCAACTACATAGCACATATAGCTTTTTCTCTGCTCCTCCCATCACGGTATAATTTCTCATTCCAATTCCAGCCATTTAAACCATCGATATTTAACAAATTCAAAGTCGTCTTATGCGTGCATAGAACTTCCGGTTCCTATCCGAGAAGGACAGATGACAATAACGATTTTTGCGATGATTTCCGACGAGATTGGTTCTGAAGACGTCGATTTACGGCCGGTTTTATGTCTATTTTCCATTCCGTCCATAATTTTATGTGGGGCAAGATGCGAAAACTGCCTACGATCACGAGAGGCAGTTTGGTTCGTACGTCGAAGAGAGAGTCATAGAATTTCGATATTGAATTAGGGATTTTCTTGTGCTTAGTGTTTCGGCCCGTGAGTAGACAGGGAAGTACTAGCTCAGATACATTCTATGTTTAAGTCCATAGTGTTTCAACCGCACCCAAATATACACACATATCATGGTAGAAATTGTATTTTACATGCTCAATAACGATAAAAAGTCTGGGGCTGAATTTTGAAAAGATCCCCTCTCATTTCAAACGTCATAACAGTTTTTTGCGCGCTTGTTTCAAATGGCACTGCAATATTTCGAATTTGAATTTGAGTACTAAGCCCTAGAACTCTAATCATATTCATAAGTTTGTCATTAGTGGTTCATCATTATAAAGTAACATCAAAAATAAGCCTGATGAGGACTCTCTGAAAAGAAGGTGTGCCTAGGTAGATCAATTCAATAAAAAATAAGTATCAGAACATAGTGAAATTAATAAGAAGATGTTTAACGCGTAAAATCGCCATGAATATCACAAAAGTGAAAGCAGAGAATAATATTAATCGATTGAAATCTATCAATATTAAACTCATACTTCGGAGCTAATCTCGTCCTCGGTCAAGACTAAATGCAAGGAAGTGGTATCAAACAGAGTACCTATGGATGGCCATTTTAGACTAAAGACGTAAAATTTGCGAAATGAAAGAACGCTTCGGTCAATGAGACAAATGGTAAACCTCTCGCTACTTCGTTCAAGGTTCATGCTATGGAAAAAGGTTTTCGTATGGAACTAGAGATGGCGTTTTCCATATATTTCTACCTTCAAGATATGCCATTCCGCTGTTAGTTCCAGAGAAATGCCTTGTATCATTCAGATCTATCCTGTGCTGATGAGTCCTAATAAGAACGAAATGGCCATCCATAGGTGCTCTGTTTGATACCACTTCCTTGCGTTTGTCTTGAACAAGGATGAGATTAGCTCCGAAGTATGAGTTTAATATTGATTGATTTCAGTCGATTAATATTATTCTCTGTTTTCACTACTTTTCATATTGAAGTAATTCACACTTCCAACAAAAGTTACGCAAAAAAATCTCCTTTAATCTCAGATTGTTTCAAAGAATTCAAGTGTAAACCATATCTCAATCCAAACATACACGGAAACATTCATGTTCCCTTCACCCCATGCACGAAACGAAATTTTTTCATGATTCTGTGATCGATTAGCAGCCACTGTTACCGCTCTGTTCGCGGAAATGAAAAAATCTGTAACCGCGAGCCCAAAACAAAAACCTGACATCGAAAGATCCGATCGAAATTAATTCATAAAAGGGTACCCTAAATCAGAACGCTCACACGCGATTTTAGCGTGCGCTATTATATGTCATCGAGATAAATTTACCGACGTTTGGAAAACGCCACTAATCGATTCATAGGGGATGACAGCGGGGCTAAGGAGGGACATCGTCGAGCCTTAGAAACGTCAAATCGAGGGTTGCGTCTTTTCTGCTTTGACAAAGTTTATTTTTCTTCTATGGACGTCGATGTCAAGCTGCTTGTCCCACTTTTGGTCCAGATCTCCCCTTGTAACTCTACTGCTTCGTTTGCTGGAACGGTCCAGAATTCATGACCCACGAAAAACCAGTGTTTTCTGGAAAAATAAAGGGTTTTTCAATAATAGGTGTTATTTGGATATTCAAAGAAAAACGCCATTTTTCACTATAAATGATCGGATGTTTATTTCATTATAAATCAAAAGCTATGCCGTTAATAGTGGAAAATAACATCAGGCAAATGACCACCACGACCACACTTACAGGACCATATCATTTAAATGAAATTATCCATAACCAATTCGCAAAGTGGCTGCCCTATGTCCTCGATAGCCTCACGAATTCCATCTTTGAAGTCTTGAATCGACGCTGGGCTATTGGCGTAGACCTTCTCTTTCACGTGGCCCAAAAAGGAAGAAGTCGCAAGGTGTTAAATCACAAGATCTCGGTGGCCAATTGTGATCACCTCTTCGTGAGATAACACGGTCCGGAAACTTTTCCCGCAAAAGACTAATGGTTTCGTTGCTTGATGATGAGTTCTTGTGTTAACTGAACTTTATTAGCCTTAAGACCCAAATATGTATGCAAAACACGGTGTAATGACGTTTGTGGAATGCCTAATTCCAAATAACGACGAGGAATGAACCAACCTGGTTTTTCTTCAACACTTTCGGCAACATCAGCAATTTTCTCGGCTGTTCTTGAGCGAAGTGCACGGGTTTTATTCTTCACATCACTAACATGTCCTAACAGCTCGAATTTTTCCACCAATTCATTTATTGCGGTCCGATAAGGTGCTTCACGACGACCCAAAATTTTCGGGTTTTACGAACCGTCTCTGCCAAATTTTCACCGTTTTTATAGTGAATTTCAATAATTCAATTCATTCTTGAAGCTTGTATCGTTCCATTTTTATTAATGGCGTAATTTCTACTTGTCAAATGTCAAAAAATGACAGCTTCAAACGTGACATCTACCGAAATAGCGGGCTATTAAAAATAACACCTCTTATTGAAAAACCCTTTATGATAAAACCTTCCTACGATATTTTTTTTCTATGCTCATCAAAGTAAACTCCGTCTAAACAAAAACTAGCGCCCCCTCGCGGAACGAAAGCAAACTTAATCGCAATTCAAACAAAAGTCTTTGCCGTAGAGGAAAACTGTTGACCCTGTCTCGGTGTTATGTTGATTTTAGTGTTACTCTTTTGAGGGGAGCCCTTAAGACAACACCGACGGAATTAGCAGGGGAGAGGGCAGAGTTTCCACGCGGCATTTTTAGGCAAATAAGTCGTTTAATGAACGGTCTCAATTAAAGAAGTTGGCTCTGCGTATCGGCGCGTTCTTTGTGAGTCATCAGGAGAGGATATTGAGAAAGAAATTGGTTGATTTGGGAAAGTCCCCGTCACTGGTCGTTATCGATTCTGTGGTTGGTGTTGTTTTAGCTCCCATCTGTCAACTGACATTAGGACTGTCAAACATGGCGCGCAATTCAATTATTTCACTCTTATTATTGAAACACCTTTCATAATAGTTTTTTCGATACCTAAATTACAATTTTTTCCCAGTTCAATTTCTGAGTCAAAGCCCGTTTTTCATTTTCCTTCGAATTAACCGCGCGAACTGCATAAAAATCCAATTTTCCCGCTCTAATAATCGAAGGAAATTATTCATAGGAAATGGGAACAAAAAGTAGTTTCCACTTATCACCCAGGACCTGGCCGAACGGCATGCAAATTGCCACGTAAAACACTTCGAATTTTCCGATTTCCAATTAATAAACTGAAAATTCGGAGAGAGTTTTCCCGAGGCGCATTCTACTGCACCCAAATCGAGGAAAATTCGTACGGAAAGTGCATTGAAATTGGGATAATTCGAACTGGAAGACCAATTAAACGCGGCTCTAATTTTTCCTTAAGCCCGGGGTGAAAACTCTTCGGAAAAGTCGCCTCTACGTCTGCGATTTTCCCGGAGTCTGAATAGAGGTCCGGGAAAGTCATGCGGAAAATTGCTTCAAGGGTTGCATTATTTAGGAGATGATGAATTCTTGAATTATAATACGACGGGTTAAACCTGGGGTTTTTCAGTGGGGAAAATTCGGAAAATGAAGGATTTTTCCTTAACTTCGGGAGAATATAATGGACGAGATTCTATCAGTCAATTGAAAGGGGAAAATGTGAAGATTAATTCAGTGAAAAATATTCAAATAGTTAATTGAATTAGCACTCTTGGCTTTCCATCAGATCGTGACCTGAAGTAAGCAGTTTTCTGGATTTTTAATGTTTCCATTTTTCATTATAGTCCATCCAAGAATGATTGACATCCCAGGCGGCTGTGAAAAATCAAAATTAAGTTGGTGTTAGGTCATTCGGTTTTTTTTTGTATTTGAAGAATTCCGGTTTGAGTTGAAAATAAATAATCAGAGCATAGCATGATCATATAATTATGTGGTTTGCATAATAATACTGCGCTGTTACAGTAATTTATAGAGACCTTGTATAATATATTTTTTTGGAATCAGAAATAAAGCTGCGTCAAGACATTAAGGACCCACTTCTATGGATGTACCATAATCAAACAGGGACAATCTGGCTTCGTTCTATGGTCCATTGTCCCCCAAATCTGTCAAACAACATAACCTAACAACCGTGAATTCATCGTAATAACGGCCATCAATTCCGGAACACAGAGTGGCGGCCCGAAACGTCAAATGTCCCGTGAAGCCGGCTTCAGACGCAATATTCATGCAAAACACCTTACGGCCTCGATAGAGCACAGAGTTGGATAAACAACCTTTATTATGAGTGACACCTTTTCTGAATATAAAACACCCAATTTCATGCTCGACGCATTTCGCGACGTAATCTTGAAGATGTGGGGTGAGAGGGGGGCGAACGATGCCATTTTGTCTGTTTCTAGAGGAACCATCTTTTTCTCTTTGTGCTTATCAAAACAATTCTCGCGAGCGAGGCTCGGCAATGCGGCTGTTCTGTCAAATCGAGTGGAAGATTAGAAACGACTTCGTGTTCTATGGTTGGGGAACGTGTGTCAGCTCCAATATGGTGCATAGACTTATTTCTGTCTATGTTTGTTTCTCTAAAATAGGCAAAATGGGGCATAGAAGTTCAGTTGACAGTTATATACAAGGTTCGAAACAAATGCTTTCATTTAATGGTTAGGTAGTTATTGAAAATGTCAAATAAGGACAGGATTTAATAAGAAAACTTCCTTATTTTGAAAGGACCTCTTCCTCATTCTGTGGTGCAAAAAATGAGTAATATTGGAACATAATTCACACTTGGATGTATCTAGTCCGTTCACGAAAGTTTGAGCCGTCGGTTGGCCATGGAAATTTGGCATATTCCACTGTGTATATTAAAATTTTAGGTTATGTTGTTTATTTTCTTGTCAGATTGATACGCAATGTTGCCAATATTGCAAAGAGTTCTGTGATAACTCGCAAGCACGTCGGATGAGGCCGGGTACATTCGGCAACGTTGACTTTATTCATCGTTTTGACAGCAAATATTGCCAATCTCAGATAAATAAATAAACTCCTACTTTGCGCTCAATAATATGTGAACGGAGTATAGTCTGTTCACGAAAGTTTGAGCGCATAGTAGGCGTTTGTTTATTTATCTGAAGTTAGCAGTATTTGCTGTCATAACGTAAAAAAAGTCAACGTTGCCGAATGTACCCGGCCTCGTCCGACGAGCTTTCAAGTTATCAAGAACTCTATGTTATATCGACAACATTGCGTATCAGTCTGACAAGAAAATAAACAACATAAACCTAAAATTTTAATATACACAGTGGAATATGCCAAATTTCCATGGCCAACCGACGGCTCAAACTTTCGTGAACGGACTAGAGTTGCGACTTTATTTGACCACAGAATATTAAGGTTATGGGCCCATACTTGCAAGAGGTTTAAAAAGAAAGAAGATTTTGGTTGCAGTTTTTCGGTAATAACCAGAATCACAGTCTTCATTTTTTCGAATTTTTATTTGTGATCATTTTGCCTCAATATAGCTGTATCTGCCATCAAATAAGCAGAGAAAACATAAAGATTGTGCTCTGTTGTCCTTTTATTTAGTACTGAATCTTCTCCAGAAGCCTTTTCATGATTTTTGGCAGTTGTCATAGAAAATAATGTAATAAATGTCAATCTGGAGCTTTAGCTCGTCTTCAGAGAAAAAAAGATGAGAAAAATCCAATTTCAATCTTATCACGTCCATTCTTTCCATGATCATTTATACACAATGCGTTGTTATACCGTGTAAAAAGAAAACTCATCGTTCATCCTGAGAAAAGCATCGCGTGAACTTCCACAGAGAAAATAGCAGTTGTTTCCATCCCACCACAGGTCGCTTTCCACGCTTCCTGCTCCTCGTACAGTGGCGCCCTCTGCGGGAAGACAAATCTACGTCATTATTTAACACCGTCTTGAGTAATGGCAACTCATTTGTGTTTCCGCGAAATGGATGGCCATAGAAAAAGATCACATCCGTTAGCCGGCAGCGGCGAAAAATACGCTGTTTTATCGGTAAATTACGATTTTTTCCGGGGTGGTGGGGGTAAATTGATTAAAAGTCCCCTGTGTTCGACACATCGGCGAACGAAAGGGATTATAATAATTCCAGAAAATCGAAGTTTCGATGATGGAAACGGATAATGCCAGATAAAGCAGTAGGGGTTGAAGCACCTCCATTATAATATGGCCCCCTCAACTAATTCATTTCGCCAGATCTGTCATGCGATTGAATAGATCAATTTTACGGACGACCGATCACAATTTCATTTGCGAATTTTTACAGACGAGATAATCAACATAATGGAAAAGCGGGTGGTCCATCCATTCCGGGATTATTAGCCTGTACAACGTCATACTCCCAGTTATCGGTATTGGTTTTCCCCGTATTAATAAGTTGGCAACATCGTTCACGCATGGTTGGACGCATTGATACGAAATTTGATGAAAATGGTGGAAATAAGAAATGCTGAGTAACGTCGTTAAATAAGGTTTTCCAATAAGAGGAGTTATTTTGATATTCAAAGAATATTGCCATTTTTCAATATAAATGATCGGATGTTTATTTCATTATAAAGAAGAAGCTATGCCGTTAATAGTGGAATATAACATCAGGCAAATGACCACCACGACCACGCTTACAGAACCATACACTTTTAATGAAATTTTCCATAACCAAATCGCAAAGTGGCTGCCCTATGTTCTCGATAGCCTCACGAATTCCATCTTTGAGGTCTTAAATCGATGCTGGGCTATTGGCGTAGACCTTCTCTTTCACGTGGCCCCAAAGGAAGAAGTCGCGAGGTGTTAAATAACAAGATCTCGGTGGCCAATTGTGATCACCTCTTCATTAATCATCTCTCGATAGCGCAATCCATTCACCGTAACTGTTCTTCAACACTTTAGGCTACAGGAGCAATATTCTCGGATGTTCTTGAGCGACGTGCACGGAATTTATTCTTCACATCACTAACTTGTACCAACAGCTCTAATTTTTCCACCACTTTCTTTATTGCGGTCCGACAAGGTGCTTAACGACGATCCAAAAATGTTCGAGTTTTACGAACCGTCTCTGCCAAATTTTCACCAATTTCATAGTGAATTTTAATAATTTCAATGCGTTCTTGAAGCGTGTATCATTCCATTTTTGAGCGCTCGTTCTACTTAGACGAGTGCTATATCGTTTTGCCCAAATGTCTGTAATTTTCGAATTTTGAGCCGAAAATGGTCTCAAACGATAGGGTTCGACTCCCTGATGGAAAATATGAGGTCAAATCAAATTCTGTAGGCCGGCCGGCCGTCCGTGAGCACGATAACTCTCGAACGGATTGTCCTAGAGACTTGAAATTTTCAGGGTGTGTTCAGCTCCCAAATAGCTCGGTTAAGTTCGTTAACCAGAAAAATCGTACAGGGTGTTCCATA
The DNA here is from genome assembly GCA_013421045.1 of Propylea japonica. Lineage (NCBI taxonomy): Eukaryota > Metazoa > Arthropoda > Insecta > Coleoptera > Coccinellidae > Propylea > Propylea japonica. The sequence continues at coordinate 11,440,128 of CM024247.1, forward strand.
AAAAGTGGCCATTCAAAATTTTTGTTACTCAATATTTCACACAAAACGAAAGCAAACGGAATGAAATATTGCAGCAACGTGCCAGATGTTCATAGTAAGCCTCTTGCAAAATTTTGTTGCCATAGTGTTAACAGAACCATAGAAAATTCAATTGGAATATTGAAAAGAAGAATTTTTTTATTTCCATAACGAACCTTCCGATTTAACTGAAATTCATTCTGTGAGTGAAGACTGACACACTGATTGTTCATGCAAAATTTCAAGAGGATAGCATCATCAGAACCATAGAAATTCCAATTGGAATATAAAGGAAAGACTCTTTATATTTCCACTAGCAGACCCAACAGACGTTGTTCTGTATAGGTACACAAAAATTCATTCAATTCGATCGAGCCGTTTAGTTGCAGAGTAGATGAATAACCTGAATAACGACTTCAGCGCCATCTGTTGATCTGATTTGTGGTCATAAACATACGGGCATAGGTAATCCAAAATACATTCATATACAAAACATCCCTCACACTTCGGTACCTTCTCCTACCCGCCTAGTGCCTACCTCGGAGATATTTTGGTGCGATTTCATCTCAACCTGCCAAATCTTTTGATGTATTGATCATAATTGAATGATGTAAGAGGCAATTTCGTTCTGAATTAAATACTGGGTATGAACGACGTATTTAATTGGATAAGGATCAATAGCGTATCCATAAAAAAACTCCCAAATAATGCATAATTTTGAGAAACCTTTCAAAGGTAATACCGAGTACAACCTTGAAAGATAGATATATGCTATCGCGGACTTTTTTGTGTAGAACTATTGAAGAGGTACATTTTCGTCATACATTGTTTCCATGTACGTCTTACGGTTTTTGCAGCGCACCTGAAAATAGCTGATTATGGCTGATTTTGGTACTCATATTTATTATCATTGAAGTTATAGTAGGTTTCCTCAATTTTCTCGGGTGAAAAGTATAGCCTATGTTACACAGGGATAGTGTAGCATTTTAAGGGTGAAATAATTATTGAAATCTCTATTAGCTTATGAGTTAACTCGTATCAAACCCTCCAACCCACAAACATACAAATCTTTCCTCTTTATAATATAAGTATAAGTAATATTAGTAGATATAGATCAATTCTCTACAAACGCCCTATTGACCACTTTTTTCTATAACCTATCGTTTTGAAAATATCTCGAATAAACTTTGGAGGAGATGGAAAATAACATTTTTTCATCTTCTAATGAAAATAAATCGGTCTGTGCTCATTCGATCAGGACGATTGATACCTCATTTAATGGGTTAATTAATTCTCTACAAACGCCCTATGACCACTTTTTTCTAAAACCTACCGTTTTGAGCAGAATCCATACCAACTTAAGACACCGGGATCTGAATAAGAAGATCAGTTTTCAGAATATGAAGAAAAAAATGGAAAAAACTTTCCAAATTCACGAATTATAAATGACATTCATAGAAATTTCCTAAACATGATAAACATATTTTCATTTATTCGAAGTTTTTAAATGAACTTGAATAATTTATTCTCTATTAACAAATACTCGTAAATACTTAGCACTAACATCCATATTTATACAACTTCATTGATATAATTCCAGGATCAACAAAAAAAAACATCGAAGATATTTCATTTGAAATAGTAAGTTGATTGCATTTTCAATGAAACTTGCGATTAATTGCATTATTCCAATTTCCAATCATTCCTCGAGTTCTAACACTTCCATTCCGCAAATGCAATGGAAATTCTCCGCAGTGACATCACATCTCGATGCTCCTCGGCATACCGGTGTTATCGTGCTCGGAGACGCAATTCGATAATGGTGCGATTTCATCTTCAACCTGCCATATCTTTTGATGTATTCATCATAATTGAATGATGTGTAAAGGCAATTTCGTTCTATATTAAATACTGGGTACGAAGGACGTATTTAATTGGATAAAGATCAATAGCGTATTCATAAAAAAATACTCCCAAATAATGCATAATTTTGAGAAACTTTCGGAAAACTTAAAAGGTGATACCGAGTAAACTTGAAAGATAGATATATGCTATCGCGGACTTTTTTGTAGAACTATTGAAGAGGTACATTTCCGTCATACATTATTTCCACGTACGTCTTACGGTTTTCGCAGCGCACCTGAAAATAGCTGATTTTGGTACTCATATTTATTATCATTGAAGTTATAGTAGGTTTCCCGAATTTTCTCGGATGAAAAGTATAGCCTATGTTACTCAAGAATAATGTAGCTTTCTAAGGGTGAAAGAATTATTGAAATCGGTCCAGTAGCTTATGAGTGATGTCATATCAACGCCACAAACACACAAACACACAAACATACAAATCTTTCCTCTTTATAATATTAGTATAGATAACAAGATATCCGAATCAAATGAAATTTATTTTTGGAATTGAGATTTATATATTGAATGTTTGTGCAAAATTTGAAGATCATCACGTCATCCGAACTATAGAAAATTCAATTGAATATTGAAAAAAAAATTATATTTTCATAACAAGATATCTGAATTGAGTGAAATTTATTCCTGGTTATAAAGATTGATATACTGAATGTTCATGCCAAATTTCAAGAGGATCGCATCATCAGAACCATAAAATTTAATTATTTTAATTTCAAGTGTGACCATAGAATTGAATTTTTTTAATTGTTTATATATAAAGTATCAATTTCAAGTCATATACAGAATTTTGAGATGATAGTCCTATTGCTCCACCAGAGAACGAGCGCTCAGAAGCTCCTGCTCAGGGCTTGCTTCCATTTTTTTATTAATGGCGTAGTTTCTACTTGACAAATGTCAAAAAATGACAGCTTCAAACGTCACATCTACCGAAACAGCGGGCTTTTCAAAATAACACCTCTTATTGGAAAACCCTTTATTACACTTTCATTCGCTGCACAGAATAAAGACGAGGCCTTATCAAAATAATGTAGTCTACTCATTAAATGCCTCATTTGACAATTACCAATAACTCCCTGGTAACTTATCCACTTTTACATTTATCTGTGTTGATCACGGTGTAACGAATCATAGAAAATACTTCTTCTCTTCGCAACTTGAATAATTCCTAGAAAACATCAGTATGTTTTATTAAAAATTGAATAATTCATTTTTCATTTAATGCAAACAGATTTATAGTTCATTTCAAAATGATTGGCATCTCGGGCGGCTGTGAGAAGTAGAAAATATGTTGGTATCGGTCCGTTCGGTGAATTTCGGTTTGCCGATTTTAGGTTGGTATTGAAAATATCACTGACTTTGACTTTTTCCAGTTTGAGTTAACCTATTGAAGATATTTCGAATTTATTTGTTAATGTCAGTTTATATTCTTGATTTAATCGACAAGTGGATTTAAATATCTCTTAAATCTACTTTGATTTGATTACTGAATTGAAAACGGCCAGAATACAACCAGATCCTCTCATCTTACTGCAGGGAACGCCAGGCAGTGTATCGGTGTTAGCAGATATTTCTGCTAGTATTAATGGCATTGCGCTCGTTTTTCAGGTAAACGATCATGTACAATGTGTTTTCTGATTAAGAAAGTTTTAAAATTTCAGATTTCTCCTAGAACTGTCCGAAGAATTTCGGAGAAAAAGTAGAAGGCAAGTTGCTAGAGCCAGAGTTAGCACTGGAAGGAAACCTATTCCACATGATTATACCTTCAAAGAGACATTAAACGACTTTATTTTTTCTAAAATCAAAAACAATGAGTGTATTTGATGGATTTTTACCTGGATGTGATCTAATTCTTGACAGTGGTATCAATGATACGGATTAGCATAAAACAATGAATGGGGAACTATTTCATTAATGGATTACTGAACAATTAATACCTTCTCTGCAGTTATTTGATACAAAGTGTGTCATTATCATGGGTAATGCACCATATCATTCAATCAGAGTTGATTATATACCTACTACTGCTTCTCATAAAAAAGTAATTCGGCAAGGGCTACAAGAACATAAGTTTCCTATAAATGATAAACTTAAAAAACTTGAATCCTTTGTTGGATTTTATAGAAAGTTGAATTGTTAATACAATTTTGATGTTTACTCTAACAGTTATTTTACATGTTATGTTCGCTTCGGAGCACTGCATTCAGAAGATAATTCTAATAGGTAAATAAATAGTAAAATGTATAAGTCTATAAGTATTCCACTGTACTTTTATAATTATTTTCAATGAATCTATGATTGCATATAATATTTCTGTCTCCAATTAACAATAAAAATTTTGAATAATGTTCTGAATGAATTTTCTCAATTTTGTACCGAAGCTTATTTTAGTTTTTCACTGTAAATTGTCAGTTTTAAGCAATGTTAAGTGTGTTCCTTACCCATACGATAAGGATTGAAACAAAATTTTAACTTTTGCTTCCTCTGAATTCCAAACACTCAAAGGAACTTAATCAACTTTTATCTAAAATGACACCGACAAGACCTACAAAAGCTAAATTGGCAATCGTTTTCAATAAAAGCCAAAATATTCACCATTTCTCTATTCTAGACTTAGGGAAAACTGTCTGTCATCTATTGGGGATCTGAAGAAATAGTACTTAATTAATATAATGGATATTATGTTAAATCAACAACCAAATACTCAATCATTCATATCAAACGTAACCAAGGACTATGAATGAATGAAATCATTATTTAATCTGTGCAATAGTATATGTATTCTAAAACAAGTATGATTTTCATACAAAAATGATAACATCTTGTGGTCCACATTTTTCACTTTAATTTTAACACCTTTGCCACACACACTCGGTTCATATTTTGGCTATTCAATGAAATATTCTTCTTACTAAAACAGACAGAATCGGTGTTAAGTTTATTAAAGTTATACAATGTGGTACAATTAATGTACATACTGAATAAATTCTTTAATTTGTGTTTTTGTCTTATTATCTATGACAAATTGGTCCACACCTTTCAAAGTATCAACAAGTTCTTTTTGTTTTGTTTCACCAGTTTGGCTATCTCAGTTGAATTTGAGTTGAACACACTCATTTCAAGTTATATTACAAATAAATTTGTCAGAGAAAAGAAAATATATCTTAATTATCTTCAATAGAGTCTCAATCTTCATCGGTGAATTATATGAATGACATCTCATTAGAGTACTTTGATAGTTTATAGTTTGTTTATTGAGGCAGCGACATAGTAATAAAACCTGAATCCCATTGATTAAACTGGACTGAAATATAAATAACTGTGTTTATTTTTCATGATATTCACAAGCTTAGGGGCTATACCTATTCTTTTTCGCTCTTTAGCTGCAAATGATGGTAAATACGAAAATTTGTCAATACAGTGTCAGAAATTATATACTGCTGGTAGGTTTAGAGATTTACACAATCCTAATGGTATTTAAGAATCAGGAACATTCTCAAGCTCAGAAATTTGCTTTGGAAAATAAAAATATTGTATTAAATATATTTCTAGGTTATGTTTATTTATTTCCCTTCTCTGACTGATGAACCCACAGAAATTTTTAGTGACTTTTTAGTAACTAGAAATAAAGCCCCGACTGGACTTTCATGGCTTGCTCTGATGACAATCATTTTGAAACGAACTATATATAATATTAGCAATTCTCCCAACAAGTTAGACCACAGAGGAACAGAATAAAAAAACCAAATAGCAACAGTGCGATATGCTAATCCACAGAGTTAATCACGTGGCTTGTACACTATCTAAACCATGGAAAACGAGGCCATTATACCGAAAAGATGTAAATTTCGCGAAACTATCTATACAATAACACACCTGCATAATGATGTCGTTAGTGGCTGAAACTCTAGGCTCGAGCCAATGCGCCGTGAATCCCATAACCTCAATTAATTCCGCAATGTTTGAGACGCTGTTTTGTTATTCCAACTTGTCCAAACAAGTGATTAATTCAAGGATAACACAGCGCCCTGTAATATCGAGGGATCGCCTAATGCATTCCAATTGCAACAACGGTTAAAAACAATAAACGAAAAATTTTGGGGTGGAATTGACGTATAATTCACTGTCAAGGGAAACCACAGAAAACAAACATTCCACCGTGTATTTTTGTTTTGTGGAAATGCTGGTTTTCTATAGTTTCAGGATCACAAATAATCTTCATGTTCGTGTGATCTATGGACGGGATAAACGTCAGAAGGTAATCTTCAATCAGTTGTCCTTAGCTGTGTTAAATTGACGATACGCCCGGTCAATAGATAAACTTGCTGTATCGAAAACGTTCGGGGATTTCTGTCCCCATCTTCCTATACGTAATCTATTAGACAGCCCTGAAAGTCCCCATATATCACCGCCTAGTGACATTTCTCGAATAGAATAAATATCAATTTGTTTCTCTATTTTACCCATCTATTTTCGGGGTCCCTTCTCCGTTTAGCTGGTCCCTGAATAATTCCGCTCAGGCTATTGTTCTGGCTTTATTTATCGAAGGTATTTAAGTCTCATTGGACGCCTATTTAAACCTGCGGTATTCCTATAGTGCTTAAAATAGTGACTGTGAAGAAAAGAAGAACATATTTAACGGTAACGACATGGTTAAGTCGCCATTAATCGCCGGTACATGTGAAGCATCCGCGAAAAAACGCATAGACTCTATGCTCTCGATCGCCAACCATCTCCGATCAATAAAAAACATGGATAGGCTCAAAGCGCGATATCAGTGAAATTGATTTAGGGGCGTTCGGCATCGACATCGGACTGGTCGGATCGATCTGAACCGTTCGTTTATTACATCCGGATTGAGGGGAGTACACATCTGGACCGTTCGGCATAAAAATCTGAGAAATCGGATGTCGATCTTTTCGCTCGGTCTATTTCGACGAATCAAAGCGATTTTATCCATAGAGTTTTATGTTTTTATATATGTTTTTGTTTTATGTTGAATTTCCTGATCCGACACCCGATAGATTGAAAAATTCTAATACTTATCAACACTTTTATTCTTCTGTTTTCATTTATTCATTAAAAACCTAATTAATTAATAAAAAAATTTCGATATAGCTATCGTAGCTATGAATGGACAGGAGGAGATATTGCTGTCTCGTTTCTTTTTCGTGTAATTAATTAATTAATTAGGATCTTTCGGTACAACTATCGCCGTATTGAACGACCAGAAAGGGATATTGCATTCCTTATTTGCTTTGCATTCAATGCCTTTGCACCTAATTATTAAATTGAGATTTTACGGTAGAGCTACGAAAAGAGTGAAAGTATGGTTAAAAGATGAGCATATTTCCCAAAATAGTGATCTTTGAAATCTCATAATTTATTAAAGTAGAACATAGCAGTATGTTTTGTGTCAGATGCTCTGTACCGTTCGTTTATTCGCAGATATTACAGATGAATCTGTACGATCTGTGGTCACGTGACTAAAAATCCGTCTTCTCGCGGAGGTCAATGCCGAACGGGCTTACTGAGATCAACTGTGTTGAGGCATCATTAAAATCACAATCACTCGTTCAAAAATATGACAACAAAACCAAATCATTAAAGAGTTCAAAAGTGTTTGTTTTCATTAAGCTGGCTTCATTTTCATTCGCTCCAAAGCTTAACATCCTCCTGCATGCAGTATTATCATATTCAAAATCGACATGTTCTCCCTTTCGCTCAAGAGGAAAGTAATTATGTGCTCTACAAGCACTCAAAATCGGAATCCCAAATAAACAACACAGCATTTACCTCAAAAACATTTCGACAGCGAGGCACTCGCAGGCGTACCGACTTAATGACTCCATAAAATTCGAAATACCGCATTAATATGTACCCCTTTCCGCCCTTTAACATCTGTAGGGGTTGAAGATTGCCTCGAGATAACCATCCAGAAACGTGCTGTTCGGGAAATGCCTCAACAATGGAAAGAGCAGATTAAAAGTGAAAGTGTACTTGATCGAATGCGTTCCAACAATAACAACAACATTTAAGCTGAGTCAGGAACGCAGCAGGTACAATGACGCTTCTAAGTTCTATGGTCTGATCGATGGTTGATAATCGAGAGCATAGAGTGCGGTGCGGCCGTTTTTTTGCGACCGAATGCATTAGTATGGTGCGTTCACGAAAGTTTGAGCGCAAAGTAGGCGTTTGTTTATTTATCTGAAGTTGGCAGTATTTGCTGTCATAACGTAAAATAAAGTCAACGTTGCCGAACGTACCCGGCCTCGTCCGACGAGCTTGCGAGTTATCAGAGAACTCTATGCAATATTGATAACATTGCGTATCAATCTGATGAGAAAATAAACAACATAACCTAAAATTTTAATATACACAGTGGAATATGCCAAATTTCCATGGCCAACCGACGGCTCAACCTTTCGTGAACGAACTATACAGTGTGTTTTGTCATGACCTAGCGATAATTTAAGGGGAATCAAAAATACCTAATATTATCGACGAAAACACCCAAATTTGGAAGTTTACACCCTTAGTTTGGAGTAGCCCCCATTTTAAATTTTCTTTTTTATTTTCGTTGAACCTTCCAAATAATATCGATTTCTTTGGACATAAAGGTCCTACAGATGTGAAAAAAATGTTTTTTGAAAGATGATACTAAAACCTTTCATTGAAGTATAACTATATAAAAATATTTAGCTTGAAAACGTCCTAAAAAAATTCTTTAAAAAAGTTTTAGTAAAAATATGTACTGATTTTCTTAGTAAATCCGCAATAGTACAAGAACTAGCACATTGAAGTATTTTTTTTTCAATGATTTAACACAGCGAGGATTAAGCTACAAAACAACACTTACATCATTTCTGTAAGTAACATAATTTGAAAGTTATTGCTGCTCGAACATGATCACTACGTGAGCAGAAGACACAAGACAGGTCGTCATGCAGGCCACTGCAGAGCAGAGTTGGCCATTTTGAGCAATTTTTATGATTAATTCGATTGTTTGATCATTAAAGATTATCGAAAGTACAGTACTTAGGTTTTTTTTATTTTATCAATTTTCATATAAGGGTCATGTTCGAACAGCAATAACTTTCTAAATATGTAACTTACAGAAATTATGTTGGTATCATTTTGTAGCTAATATCCTTGCGTGTTAGTTCAGTGAGAAAAATTATACTTCATTGTGCTAGTTCTTGTACTATTGCGAATTTACTAAGAAAATCAGTACATTTTTTAACTAAAATTTTTTTTAATAATTTTTTTATAACATTTTTATGTTATATGTTTTCATATTGTTCCACTTTAATAAAAGGCGGTAGTATCATCTTTCAAAAAACATTTTTTCACATCTGTAGGACCTTTATGTCCAAAGATATCGATATTATTAGGAAGGGTCAACTTAAATAAAAAAGTAAATTTACAAAGGGAGCTTCTCCAAAACTGAGGGGGTAAGCTCCCCAATATGGGTGTTTTTGTCGATAAAATTAGGTATGTTTGATGCCCTTAAATTTTCGCTAGGTAAGTCATGACCAAACACGCTGTATATGGATCTCAATACGATAATTATCTGTGACAACATGGATGTTCCATAGATCTTTATTTCTCTGAATGTCAAATTAGTTTACCTCAAAAATATCATCTGTCACTGATCATAGAAAGCGCACCATGGACTTCAGTACTTCAGAAGTCAAAAACGACTAGTTTTTCACTGCTTCTGAATCGAAGAAAGAAGAATATCGTATTATTCATCCCAAATCCCATCAACAGAACCCCAAGGAGCAACAACACGCGACATACGGCCCGAGATGAGATTTTAAACCAAGGCCTACGGCCCCAAAGTCAATTCCACCGCCCGCGTACGATTGGGGGCAGGAGGAGGGAGGGAAATGAGGGAGGAAATTGAGATAGTTCCGAATCGGAATCGGAACGAACGAGTCGATATATCAATCAACAGTTTTCATTTCCTCCCTCTAGTTTTTCTTCTTCTTCGACGAGGAGGGCGGAATTGGCATCTGCTGCTCTCGTATCGGTCTCACATTTCGGGTTTCAAAATGCCGTCATGGCCCCTATTTCCATAATTTAGATTCATTAAGGGGGACCTGGGGGGAAATCGGAAAGTTCGGGAAAGTATTTTTCCGGAAGGCGTGTTCCAATTGGTATGGAACCTAATGGAGGAGCGTGGGGGAGTTAATATTGGAAAGCGTGCGATTATCTTTGAACTATAAGATACTAGTATATCTTTTTAAAGTATTATGCCAATTCAGGAGCGATGAGAGATGTATATTAATTGGAACCATAAATTCTTATCTTCGAGTAAAATGAAAGAATTGCAATATTGGATATAATTGAACTGTCAACCAAGTGTACACTATCGTTAGACTCTTATTCGAATGTTTTTCAGGCAGAAATACTTACCATCGAAAGATACAGGGTCTTTATAAATGATTGTAACAGCGCAGTTGGCTTTGGATTGAAGAATACCAATCTCTAACCAATCAGAGCATAGCATGATCACAGAATTCTGTGGTTTGCATAATCCAAAGCCAACTGCGCTGTTATAATCATTTATAGAGACCCTGTACATAGGTCCCCTCAGATACTGGAGTCCATCAAAGCTTTGAAACTAGCCAAAATAATTTGTCAGTGAAAGTTCCATCATCAACGATTTCGAGTCATCGAGCAAAGTTGCAACGGTTGCTCCGCACACGCTTGACTTCACATCATCAACCCTACAAACTAAATCTGACTATAGTCCGTTGACGAAAGTTTGAGCGCATAGAAGGCGTTTGTTCATTCATCTGAAGTTGGCAGTATTTGCTGTCATAACGTACAATAAAGTCAACGTTGCCCAATGTACCCGACGAACTTTCGAGTTATCAGAGTACTCTATATTGAATTGACAACATTGCGTATCAATCTGACAAGAAAATAAAGAACATAACCTAAAATTTTAATACACACAGTGGAATATGCAAAACTGTCATGGCCAACCGACGGCTCAATTTCTCGTGAACGGACTATGTAAGTGATTTTATTTGTCTCCCAATTCATAAAGCTCACATAGATCATAATATAGAACAACGGAAATCAGACTTTTAGGTAAAAACTTTTCTCAACATTTCATAAATTGCTTCAGAATCAGAACTAAAAATAAATTGAAGCAGAGGATAGGGCACCCAAATATGAAAAACATCCTCCTTTGAACTTCTTCTATTCATCATTTCAAATCAATTTCTGAGTTGCACAAAAGTTTGAATATTTTCTCTATCCATCTCACAATGCTCCGAAGAAAATCTTCAATCGATGAATGAAAGCTGAAAGCTATACAACAATTCACACCCCTTGGAGTTTGATGATCGAGAAGAACCCATAGGGAGAAATTTAATAATAATAATAAGACACGAAGGGAGGAGTAAATTTATCATGTATAAAGAGAAGCTTCAACTCGCTTTATTCAAATTTAAATCAATTATATACCCAACTAAAGATCGTGTTTTATACCCTTCGGAAATGATTTCATCAGTTGATAATAGATGATATTATCTCACATCAACCCACCATCATTATGAAAATGCACTCTTATAAAGAAATATATTCTGTGTTCTCAGAGAAATTCGAAGTAGGTCTCATCGAATTCAAAGTAGTTCTTTTGTAATCATATATCATAAAATGAAGATTCTAAATTCTATGGAAAGGATCATCAAGGTTGATCATCTATAAACCCTGATAATCATATCTATAAGGTATAAGGTTATAATTATATCTTTTTAAAGTTAAATAGAAATGTATCATTCTCAAATTTAAAGATTTCTAGGCTGATTCAAATAATATTACAAGTTTTCAATGATAGTTTCGGCATATATGAAGTATACATGGACCTATAATATTATATTAGTATTTTAAATCTATGGAAGTATATAGTCCGTTCACGAAAGGTTGAGCGCATAGTAGGCTTTTCTTTATTTATCTGAAGTTTGCAGTATTTACTGTCATAAAGTAAAATAAAGTCAACGTTGCCAAATGTACCCGGAACTTGCGAGTTATCAGAGAACTCAATGTTATATTGACAACATTGCGTATCAATCTGACAAGAAAATAAAGAACATAACCTAAAATTTTAATATACACAGTGGAATATGTCAAATTATCATGGCCAACCGACGGCTCAACCTTTCGTGAACGGAGTAGTCCGTTCACGAAAGTTTGAGCGCATAGTAGGCTTTCGTTTATTTATCTAAAGTTGGCAGTATTTGCTATCATAGAGTAAAATAAAGTCAACGTTGCCGAATGTACCCGGCCTCGTTCGACGAGCTTGCGAGTTATCAGAGAACTCTATGTTATATTGACAACATTGCGCATCAATCTGACAAGAAAATAAACAACATAACCTAAAATTTTAATATATACAGTGGAATATGCCAAATTTCCATTGCCAACCGACGGCTTAACCTCTCGTGAACGGACTATAGGTGACAAATTATTTTAGGACTTCGAACTTATCTTCTTTGACTCTATGATCAGACGTCAAGAGAATTTTAACGCCCGTGAGTTGGCAATCATGACAGGTGGTCCCGTGGGACGAAACTTTGAACAGACAGTTTAAACTCGTGGCAAACATACTTGGGGATTTAACATCGTGTTTACCTTCTGCATAAATACTGATAATGTTTCCTAACTTTCTATCGCGGGGTGAAGTTCTACCCTTAAAGGCACCTTTTATCTGTATGCAGTCAAGGGAGTTGCGGTACAAAGTTGAAGTTTCCTGATATCCTACATAATTAGGCAAATAAAGTTTAACCTGGTCCATTTGATATTCATGAGACAACGTCTGACATGCCTACGAAAGAGATTAGACAAGACATATTGCTCTATGGTGCTGGAGATATTATAGAGTGTTATACATGGTGAAATTTCTACCGTGGTTTGGGGGAACATAGAAAAATAAACCGTCTTTGACGTAACTAATAGATATTATATGTTTAGTCGATCTCGTTTCCGCCAAAACCACGGTATAATTTCTTCTCCCTAATGAATTGGCCTCCCTGCTCGAGTCCGAACAAAGCAGATCTCTGCGTGCATTCAGCATTGTCGGCGCACTAATTCAATTAATCCTAAACAGTAACTCAATCATATGCCAATAGCATCAACACGCCAGAGAATAGATCCTCGTCGATGGTCTAGTGTCATCGACAAATTCTCCATGCCTCTTTGACATCGAACCATTCACATGTTCTATGACACGCGTCGTTAGCTAATTCATATTCGATAATCACACAGGCCTCGATTCCTGATAGAACGTGTTGTCATGTGTCATAGTTGTTAGCCGTCAGATCTGTGATCAAAGCACGCCATCACAATGTTTCATCATTACATGCTATGATTCGAGCCACGCTGGAAAAATAAGGTTCTATGATGTCGAGGCAGACGAGATTCTATGCACATACATCGATTAAAATCTCTTACGTCGAAGCACAGAGTTTTAATTTTATTATATTCGGGGTATCCTGGTTTGATTCGATTCTCATCGATGCTCCCTGCTGTCACAGATTCTAATTTTAATACTCATTTCCCCGTCTTGATAGATTCGAGGATATCCTTGAAAACTCGATGGTTAAAGGGTAGAAAACCTAATTTGACGTCGTATTGGACCGTTCTATCCCTAAAAATTCGTTATAAGGAAACGGAATTTGGAGGGAAGGGAATTTCGGATCATAATTTCGTTATTGTTCGATAGAATGTGGAAATTCATCCCCTCGATTTGTAATTTTGAAGATGATTGAATCCTCGAACGTTTTTGATTGGAATTTCCCTATGATCGCGTTAGAAAATGACTTTGTTTAATCCAATTTGTGTTGAATGGAATCTCATTAACCTTAAAATAACCGTATTCTATGCGAATGAGGTGGAAGCATGGACCTAAAATACTAACTGGACGTCGAACTTCCTATCTGTCACGTAGAAAAAAGTGAGGCAAGGGCCGCCATTTGCAGTTTGGGATGACCTCGAATATTTCGATGTTCTATGCCATCTGTGCTCGAATTTTGATTGAAACCACAGAACATATAATATTGATTGATTGAAACATAGACGTTCATTTGAAATAAGTGATGAATAACCCAAACTGCAAATGGCCGCAGTTTGCCCCATAATTTTTGACAGGTTCGTCATCTATATATAGTCCGTTCACGATAGGTTGAGCCGTCGGTTGTGCCATGGAAATTTGACATATTCCACTGTGTATATTAAAATTTTAGGTTATGTTGTTTATTTCCTTGTCAGATTGATACGCAATGTTGTCAATATTGCATAGAGTTCTCTGATATCTAGCAAGCTCGTCGGACGAGGCCGGGTACATGCGGCAACGTTGGCTTTATTTTACGTCATGACAGCAAATACTGCCAACTGTCAAAAATTTTGAGGCAAACGACGGCCATTTGCAGTTTAGGGTGGATTTGAGAGGTGTCACTTTTTCTATGAATTTAAATATTAGAATTACCAATATTCCTTATTTATTTATTTCAACGAATTAAACTGATAGGATTACCAATATTGTTTAATAACTAATCACAAGAATCGAAAATATTTATAATTTTAATAGACCGAAATGTAGAGTTCACAGAACACTAATATATAGAGTTCGTTTTCCATCACTTCTTTCGAAGGAAAGTCTATGTTTCAATCAAAATTCGAGCACAGATGGCATAAATCATCAAAATATTTGTGGTTCACCCCAAACTGCAAATGGCGGCCATTTGCCTCACTTTTTTCTACGTGACAGTAAGGTAGTTCGACGTCCAGTTAGTATTATAGGTCCATGGAAGAAACTTAGATAAACATAGAATGAAAGTGAAACACAGAGTAAGATAACTTATATCATAGATAAATTGTCGTATTGTCATAGATATTAGTTTCCTTTATCTCTTTGATATTGAAGTTGAGATTTCAGTGTTGCCAATCGAGATCTTAACGTGCCTCACGCATCGAAAAATCCATTTTTTTCGGCGAAACAAGCGGGACCAGACGGAAATAAAAGAAAGGAGGAAATAAGGCAACGGCGGAAATAGGAAAACAGACGACATTCTCGGAATATACGATATAGCTGCTGGAGTTCCATTTAAAATGGGCAATATGTCATTGTTATGTGCAATATGTATCGCTTTTCTGATGTGTCCTCATGTTCCTCGAGTAGATGGCCCAGCGGGGGAAATAATTGTTATTTCGAGATTGGGAGCATAGAAAAAGATTTCGCCGTTATGATTTTTCTGGACAGACTTTCCGTCTGGTGCACAATTTTTTTTCTTCGCCATTAACATATGATTTATGGACTTGATAATGTGTCGTGGGATGTTTGTTTGAGCATTCTTCTTTTTTATTTATATTGCGCATAAAAGTCTACACAAACATAAGCCTTAGGGTAATTTATAGATGTTTTAGATAAGAAATGCAAATGCTACACGTCAACAATCCAGACAACAGTGAAATTTGATGACATATTCAACTGAACAAAGCAATATAATAGGTTATAATCTGTTTGCTGAAGCAATGCTATGACGTCATTTCTATTGCATCTAAAATTTACTGGATTATGTCTTTCAATTCGCTTATTTGATCATTAGTTTAAACAATATTATCTATCGATCATTTCTTCTCATCCACTATATTTGCATATTGAATATAATTAACTTATTTATGGTGGAACTATAGTCTATCCAAATCCGAGAGGCCAAGCGTAAACAAACTAGAAACGCGATTTGGTCGCTCTTATTGGTCGAAGCTTCAGGAACGCCACTTTCGACGAATAAGAGCGACCAAATCGCGTTTCTAGTTTGTTTACGCTTGGCCTCTCGGATTTGGATAGACTATAGTAAATAATGCATAATCTGGCACGGAACTAGGAAATCATGCACAATCTGGCACTGATGCCTTAAAACGTTTTATGAAGCCATAGCATTGTTTCAGTGAAATCATACGACATACATCTTCTACCAGACATTGCAACACTTTACAATACATCTCGAAATATTATTTTTATTAATTTCTTTTTTCTTCAGTTTTAAGGGATGAATTCCGCTTGGAACCCCAGAGCACAAGGGTAGCTGCAGGAGAAGACACAGTCCTGGAATGTGCTCCTCCAAAGGGTACCCCAGAACCCCAAATAACCTGGAGAAAAGATGGTCAAACCCTAGAAATCGAAGGAAGGTTCAAACTGGTGGACGGTTCAAATCTTGCAATCACCGACACCAAAATATCTGATGATGGTAGATACCAGTGCATAGCCAAGAACGTTGCAGGTGTTAGGGAGTCCAGCGTTGCCGTCCTGAAAGTATTTGGTAAGTTAAAAAGGGTCAAAACCAAGAAAATTCGTATAATAGTCCACACTACATTCAATAGTTTGGTACGAAAAGGTTCTTAAAGTATCCTCACATAAAGGGTTTTCCAATAAGAGGTGTTATTGTGAATAGCCCGCTATTTCGGTAGATGTCACGTTTGAAGCTGTCATATTTGGACATTTGACAAGTAGAAACTACGCCGTTAATAAAAATGGAACGATACACGCTTCAAGAACGCATTGAAATTATTAAAATTCACTATAAAAATTGTGAAAATTTGGCAGAGACGGTTAGTAAAACTCGAACATTTTGGGGTCGCCCTGAAGCACCTTGTCGGACCGCAATAAAGAAATTAGTGGAAAAATTCGAGCTGTTGGGACAAGTCACAACAAGTTGTAATTTTGCTGATTGGATCGTGTTATCTCTCGAAGAGGTGATCACAATTGGCCACCGAGATCTTGTGATTTAACACCTTGCGACTTCTCCTTTGGGGCCAAGTGAAAGAGAAGGTCTACGCCAATAGCCCAGCTTCGATTCAAGACCTCAAAAATGGAATTCGTGAGGCTATCGAGGACATAGTTCAGCCACTTTGCGGTTTGGTTATGGAAAACTATATTAAAAGGATATGGTCCTGTAAGCGTGGTCGTGTTGGTCGTTTGCCTGATGTTATTTTCCACTATTAACAGCTTCTTCTTTATAATGAAATAAACATCCGATCATTTATATTGAAAAATGCCCTTTTTCTCTGAACATCTAAATAACAATTCTTATTGGAAAACCCTTTATAGTCTTTTGACTGCCTCAACAATAACTATTTCAATTTAAGACCTGATACATTAGTTTCTTCTTCTCTTACAGTCAAGCCTTTTATGCTGAGGCCACCAGAAGACGTCAAAGCCCTAGTTGGCGCCACCGTAGAGTTTTCTTGCGGCGTAGGAGGAGATCCACTCCCAGATGTCCTCTGGAGGAGGAACGCAGCAGGAGGTACCATGCCGTTAGGAAGAGTCAGGGTTCTCGAAGACAGAACTTTGAGGTTAGAACACGTAACCGTCCTGGACCAAGGGAAATACATCTGCGAAGCAGACAACTTCGCTGGTAGCGTCACAGCGTCCGCCATTTTGACCGTCCATTCGGTACCAACTTTCACTGCGAGACCCTTGGCTCAAACAGTCGAGACAGGTCAAGAGGTGTCTTTCCAATGTAATGCTGAAGGAAGTCCAAGACCTTTCATCTTCTGGTCTTTTGAAGGAGATAGGGTTTTGATATATCCTGGTAACCCTTCGAGTAACTTTGAAGCCTTCACTTCAATTGAAGGTCATTCAACACTCATGCTGAAGAACGCACAAATTCAAAATTCCGGAACTGTGATAATTTGCTCGGCAATAAACGAAGCTGGATCTGTTTCAACCAGAACAAGACTGACTGTAACGTCCAAAGAAGACAGGCCACCTCCTGTGATCGTGAGAGGACCTTCAAACCAAACACTACCAGTCAATTCCATAGCTTCCTTGATCTGCGAAGCTACAGGGAACCCTAAACCAGTGATCTCTTGGTATAAAGAAGGCATTCCAGTTTCCAATTCACAAAGGATCAACATGTCCAACCCTAACCTGATCCAGATCAAAGACTTGCAAAGGGATGACTCTGGAATGTACACATGCGTGGTATCTTCCAAAGGTGGTAAAGCTACTTGGACCGGCCATCTTCTGGTAGAGAATCCTAAGAATCCAAATATCAACTTCTTCAAAGCTCCAGAAGCTGTGATGTTGCCTGGTCCGCCCAGTAGACCTCATGCTTTGAACCAATCAGAAGGAAGTGTTACTATCACTTGGGGACAGAACAACAAGATTGGTTCTTCAAGTCTTCTGGGGTACCAGGTTGAAATTTTTGGCAGGGAATCAGGTGAGTAAAAGAAATGTTTATGAGGTTCTTTATTTTTATGATACAAAATATTTTCTTATTTGTTGATTTTTTCTAGGTATGATACCAACATGGACAGTGGTAGCTAGGAGAGTACCAGGTCCAACCTTCACCCAGCATCTCTTGACACCAGGAGTGCCTTACACCTTCATCATAAGGGCGGAAAATGGCCACGGGTTGAGCCCTCCATCTCAAATGTCCGAGCCAATCATAGTAGGCCCCGACAATAACCAAAACTGGGGAAACCCCGAAGTAACCGTTCTTAGCGAGGCCAGAGCTAGCTTGATCCACAGTAAAATAGTGGAACTGCTAGATTCTACCCCTATTTCTTCTACTGCAGTCAAGCTTACTTGGCAGATACTGGACGGGCAGTACGTTGAAGGTCTCTACATCTACTATGTGTCCATGGAGGATAATCCAATGTTCCTAAGACTTACAGCATGGTGACTGTTCTTCATTCTGGAGGATCTAGTAGTTTTACTGTGAACAATTTGGAGAAATGGGAGAAGTATCAATTCTTCCTAGTGCCTTTTTCAAGACTGTTGAGGGACAGCCCTCTAACTCGAAGACTGTTAGAACCCTGGAAGATGGTGAGTCAATAATTATGAAGTCTTTTTCATTTCTGAATCTTGTCTATCTTTGCTCACACTTTAATTATTAATCATTTGTGATCTTCTTAGCATACTTGTCTCTCAAAATCATAGGGATCTTTTTACTTACAGTTCCTGAAGACCCTCCAGAGCATATGGAAGCGCGTCTTCTCAACTCTTCAGCTGTCTACTTGAAATGGAAATCTCCGACTTCAGAGTCTATACATGGTGAATTGGAAGGTTACAAGGTGGAAATAAGAGCCAATGGATCTGACGTGGTCGAAAACATAGATGTTGGAACAAACCCCACCTTGCTTCTTGCCAACTTGACCGCTGGAATATCTTACCATGTAAGAGTTGCTGCTTCAACCAGAGCTGGCATTGGTCCTTTCACACCCTCTGCTACTTTGAGGTTAGATCCTGCCTCTAGGGTCATTGATAACCAGCACCAAAGGTAAGAAGATAAGTCGTCTAAAGGGTGTTTCAAATTCCGTGTTTTGTGAGAATAAATAAAATATAGATGGCGCATTGAATTCCTCTAGGTATTCTGACATTTGAGAAGTGTGGTGTATGGCATTTATAAAAATGGCAAAATGCAAATGACATCGATTTATTGAGACAAAAATTTCCTGGACGAACAATCTCCAGTAATAGTGATGTCAATTGGCCACCAAATCGTGTGATTCGACGCTGTTGGACTATTTTCTTTGGGGTTATGTCTAATGCCAGATCTAAAAGAATAATCACAGCTAAAGGGTTATCCAATAAGAGGTGTTATTTTGATATTCAAAGAAACATGCCATTTTTCAATATGAATGATCGGATGTTTATTTCATTATTAAGAAGAAGCTATGCCATTAATAGTGGAAAGTAACATCAGGCAAATGACCACCACGACCACGCTTACAGAACCATACACTTTTAATGAAATTTCCATAACCAAATCGCAAAATGGCTGCCGTATGTCCTCGATAGCCTCACGAATTCCATCTTTGAGGTCTTGAATCGACGCTGGGCTATTGGCGTAGACCTTCTCTTTCACGTGGCCCCAAAAGAAGAAGTCGCAAGGTGTTTAATCACAAGATCTCGGTGAATATTGATCATTTTTTCGAGAGATAACACGGTATCGGAAACTTTTCCCGCAAAAGCAAAGACATGACGTTTTTGATGATCGGCCGGCTTGAGTTAACTGAACTTTATGAGCCTTAAGACCCAATCTTTATGCAAAAATACGGTGTAATGACGTTTGTGGAATGCGTAATTCCAAAGAACGACGAGGGGTGGACAACCTTGGTTTTCTTCAACACTTTCGGCTACAGCAGCAATACTCTCGGCTGTTCTAAAGCGACGAGCACGGGTTTATTCTTCACATCAGTAACTTGTCCCAACAGCTTGAATTTTTCCACCAATTTCTTTATTGCGGTCCGACAAGGTGCTTCAAGACGACCTAAAAATGTTCGAGTTTCACGAACCGTCTCTGCCAAATTTTCACCATTTTATAGTGAATTTCAATAGTTTCAATGCGTTCTTGAAGCGTGGTATCGTTCCATTTTTTAATGGCATAGTTTCTACTTGTCAAATGTCAAAAAATGACAGCTTCAAACGTGACATCTACCGAAATAGCGGGCTATTCATAACACCTCTTATTGGAAAACCCTTTATGTGAAACACCCTTCATTATCAAAATTCTTTAGATCACTTTCCTCATCTTCTATTTCTTTTCAGACCAATGGGCACCGACTACCACCCAGGCGATTTCCTAACAGAAACCTGGTTCCTAGCCTTGCTGATCAGTTTGATATCAGTAATGCTCCTCCTATTTGCCGCCATGTTATTCGTGCGAAGACGTCAGATGCTCTGGAGAAAACCATGACTCCTAGCAGGTCCAACGTGGTGTCTTGAGCGCCCCATTGGCAAACAAGCAAGAGACGCCACTGTGGTTGGACAAGAATCTTCCAGAGTACACCTCCACTCTACCGGACTACTCCAAGTTGAACCAACACTCTTACGACGGGCAAAACGGGGAATACCCCAGTGCAATGGCGTCTACCACGGCAGCCATAGCATAAATCTTCACCATAACCCTCTTCACGCTCAGGACTACACCAGACCAGACAGGTTAGACGATATATATTTATATTTTTTTGAATTCAGGAGCAGCTCAAATATAAACGAGACTTTTCGATTTTCAGGCACAATAGTGGGGGGAGAACATTCCTGATTTTTTTGTTGTTGGGTAGGTTTTTCAGGAGTAAGGCAATCACGTCGGATTGCCTCATCGACCTCTCGGTGTCCACTGTGACGATGTTTGAGCAAGAGGTTCCTCCGTCAATTGCGCAACGTGTTGTAATCAGTTTCTCGCCTCAGAAGGCGTAAAACTGGCCAAAATCTTGAGGAGATTATTTGCCCATGTTCGGAGAAGAGAGACTGTCGCGAGCCAGAGTGTTTGCATGTTACAAACAGTTCGTGGAGGATCGTGATTGTGTAAAAATGAGAGCCATGACCGCAGAGAAACAACATCAGTAGTGTTCACAGCTTATTGAAGACGACTAACGTCGTACCACTTCTGAGATTGCAAGTTAGGTCGGATAAGTTATGGAAACACCTACGCCATACTCACAGAGGAGCAAGTTTACCGTAAGGGTTGCTCCAGGTGGTTTCCTCGTCTTCTCACAAGCTGACCAGAAATTGCATCGTTTTCAGGTGTGTGGGCGTCTTCTTGCACGATCTCAGGAACAAGGAGACCAATTTCTCCACTCACATCATCACCTGTGATGAAACATGGGTGCACCACTACACCCCAGAGTCTAAACAAGCGAGTAAGGAGTGGAGAGAACAATACGTTGCGCAATGACGGAGGAACCTCTTGCTCAAACATCGTCACAGTGGACACCTAGAGGGTCGATGAGGCAATCCGACGTGCTGCCCTTACTCCTGACAAACCTACCAAAACAAAAAACAGGAATGTTCTCCCCCACTATTATGCCTGAAAATCGAAAAGTCTCATTTATATTTGAACTGCCCTCGTAATACAAAACAGAAAACAAAACAAAAATCTCCAACTGAGGTTAGTGCAAAAACGGGGTACCATACTATTTTTTCGTATGATACCAAAGCTCATCAGGGAAAAACCCCAGTAGAAAAACCCTGTCTCGCCGTTCTAACAAAAAAAAACACTTAAGAACTATTCGAATATTGAAGAATTTCTCTTTATTTAGTTCAGTCAATATCCCTCTCCAAGATGTCTTCGGAATTCTGAATCTGAAACAAAAAATCGAAGCAGGAAAAGGAACAGAAAAAATAAAATGATTGAAACTTTATTAGATCGATTTTGAATTCACACAACCCAATTCAAAAACGACTCTGTAACTTCATGTATAGCCCTTAAGCCATACTGAAATTCAAATATTGGACAATTATTTATTACATGTTCTATAGTCTTCTCTACTTCTCCGCATTCACAACTAGGACTCTCAACTGAATTCCACTTGAAAAGCATGCTATTACAACGGCCATGACCTGTTCCATACGATTAAGAACAGTCCAAATTTTCCTCGGAAGATCAAATCCAGGAACTTTATTTTAGGGATCAGATATTAAATTTTTGTTTGGGATATTATATGTTTTTTTGAAAAAATATTATAAAAAAATTATTATTACATGTGTTCCACTCGCATTGCCAAATTGCTTTATCGCTTTCATTCGAGGTCAGAAAATAATTGGACCGAAATGGTTTTTTACAGGTTGGAGTACAAGCCAGAAAATGGCTACCCTTTGACAGCTCCGTTTAAGGATTTCAACAGCATGCAGGTGCAGGAGTACGCAAGTCCTAACGTGGACTCGAACAGAACTTCTCAGAACGCGGAGTATGCTGAGGTGGATCCAAATGTTGGTGCTGCGCATTCCTCTAGTGGTAGCACTTCGCCTGCACCGTACGCTACTACTACTCTGGTGACTGCTGGGAGGAGAATGGGGAACTCTTTGGTGAGTAACAATTTTATCGAAGACTAGCGGACCCCAACAGACGTTGTTCTGCATACACAAAAATTCATTCAATTCGATCCAGCCGTTTAGTTGCGGAAAAGATGAATAACCTAGATAACGACTACAGCGCCATCTGTTGATCTGATTTGTGATCATAAACTACGGGCATCGGGCAATCCAAAATACATTCATACATCATAGGTTTACAATTTGTAAAATATGGCATACGCAAAAAGTTTTTGTACAATATGTTAGTTCATACGTTATTTCTGATTAAAATTTTAAATTTTCGATTCACTCGATGTAACTTAACTTTTTGTCCAAATGTCAAAATCATTATAACCTATAAATATGTATTCTATGACTGCTTGATTGGTCGTAAGAAGAAGGAAAGCCTTTAATTTTTTCTGAACAATTTTTTTGGAAATATTTTGTTGTATAAACCTTTCTCTCACAATTATGAACACAATAAAGAAAGAATTATCCAATATAGTGCAGCCGTTTGAAAGATATTGCATTTTGACGGTAACCATAGATCCTGTTTTATTAATATAGACGCACGAGCAAGCTTAATTTTTAGTGGAGTTCTCAACAAAACCTCAAAAAAACGACATTAGTAGGAAAATTATGAATTGTATTGACTCCCGAATTTGAACCTCATAATCTCAAACTTTCTTTAGAGACACTCAGTATATAGCTTGTTGAGTTTGTGGGACTTTCTTGAATGATAAACATATCAACCTACATAATTGTGTGAACTCACAAACAATAATGGTAAATCGAACAAAAATCGTTTCACTCAATTTAAACACTGATAACTGTTTGAAATTGAATTCTCGCTAGTCAATTTCATGCAAAATCAATAAAATCTCAATTTAATACTGTACGAGATCTGAAAATATTGATTGAATTGAAGGCTATACCTAGATCAATTAAATTCCTGATGATACTCAATGTACAGGTATACGAAACTTGATCAAAATAAAACAATACAACTATAACTACAAAAAGTTTTTCGTATGTACCTGATTTACCTACTAATATCTTCAAACTCTCATTTCCCATAATTTTTCCAAGAGAACGTCACAAATATTCAAAAACATACAAAACACCAACACAGACCTGTTTTTCATTTAAATTTCAACATTTTCAACCCGTCCCTGCCATAGAATAAAAAACATACTTTATTCTATGGTCCCTACCGCTTCAGTGAAACCACAGAACTTCATCAAAATCTCCTTACAGAACTGGTCCCCGCACATGTCAACGTCCAGCAACGACGAATCCCCCTATCCCGCAGCCAACGGCGGCTACTACAACAGAAAAGTATACTCAGACTCGTACTTCGCCCCCACGCAAACCCTGCGTAGAAGCAAGAAGGAACGGAAAAATTCCAGTGAAAACCCACCGGACCTGGTGTCACCTTCGCAGCCCGTATACGCGAGAGTTGGTCCCCCCGGTCTCTCCTGGAAGAACGCAGCACCATATTTGACTAGTTTTACCCCCCATAAACAGGTAAGATTTGAAAATATTAAAATTGACGTCATCGGGTAGGTGTAAAGTGATTTGGGAAAGACACCACTAAAAACGCCTTTGATTAAGTTCTATGAGTATTGAATTGGCATTATTCTATGCACATTTCAAAATATTCAGAATGACATTATTTTATCTGTGTTCCTAACAGAACTGTCGACTTCATAATTGTCTTGTCATTCCTACATTTCAGTTGATAATTTCCCTTTTCAATGGAAATTTCGTTTCAGGTCTACCACGCATCCACAAGAAGCGAGCCCGGTGATAATATGCTATAAAAAGCGAAGATAAGGTGATAAATTGCTTTCTGCCTGGAAGGTTATATCTAAAAAATGGAAACGCGAGGACTTTTTGCAATTACTGGGCAAAACGGTACGAAGTTATCTACTTAATTGTTGAATAATCATAATGCAGGTATTCCTCTTTCGAATAAATAACTCCATATGACGTTTAGGAATGTACGTTATCGCTAAATTTATAGATATCGCGTACATTACGACGGTGTGTCTATGACAAATACTTATGTGAAAATGAAAATAAACGCAGGTAATCAGTATTTAGAACCCTATAAATAATTTAACCCTATCGAGATGTCTTGAACGACGTGATAATGTTTGAATTCAACAATTTACATTCTTGCTTTTCTCATATGTTTGAGCATAGAATAATTTCAACCAGTGTTGCCATAAGTTCGAAAAAATAATATACATTTTCGGTATTGATTCAAAGACGGAAATAGTGAATCTTTATAACGTTTTTTATTCAAGATTGAAGGGATGTTGGCATCTGTTCATGTTGTAAATAAATGTGACATGTGATAGACTTATATCAAACTCGAAAATATCATAAAAATGTCCTCTAGTCAAGTACTTACTTTTGTTTTTTTCATTAGGATTTTCGTCTTATTTTAGTTTTGTTTTCTGAAATTTGGGGATCTGGCATCCCAATTTCACGTATTCCAGAGAAAGCCTAAAATTGATAATGTAGCGGACACTACTTTTGTACATAGCTGTTGTTTTTTACTATGAAGTTGTTTTTTAGGTCTTTAAGACCATCTATCATCGTCCAGAACTTATTGTGTCCTATTTGAGTACTTATATAATATACGATTACTATAAAATGCTATGAACTGCTGTATAGTACCATAATCGACACATTATGTGTTCCTTAGTGACATGAAGCATAAAATTATTGGAAAACTTTTAAGGTTATCTCTTTCTTTGATAGCTATTTTAATTTTGTATATTTTACCCCGAATATTTCAACTATTTTCATGCTTCATGTCAAAACTGTATGATAAATATAACATAAGTATACATATGAACGTGTATAGACATATCAAACGCTGTAAATTGTGACTGGTGTAAAAAACTAGGTTAGGATTTTACTCTGAATATAGACAACCGTCAAACCAACTGTCAAGTGTCATTTTCCTAACCTCAAAATTCCTTCGGAAATGACATTTGACTGAGTTTTTGCGTTAATTAGCTTCCAAAAACCTGTAATTTATAGGTGGTACTGATCTTGATAAGTATTCGATATAAAAAACCTTGTATGACTTGTTTTTTAGGTCTTCCTAGGGGTAAGAATCATTGTGAGAATATGCTCATATTTTTATAAATAATGTGCCATTAAGTCAATGACTATGTTATGTAATGAATGTATGTACAGTATTTAACGATAATAAATTTTTAAACAATTATTTCTCGTTTTTTTTTTTTCAGTTTATGGTTGTTTTTTCTTTATGGTTTGAATTGAAATAGCGCAGAAGCGTTGGCGGATCTACAGTTTGGAAAAGGAACAATTTCGGCTATAAATAAATAAAATTTTAAGGATTGGGGGTAAGTAAGTACACCGCTCCTCCCTCGCCCCAATCCTGTGGATACCAGTTCAGTCAACGTACATATACAGGGTGTCTCATTTAAAAGTGTCCATCCTCCACAAATGGTGCATTTAAATTTGTATGAACCTGCAGTTTTTGTTCTATGAAGTGAAGAGACACCCTGTATAAACTTACTAATTTTTTTTCGGTAATTTGACATGATATATGATAGGTACCCGAATACTTACCGAACGACAAAAAATTGTAATGAAAATACGAAATTTTTTGATGTTAATATGTCAGAGTATTTTCCTTAGAAAAATACTTACCTAAAATTTTTGAGGTGCTAAAATAAAAAGATCTCAAGACGTTCTAACTCGAGCCACACGAACAAATAACGTTGAAAAATATTTGCTCGCCCAGATCAAGTGAGAAAATCTTTAAAACTGAAAAGGAATATTAAGAGATGTTTCATTTTCAAAGGAAACTTTCCTACTTGCGATTAAAATAAAGTAACATCAGAAAATAAGGATTTCTGAGCTTTTCCAGAATAAAATTCCGTTCGTTCTGAGATTTTGCATTCATATATTTCACTATCAATCTCAAGTCCTATACAAAATTTTTTTTTGAGGTACTTAACGGCCGTATTGCTCCACCAATGAACAAGCGTTCAAATCCACATTTTCAGGGTTTATCTTAAGATATGGAACTCAGCAAAAAAACAAAACGAAATTTTGAAGATATTGAATTCAACATGAAATTGAAAACTAAATACAGTGGAACTTCCCTATAACGAACGTCTGTATAACGAATTTCGTACAAAACATTGCACCTTGAATCCAAATTCCATGTTGAAAACACCCTCTAAAACCAAGTAAATTCTCTCTATAATGAAATATTCAAAGAACATCAATCTTTGAATGGGTATTGGTAAGAGTTATAAGGGTGGGTTTTTTCCGAACGTACGTAATAAATCCCGACCTTAAACTAAATCATTACCTACGGCGGGCAGAGAATACTTCTGAAACAATTTTAAATACACCCCTGGCTGTTTGGTTTCAATCTAACCATTACGCTAGTGTGAAAGTTATGCGAAAATGTCTAAAAGCAAGTGCTTAAGTTTGAATGATAAACATAATTTATCAGTGAAT
Organism: Propylea japonica; assembly: GCA_013421045.1. Lineage (NCBI taxonomy): Eukaryota > Metazoa > Arthropoda > Insecta > Coleoptera > Coccinellidae > Propylea > Propylea japonica. The sequence goes on from CM024247.1 coordinate 11,467,402, forward strand.
TCGACCGCGACATTGCCGTCTATAGAATCGTATTTTCTCTACAACAAAATTTCTTTATAACGTTTTTTTGCGGATTTAGCGCTTTCGTTATAAGGAAGTTCCACTGTATTTCACCATCAATCTCAAGTCCTATGCAAAATTTTGAGGTATTGCTCCACCATGAAGAAGCGTTCAAATGCACATGTTCAGGGTTTATCTCAAATTTTCAAATTGCAAAAAAACACGTTTTGAAAGTTTGAATATGTTGAATTCAACATGAATTGAAAACTAAATGACACGAAAACCAATATTGTATAAACAAAAAACTATTAAGTAAAATTATCACTTGAATGGAAAATCCAAAAAAAAATTTCGCGTAACATTTTGAAAATTGTGAGACATCATTTCAGCTCGCATTGAAAAACCGTTAACAGAAGAGCACAATAAAGAACCCTGACTGAAACTTTCACCATACTGTTGGACACGTCTTCAAAACTTCAATAAACAGGTAAAAATGAACTCGTAAATAATTCGTATGCATAAATATACAGTGGAACTTCCCTATAACGAACGTCTGTATAACCAATTTCTCTGTACAATAACGAATTTCGTACAAGACATTGCACCTTGAATCCAAATTCGATGTTAGAAACACCCTCTAAAACGAAGTAAATTCTCTCTATAACGAAATATTCAAAGAACATCACTCTTTGAATGGGAATTGGTAAGAAGGTATAAGGGGGGGTTTTTTCCAAAATTTTTCCGGACGTACATAAATTCCGACCTTAAACTAAATCATTACGGCAGGCAGGTAAATCCCTCTGAAATAGATTTAAATACACCCCTGGCTGTTTGGTTTTAATCTAACCATTACGCTAGTGAGAAAGTTGTGCGAAAATGTCTAAAAGGAAGTGCGTAAGTTTGAATGATACACTTAAATTTATCAGTGAATCTGACTATAAAAACAAATTTTCTGTATAACGAAATTTCTTAATGATGAATTTTTTCTGTGGATTTAGCGCTTTCGTTGTAGGGAAGTTCCACTGTTATAAATTTTTCTTTATTAAATCGTCCATTTTTTCGAATAATTGAGAATTTGATCTGAGATTTTGCAGTAAAATATTCAATATCAATTCAAAGCAGTAACTAAAATTTGTTCGAGTTGCGTTTATACAGTCACAGAAAATTTTATCGTTATATCGAAAAACAAATTTTAAATTCACTTGAAAAAACTTTTGATTGAAATAAAATCGAATTTGAGGATGTGAATTCGCGAAGTGAATAATCATGGAAGTTTAAAAAAGGATTATGAAATCAGAAGCATAAAATTTAAATATTCATAGTTATCAATTTTTTACATATTCAAATTTTTGAATAATTTTCAGAATAAAATCCTTATCGTGCTGAGATTTTGCATTCATATATTCTGAGGTAATAGCCCCATTGCTCCACCAATGAACGAGCGCTCAAAAGCACCTGATGCTCAGGGCTTTACTTAAATTCAGAAAAAAACACGTTTTCAAAGTTTGAACATATCGAAAACAATTCAAGATAAAATTGAAGACTAAATGACACGAGAACTAATATTGTATACTCAAAAAAATCAACTAATTAAATGGAAAATCCAAAAAACAATTTCGCGTAGCATTTTTGAAAATAGTGAAACCATTAGAACTCGTAGTAAAAAAATAATCGAATTATCCTAAAGACAATAACCGGTAACATAAAAGCACAAAGAGCCGACTCACCCTGACTGAAACTTTCACCATACTGTTGGACACGTCTTCAAAACTTCAATAAACAGGTAAAAATGAACTCGTAAATAATTCGTATGCATAAATATATATCATAACAATTTTTTTACTGCGAATTTGCCATCTCTCTCTTATTATAATGAAAGTAACGATAACAAACTTACTTACCTACTCTATTATTACTTGCCTCGACTAACTTATTGATAGCTTATCAGTATCCTTTCGATAAAATTCAAATTAAAAATATAGGTAGTAGCGTCCCCATAGGTGGAACGGTGGCCAGTTACTCCAAATAATGGATTAAATGACTTTGTCTTCTTTTTCCAACAGGGATTATTTCATTTCTGGCAATTATGGTAACATTATGGGTTACGCTAGTTTTCTTCTTTTTTTTAATAATTATTCCCATTACTCTTATCGCAGTGATAAAATTGAAAAACTACGCCATTATGTTTTATGACTTGAATCGGTTTTATAGTTCATTCTAGGGTTTATTCGATGAATAATCATGATATCCGTATGTCCGAAAGGTAGAGCAGAAATTTGACGAAAAGCACGACGAGTTTTTTATCGTATGATCTTCTTGATTATCCAACTATTTTTGTACACTTCTTCGTGATGAGTTAGGTACAAATTTTCGGTATTTTATTATCATCATCTGTTCGTCTATAAGACTAATACCTTTACTCGATTTTTTAGAAAAATCCCTTCAGCATAGGTTTTTTCAGACACTCGCGTGTCCGATTGGAATGATTTATACCTCGTTTAAAGCGTTATACATTTCTCTAAAAACGCCCCATACATTACGTTTTTCTAGGACCTCAAGTTTTTGAAATTTTCGTAAAAATCTCTCAAGCGCAAAAACACTCGATTTTCTCAATTTTTCCAAACTACTTTCCGGATTTACTCAACACTCGCTTGTTCGATTGAAATGATTTATACTTTTTTTAAACCGTTACACATTTCTCTAAAAACGCCCCTTACATTACTTTTTTCTAGGACCTCAAGTTCTTTTGAAATTTTCGTAAAAATCTCTCAAGCGCACAAAACACTCGATTTTCTCAATTTTTCCAAACTACTTTCCGGATTTACTCGACACTCGCGTGTCCGATTGAAATGATTTATACCTCGTTTAAACCGTTATACATTTCTCTGAAAACACCCCATACATTACTTTTTTCTAGGACCTCAAGTTTTTGAAATTTTCGTAAAAATCTCTCAAACGCAAAAACACTCGATTTTCTCAATTTTTCCAAACTACTTTCCGGATTTACTCGACACTAGCTTGTTCGATTGAAATGATTTATACCTCGTTTAAACCGTTATACATTTCTCTAAAAACGCCCCATACATTACTTTTTTCTAGGACCCCAACTTTCTGAAATTTTCGTAAAAATCTCTCGAGCGCAAAAACACTCGATTTTCTCAATTTTTCCAAACTACTTTCCGGAGTTACTCGACACTCGCGTGTCCGATTGAAATGATTTATACCTCGTTTAAACCGTTATACATTTCTCTGAAAACACCCCATACATTACTTTTTTCTAGGACCTCAAGTTTTTGAAATTTTCGTAAAAATCTTCAACGCAAAAACACTCGATTTTCTCAATTTTTCCAAACTACTTTCCGGATTTACTCGACACTAGCTTGTTCGATTGAAATGATTTATACCTCGTTTGAACCGTTATAATTTCTCTAAAAACGCCCCATACATTACTTTTTTCTAGGACCCTCAACTTTCTGAAATTTTCGTAAAAATCTCTCGAGCGCAAAACACTCGATTTTCTCAATTTTTCCAAACTACTTTCCGGAGTTACTCGACACTCGCGTGTCCGATTGAAATGATTTATACCTCGTTTAAACCGTTATACATTTCTCTGAAAACACCCCATACATTACTTTTTTCTAGGACCTCAAGTTTTTGAAATTTTCGTAAAAATCTCTCAAACGCAAAACACACTCGATTTTCTCAATTTTTCCAAACTACTTTCCGGATTTACTCGACACTAGCTTGTTCGATTGAAATGATTTATACCTCGTTTAACCGTTATAATTTCTCTAAAAACGCCCCATACATTACTTTTTTCTAGGACCCCAACTTTCTGAAATTTTCGTAAAAATCTCTCGAGCGCAAAAACACTCGATTTTCTCAATTTTTCCAAACTACTTTCCGGATTTACTCGACACTCGCTTGTTCGATAAAAATGATTTATACCTCGTTTAAAGCGTTATACATTTCTCTAAAAACGCCCCATACATTACGTTTTTCTAGGACCTCAAGTTTTTGAAATTTTCGTAAAAATCTCTCTAGCGCAAAAACACTCGATTTTCCCAATTTTTCCAAACTACTTTCCGGATTTACTCAACACTCGCTTGTTCGATTGAAATGATTTATACCTTGTTTAAACCGTTACACATTTCTCTAAAAACGCCCCTTACATTACTTTTTTCTAGGACCTCAAGTTTTTGAAATTTTCGTAAAAATCTCTCAAGCGCAAAAACACTCGATTTTCTCAATTTTTCCAAACTACTTTCCGGATTTACTCGACACTCGCGTGTCCGATTGAAATGATTTATACCTCGTTTAAACCGTTATACATTTCTCTGAAAACACCCCATACATTACTTTTTTCTAGGACCTCAAGTTTTTGAAATTTTCGTAAAAATCTCTCAAGCGCAAAAACACTCGATTTTCTCAATTTTTCCAAACTACTTTCCGAATTTACTCGACACTCGCTTGTCCGATTGAAATGATTTATACCTCGTTTAAACCGTTATACATTTCTCTAAAAACGCTCCATACATTACTTTTTTCTAGGACCTCAAGTTTTTAAATTTTCAAAAAAATCTCTCTAGAGCGAAAACACTCGATTTTCTCAATATTTCGAAACTACTTTCCGGATTTACTCGACACTCGCTTGTTCGATTGAAATGATTTATACCTCGTTTAAACCGTTATACATTTCTCTAGAAACGCCCCATACATTACTTTTTTCTAGGACCCCAACTTTCTGAAATTTTCGTAAAAATCTCTCGAGCGCAAAAACACTCGATTTTCTCAATTTTTCCAAACTACTTTCCGGATTTACTCGACACTCGCCTGTTCGATTAAAATGATTTATACCTCGTTTAAAGCGTTATACATTTCTCTAAAAACGCCCCATACATTACTTTTTTCTAGGACCTCGAGTTTTTGAAATTTTCGTAAAAATCTCTCAAGCGCAAAAACACTCGATTTTCTCAATTTTTCCAAACTACTTTCCGGATTTACTCGACACTAGCTTGTTCGATTGAAATGATTTATACCTCGTTTGAACCGTTATAAATTTCTCTAAAAACTCCCCATCCTTACTTTTTCCTAGGACCCAAACTTTCTGAAATTTTCGTAAAAATCACTCGAGCGAAAAAACTCGATTTTCTCAATTTTCCAAACTACTTTCACTTTCCGGATTTACTCGACACTCGCTTGTTCGATTGAAATGATTTATACCTCGTTTAAACCGTTATACATTTCTCTAAAAACGCTCCATACATTACTTTTTTCTAGGACCTCAAGTTTTTGAAATTTTCGTAAAAATCTCTCTAGCGCGAAAACACTCGATTTTCTCAATTTTTCGAAACTACTTTCCGGATTTACTCGACACTCGCTTGTTCGATTGAAATGATTTATACCTCGTTTGAACCGTTATACATTTCTCTAAAAACCCCATACATTACTTTTTTCTAGGACCTCAAGTTTTTGAAATTTTCGTAAAAATCTCTCTAATGCAAAAACACTCGATTTTCTCAATTTTTCCAAACTACTTTCCGGATTTACTCGACACTCGCTTGACCGATTGAAATGATTTATACCTCGTTTAAACCGTTATACATTTCTCTAAAAACGCCCCATACATTACTTTTTTCTAGACCTCAAGTTTTTGAAATTTTCGTAAAAATCTCTCTAGCGCAAAAACACTCGATTTTCTCAATTTTTCCAAACTACTTTCCGGATTTACTCGACACTCGCTGTTCGATTGGAATGATTTATACCTCGTTTAAACCGTTATACATTTCTCTAAAAACGCTCCATACATTACTTTTTTCTAGGACCTCAAGTTTTTGAAATTTTCGTAAAATATCTCGAGCGCAAAAAACACTTGATTTTCTCAATTTTTCCAAACTACTTTCCGGATTTACTCGACACTCGCTTGTTCCATTGAAATGATTTATACCTCGTTTGAACCGTTATACATTTCTCTAAAAACGCCCCATACATTACTTTTTTCTAGGACCTCAAGTTTTTGAAATTTTCGTTAAAATCTCTCTAGCGCAAAAACACTCGATTTTCTCAATTTTTCCAAACTACTTTCCGGATTTACTCGACACTCGCTTGTCTGATTGAAATGATTTATACCTCGTTTAAACCGTTATACATTTCTCTAAAAACGCCCCATACATTACCTTTTTCTAGGACCTCGAGTTTTTGAAATTTTCGTAAAAATCTCTCAAGCGCAAAAACACTCGATTTTCTCAATTTTTCCAAACTACTTTCCGGATTTACTCACACTCGCTTGTTCGATTGAAATGATTTATACCTTGTTTAAACCGTTATACATTTCTCTAAAACGCCCCTTACATTACTTTTTTCTAGGACCTCAAGTTTTTGAAATTTTCGTAAAAATCTCTCAAGCGCAAAAACACTCGATTTTCTCAATTTTTCCAAACTACTTTCCGGATTTACTCGACACTCGCGTGTCCGATTGAAATGATTTATACCTCGTTTAAACCGTTATACATTTCTCTAAAAACGCTCCATACATCACTTTTTTCTAGGACCTCAAGTTTTTGAAATTTTCAAAAAAATCTCTCTAGAGCGAAAACACTCGATTTTCTCAATTTTTCGAAACTACTTTCCGGATTTACTCGACACTCGCTTGTTCGATTGAAATGATTTATACCTCGTTTAATCCGTTATACATTTCTCTAAAAACGCCCCATACATTACTTTTTTCTAGGACCTCAAGTTTTTGAAATTTTCGTAAAAATCTCTCAAGCGCAAAAACACTCGATTTTCTCAATTTTTCCAAACTACTTTCCGGATTTACTCAACACTCGCTTGTTCGATTGAAATGATTTATACCTTGTTTAAACCGTTACACATTTCTCTAAAAACGCCCCATACATTACTTTTTTCTAGGACCTCAAGTTTTTGAAATTTTCGTAAAAATCTCTCAAGCGCAAAATCACTCGATTTCCTCAATTTTTCCAAACTACTTTCCGGATTTACTCGACACTCGCGTGTTCGATTGAAATGATTTATACCTCGTTTAAACCGTTATACATTTCTCTGAAAACACCCCATACATTACTTTTCTCTAGAACCTCAAGTTTTTGAAATTTTCGTAAAAATCTCTCAAACGCAAAAACACTCGATTTTCTCAATTTTTCCAAACTACTTTCCGGATTTACTCGACACTCGCTTGTTCGATTGAAATGATTTATACCTCGTTTAAACCGTTATACATTTCTCTGAAAACGCTCCATACATTACTTTTTTCTAGGACCTCAAGTTTTTGAAATTTTCGTAAAAATCTCTCTAGCGCGAAAACACTCGATTTTCTCAATTTTTCCAAACTACTTTCCGGATTTACTCGACACTAGCTTGTTCGATTGAAATGATTTATACCTCGTTTAAACCGTTATACATTTCTCTAAAAACGCCCCATACATTACTTTTTTCTAAGACCTCAAGTTTTTGAAATTTTCGTAAAAATCTCTCTAGCGCAAAAACACTCGATTTTCTCAATTTTTCCAAACTACTTTCCGGATTTACTCGACACTCGCTTGTTCGATTGAAATGATTTATACCTCGTTTAAACCGTTATACATTTCTCTAAAAACGCCCCATACATTACTTTTTTTAAGACCTCAAGTTTTTGAAATTTTCGTAAAATCTCTCTAGCGCAAAAACACTCGATTTTCTCAATTTTCCAAACTACTTTCCGGATTTACTCGACACTCGCTTGTTCGATTGGAATGATTTATACCTCGTTTAAACCGTTATACATTTCTCTAAAAACGCTCCATACATTACTTTTTTCTAGGACCTCAAGTTTTTGAAATTTTCGTAAAAATCTCTCGAGCGCAAAAACACTTGATTTTCTCAATTTTTCCAAACTACTTTCCGGATTTACTCGACACTCGCTTGTTCCATTGAAATGATTTATACCTCGTTTGAACCGTTATACATTTCTCTAAAAACGCCCCATACATTACTTTTTTCTAGGACCTCAAGTTTTTGAAATTTTCGTTAAAATCTCTCTAGCGCAAAAACACTCGATTTTCTCAATTTTTCCAAACTACTTTCCGGATTTACTCGACACTCGCTTGTTCCGATTGAAATGATTTATACCTCGTTTAAACCGTTATACATTTCTCTAAAACGCCCCATACATTACTTTTTTCTAGGACCTCAAGTTTTTGAAATTTTCGTAAAAATCTCTCGAGCGCAAAAACACTCGATTTTCTCAATTTTTCCAAACTACTTTCCGGATTTACTCGACACTAGCTTGTTCGATTAAAATGATTTATACCTCGTTTAAACCGTTATACATTTCTCTAAAAACGCCCCCCCATACATTACTTTTTTCTAGGACCTCAAGTTTTTGAAATTTTCGGAAAATCTCTCGAGCGCAAAAACACTCGATTTTCTCAATTTTTCCAAACTACTTTCCGGATTTACTCGACACTAGCTTGTTCGATTAAAATGATTTATACCTCGTTTAAACCGTTATACATTTCTCTAAAAACACGCCCCATACATTACTTTTTTCTAGGACCCCAACTTTGTGAAATTTTCGTAAAAATCTCTCGAGCGCAAAAACACTCGATTTTCTCAATTTTTCCAAACTACTTTCCGGATTTACTCGACACTCGCTTGTTCAATTGAAATGATTTATACCTCGTTTAAACCGTTATACATTTCTCTAAAAACGCTCCATGCATTACTTTTTTCTAGGACCTCAAGTTTTTGAAATTTTCGTAAAAATCTCTCGAGCGCAAAAACACTTGATTTTCTCAATTTTTCCAAACTACTTTCCGGATTTACTCGACACTCGCTTGTTCCATTGAAATGATTTATACCTCGTTTGAACCGTTATACATTTCTCTAAAAACGCCCCATACATTACTTTTTTCTAGGACCTCAAGTTTTTGAAATTTTCGTTAGAATCTCTCTAGCGCAAAAACACTCGATTTTCCCAATTTTTCCAAACTACTTTCCGGATTTACTCGACACTCGCTTGTCCGATTGAAATGATTTATACCTCGTTTAAACCGTTATACATTTCTCTAAAAACGCCCCATACATTACTTTTTTCTAGGACCTCAAGTTCTTGAAATTTTCGGAAAAATCTCTCGAGCGCAAAAACACTCGATTTTCTCAATTTTTCCAAACTACTTTCCGGATTTACTCGACACTAGCTTGTTCGATTAAAATGATTTATACCTCGTTTAAACCGTTATACATTTCTCTAAAAACGCCCCATACATTACTTTTTTCTAGGACCCCAACTTTCTGAAATTTTCGTAAAAATCTCTCGAGCGCAAAAACACTCGATTTTCTCAATTTTTCCAAACTACTTTCCGGATTTACTCGACACTAGTTTGTTCGATTAAAATGATTTATACCTCGTTTAAACCGTTATACATTTCTCTAAAAACGCCCCATTCATTACTTTTTTCTAGGACCCCAACTTTCTGAAATTTTCGTAAAAATCTCTCGAGCGCAAAAACACTCGATTTTCTCAATTTTTCCAAACTACTTTCCGGATTTACTCGACACTCGCTTGTTCGATTGAAATGATTTATACCTCGTTTGAACCGTTATACATTTCTCTAAAAACGCCCCATACATTACTTTTTTCTAGGACCCCAACTTTCTGAAATTTTCGTAAAAATCTCTCGAGCGCAAAAACACTCGATTTTCTCAATTTTTCCAAACTACTTTCCGGATTTACTCGACACTCGCTTGTTCGATTGAAATGATTTATACCTCGTTTAAACCGTTATACATTTCTCTAAAAACGCCCCATACATTACTTTTTTCTAGGACCTCAAGTTTTTGAAATTTTCGTAAAAATCTCTCGAGCGCAAAAACACTCGATTTTCTCAATTTTTCCAAACTACTTTCCGGATTTACTCGACACTCGCTTGTTCGATTGAAATGATTTATACCTCGTTTGAACCGTTATACATTTCTCTAAAAACGCCCCATACATTACTTTTTTCTAGGACATCAAGTTTTTGAAATTTTCGTAAAAATCTCTCTAGCGCGAAAACACTCGATTTTCTCAATTTTTCCAAACTACTTTCCGGATTTACTCGACACTCGCTTGTCCGATTGAAATGATTTATACCTCGTTTAAACCGTTATACATTTCTCTAAAAACGCTCCATACATTACTTTTTTCTAGGACCTCAAGTTTTTGAAATTTTCGTAAAAATCTCTCGAGCGCAAAAACACTCGATTTTCTCAATTTTTCCAAACTACTTTCCGGATTTACTCGACACTCGCTTGTTCGATAGAAATGATTTATACCTCGTTTAAACCGTTATACATTTCTCTAAAAACGCTCCATACATTACTTTTTTCTAAGACCTCAAGTTTTTGAAATTTTCGTAAAAATCTCCGAGCGCAAAAAACACTCGATTTTCTCAATTTTTCCAAACTACTTTCCGGATTTACTCGACACTCGCTTGTTCGATAGAAATGATTTACACCTCGTTTAAACCGTTATACATTTCTCTAAAAACGCTCCATACATTACTTTTTTCTAGGACCTCAAGTTTTTGAAATTTTCGTAAAAATCTCTCTCGAGCGCAAAAACACTCGATTTTCTCAATTTTTCCAAACTACTTTCCGGATTTACTCGACACTCGCTTGTTCGATAGAAATGATTATACCTCGTTTAAACCGTTATACATTTCTCTAAAAACGCTCCATAGTACTACATTACTTTTTCTCTAGGACCTCAAGTTTTTGAAATTTTCGTAAAAATCTCTTTAGCGCAAAAACACTCGATTTTCTCATTTTTCCAAACTACTTTCCGGATTTACTCGACACTCGCTTGTTCGATTGAAATGATTTATACCTCGTTTAAACCGTTAACATTTCTCTAAAAACGTCCCATACATTACTTTTTTCTAGGACCTCAAGTTTTTGAAATTTTTGTAAAAATCTCTCGAGCGCAAAAAAACTCGATTTTCTCAATTTTTCCAAACTACTTTCCGGATTTACTCGACACTCGCTTGTTCGATAAAATGATTTATACCTCGTTTAAACCGTTATACATTCCTCTAAAAACGCCCCATACATTACTTTTTCTAGGACCTCAAGTTTTTGAAATTTTCGTAAAAATCTCTCGAGCGCAAAAACACTCGATTTTCTCAATTTTTCCAAACTACTTTCCGGATTTACTCGACACTCGCTTATTCGATAGAAATGATTTATACCTCGTTTAAACCGTTATACATTTCTCTAAAAACGCTCCATACATTACTTTTTTCTAGGACCTCAAGTTTTTGAAATTTTCGTAAAAATCTCTCGAGCGCAAAAAACACTCGATTTTCTCTCAATTTTTCCAAACTACTTTCCGGATTTACTCGACACTCGCTTGTTCGATAGAAATGATTTATACCTCGTTTAAACCGTTATACATTTCTCTAAAAACGCTCCATACATTACTTTTTTCTAGGACCTCAAGTTTTTGAAATTTTCGTAAAAATCTCTCGAGCGCTAAAAAACTCGATTTTCTCAATTTTTCCAAACTACTTTCCGGATTTACTCGACACTCGCTTGTTCGATAGAAATGATTTATACCTCGTTTAAAAACCGTTATACATTTCTCTAAAAACGCTCCATACATTACTTTTTTCTAGGACCTCTCAGTTTTTGAAATTTTCGTAAAAATCTCTCGAGCGCAAAAAAACTCGATTTTCTCAATTTTTCCAAACTACTTCTTTCCGGATTTACTCGACACTCGCTTGTTCGATAGAAATGATTTATACCTCGTTTAAACCGTTATACATTTCTCTAAAAACGCCCCATACATTACTTTTTTCTAGGACCTTAAGTTTTTTGAAATTTTCGTAAAAATCTCTCGAGCGCAAAAACACTCGATTTTCTCAATTTTTCCAAACTACTTTCCGGATTTACTCGACACTCGCTTGTTCGATAGAAATGATTTATACCTCGTTTAAACCGTTATACATTTCTCTAAAAACGCTCATACATTACTTTTTTCTAGGACCTCAAGTTTTTGAAATTTTCGTAAAAATCTCTCGAGCGCAAAAAAACTCGATTTTCTCAATTTTTCCAAACTACTTTCCGGATTTACTCGACACTCGCTTGTTCGATAGAAATGATTTATACCTCGTTTAAACCGTTATAATTTCTCTAAAAACGCCCCATACATTACTTTTTTCTAGGACCTCAAGTTTTTGAAATTTTCGTAAAAATCTCTCGAGCGCAAAAACACTCGATTTTCTCAATTTTTCCAAACTACTTTCCGGATTTACTCGACACTCGCTTGTTCGATAGAAATGATTTATACCTCGTTTAAACGTTATACATTTCTCTAAAAACGCCCCATACATTACTTTTTTCTAGGACCTCAAGTTTTTGAAATTTTTGTAAAAATCTCTCGAGCGCAAAAAAACTCGATTTTCTCAATTTTTCCAAACTACTTTCCGGATTTACTCGACACTCGCTTGTTCGATAGAAATGATTTATACCTCGTTTAAACCGTTATACATTTCTCTAAAAACGCTCCATACATTACTTTTTTCTAGGACCTCAAGTTTTTGAAATTATCGTAAAAATCTCTCGAGCGCAAAAACACTCGATTTTCTCAATTTTTCCAAACTACTTTCCGGATTTACTCGACACTCGCTTGTTCGATAGAAATGATTTATACCTCGTTTAAACCGTAATACATTTCTCTAAAAACGTCCCATACATTACTTTTTTCTAGGACCTCAAGTTTTTGAAATTTTTGTAAAAATCTCTCGAGCGCAAAAAACTCGATTTTCTCAATTTTTCCAAACTACTTTCCGGATTTACTCGACACTCGCTGTGTTCGATAGAAATGATTTATACCTCGTTTAAACCGTTATACATTTCTCTAAAAACGCCCCATACATTACTTTTTTCTAGGACCTCAAGTTTTTGAAATTTTTGTAAAAATCTCTCGAGCGCAAAAAACTCGATTTTCTCAATTTTTCCAAACTACTTTCCGGATTTACTCGACACTCGCTTGTTCGATAGAAATGATTTATACCTCGTTTAAACCGTTATACATTTCTCTAAAAACGCCCCATACATTACTTTTTTCTAGGACCTCAAGTTTTTGAAATTTTTGTAAAAATCTCTCGAGCGCAAAAAACTCGATTTTCTCAATTTTTCCAAACTACTTTCCGGATTTACTCGACACTCGCTTGTTCGATAAATGATTTATACCTCGTTTAAACCGTTATACATTTCTCTAAAAACGCCCCATACATTACTTTTTTCTAGGACCTCAAGTTTTTGAAATTTTCGTAAAATCTCTCGAGCGCAAAAACACTCGATTTTCTCAATTTTTCCAAACTACTTTCCGGATTTACTCGACACTCGCTTGTTCGATTGAAATGATTTATACCTCGTTTAAACCGTTATACATTTCTCTAGAAACGCCCATACATTACTTTTTTCTAGGACCTCAAGTTTTTGAAATTTTCGTAAAAATCTCTCGAGCGCAAAAAACTCGATTTTCTCAATTTTTCCAAACTACTTTCCGGATTTACTCGACACTCGCTTGTTCGATAGAAATGATTTACACCTCGTTTAAACCGTTATACATTTCTCTAAAAACGCCCCATACATTACTTTTTTCTAGGACCTCAAGTTTTTGAAATTTTGTAAAAATCTCTCGAGCGCAAAAAACACTCGATTTTCTCAATTTTTCCAACTACTTTCCGGATTTACTCGACACTCGCTTGTTCGATTGAAATGATTTATACCTCGTTTAAACCGTTATACATTTCTCTAAAAACGCCCCCCATACATTACTTTTTTCTAGGACATCAAGTTTTTGAAATTTTTGTAAAAATCTCTCGAGCGCAAAAAACTCGATTTTCTCAATTTTTCCAAACTACTTTCCGGATTTACTCGACACTCGCTTGTTCGATAGAAATGATTTATACCTCGTTTAAACCGTTATACATTTCTCTAGAAACGCTCCATACTTACTTTTTTCTAGGACCTCAAGTTTTTGAAATTTTCGTAAAAATCTCTCGAGCGCAAAAAACTCGATTTTCTCAATTTTTCCAAACTACTTTCCGGATTTACTCGACACTCGCTTGTTCGATAAATGATTTATACCTCGTTTAAACCGTTATACATTTCTCTAAAAACGCCCATACATCACTTTTTTCTAGGACCTCAAGTTTTTGAAATTTTCGTAAAATCTCTCGAGCGCAAAACACTCGATTTTCTCAATTTTTCCAAACTACTTTCCGGATTTACTCGACACTCGCTTGTTCGATAGAAATGATTTATACCTCGTTTAAACCGTTATACATTTCTCTAAAAACGCCCCATACATTACTTTTTTCTAGGACCTCAAGTTTTGAAATTTTCGTAAAAATCTCTCGAGCGCAAAAAACTCGATTTTCTCAATTTTTCAAACTACTTTCCGGATTTACTCGACACTCGCTTGTTCGATGAAATGATTTATACCTCGTTAAACCGTTATACATTTCTCTAAGAACGCCCCATACATTACTTTTTTCTAGGACCTCAAGTTTTTGAAATTTTCGTAAAATCTCTCGAGCGCAAAAACACTCGATTTTCTCAATTTTTCCAAACTACTTTCCGGATTTACTCGACACTCGCTTGTTCGATTGAAATGATTTATACCTCGTTTAAACCGTTATACATTTCTCTAAAAACGCTCCATACATTACTTTTTTCTAGGACCTCAAGTTTTTGAAATTTTCGTAAAAATCTCTCGAGCGCAAAAACACTCGATTTTCTCAATTTTTCCAAACTACTTTCCGGATTTACTCGACACTCGCTTGTTCGATTGAAATGATTTATACCTCGTTTAAACCGTTATACATTTCTCTAAAAACGTCCCATACATTACTTTTTTCTAGGACCTCAAGTTTTGAAATTTTTGTAAAAATCTCTCGAGCGCAAAAAACTCGATTTTCTCAATTTTTCCAAACTACTTTCCGGATTTACTCGACACTCGCTTGTTCGATAGAAATGATTTATACCTCGTTAAACCGTTATACATTTCTCTAAAAACGCCCCATACATTACTTTTTTCTAGGACCTCAAGTTTTTGAAATTTTCGTAAAAATCTCTCGAGCGCAAAAACACTCGATTTTCTCAATTTTTCCAAACTACTTTCCGATTTACTCGACACTCGCTTGTTCGATTGAAATGATTTATACCTCGTTTAAACCGTTATACATTTCTCTCTAAAAACGCCCCATACATTACTTTTTTCTAGGACCTCAAGTTTTTGAAATTTTCGTAAAATCTCTCGAGCGCAAAAACACTCTCGATTTTCTCAATTTTTCCAAACTACTTTCCGGATTTACTCGACACTCGCTTGTCGATAGAAATGATTTATACCTCGTTTAAACCGTTATACATTTCTCTAAAAACGCCCCATACATTACTTTTTTCTAGGACCTCAAGTTTTTGAAATTTTGTAAAAATCTCTCGAGCGCAAAAACACTCGATTTTCTCAATTTTTCCAAACTACTTTCCGGATTTACTCGACACTCGCTTGTTCGATTGAAATGATTTATACCTCGTTTAAACCGTATACATTTCTCTAAAAACGTCCCATACATTACTTTTTTCTAGGACCTCAGGTTTTTGAAATTTTTGTAAAAATCTCTCGAGCGCAAAAAACTCGATTTTCTCAATTTTTCCAAACTACTTTCCGGATTTACTCGACACTCGCTTGTTGTTCGATAGAAATGATTTACACCTCGTTTAAACCGTTATACATTTCTCTAAAAACGCTCCATACATTACTTTTTTCTAGGACCTCAAGTTTTTGAAATTTTCGTAAAATCTCTCGAGCGCAAAAACACTCGATTTTCTCAATTTTTCCAAACTACTTTCCGGATTCACTCGACACTCGCTTGTTCGATAGAAATGATTTATACCTCGTTTAAACCGTTATACATTTCTCTAAAAACGCCCATACATTACTTTTTTCTAGGACCTCAAGTTTTTGAAATTTTCGTAAAAATCTCTCGAGCGCAAAACACTCGATTTTCTCAATTTTTCCAAACTACTTTCCGGATTTACTCGACACTCGCTTGTTCGATAGAAATGATTTATACCTCGTTTAAACCGTTATACATTTCTCTAAAAACGCCCCATACATTACTTTTTTCTAGGACCTCAAGTTTTTGAAATTTTCGTAAAATCTCTCGGGCGCAAAAACACTCGATTTTCTCAATTTTTCCAAACTACTTTCCGGATTTACTCGACACTCGCTTGTTCGATAGAAATGATTTACACCTCGTTTAAACCGTTATACATTTCTCTAAAAACGCTCCATACATTACTTTTTTCTAGGACCTCAAGTTTTTGAAATTTTCGTAAAAATCTCTTTAGCGCAAAAACAACTCGATTTTTCAATTTTTCCAAACTACTTTCCGGATTTACTCGACACTCGCTTGTTCGATAAATGATTTATACCTCGTTTAAACCGTTATACATTTCTCTAAAAACGCTCCATACATTACTTTTTTCTAGGACCTCAAGTTTTTGAAATTTTCGTAAAAATCTCTCGAGCGCAAAAACACTCGATTTTCTCAATTTTTCCAAACTACTTTCCGGATTTACTCGACACTCGCTTGTTCGATTGAAATGATTTATACCTCGTTAAACCGTTATACATTTCTCTAAAAACGCCCATACATTACTTTTTTCTAGGACCTCAAGTTTTTGAAATTTTCGTAAAAATCTCTCGAGCGCAAAAAAACTCGATTTCTCAATTTTTCCAAACTACTTTCCGGATTTACTCGACACTCGCTTGTTCGATGAAATGATTTATACCTCGTTTAAACCGTTATACATTTCTCTAAAAACGCCCCATACATTACTTTTTTCTAGGACCTCAAGTTTTTGAAATTTCGTAAAAATCTCTCGAGCGCAAAAACACTCGATTTTCTCAATTTTTCCAAACTACTTTCCGGATTTACTCGACACTCGCTTGTTCGATTGAAATGATTTATACCTCGTTTAAACCGTTATACATTTCTCTAAAAACGCCCATACATTACTTTTTTCTAGGACCTCAAGTTTTTGAAATTTCGTAAAAATCTCTCGAGCGCAAAAACACTCGATTTTCTCAATTTTTCCAAACTACTTTCCGGATTTACTCGACACTCGCTTGTTCGATTGAAATGATTTATACCTCGTTTAAACCGTTATACATTTCTCTAAAAACGCCCCATACATTACTTTTTTCTAGGACCTCAAGTTTTTGAAATTTTCGTAAAAATCTCTCGCGCGCAAAAACACTCGATTTCTCAATTTTTCCAAACTACTTTCCGGATTTACTCGACACTCGCTTGTTCGATTGAAATGATTTATACCTCGTTTAAACCGTTATACATTTCTCTAAAAACGCCCATACATTACTTTTTTCTAGGACCTCAAGTTTTTGAAATTTTCGTAAAAATCTCTCGAGCGCAAAAACACTCGATTTTCTCAATTTTCCAAACTACTTTCCGGATTTACTCGACACTCGCTTGTTCGATTGAAATGATTTATACCTCGTTTAAACCGTTATACATTTCTCTAAAAACGCCCATACATTACTTTTTTCTAGGACCTCAAGTTTTTGAAATTTCGTAAAAATCTCTCGAGCGCAAAAACACGATTTTCTCAATTTTCCAAACTACTTTCCGGATTTACTCGACACTCGCTTGTTCGATTGAAATGATTTATACCTCGTTTAAACCGTTATACATTTCTCTAAAAACGCCCCATACATTACTTTTTCTAGGACCTCAAGTTTTTGAAATTTCGTAAAATCTCTCGAGCGCAAAAACACTCGATTTTCCAATTTTTCCAAACTACTTCCGGATTTACTCGACACTCGCTTGTTCGATTGAAATGATTTATACCTCGTTTAAACCGTTATACATTTCTCTAAAACGCCCATACATTACTTTTTTCTAGGACCTCAAGTTTTTGAAATTTTTGTAAAAATCTCTCGAGCGCAAAACACTCGATTTTCTCAATTTTTCCAAACTACTTTCCGGATTTACTCGACACTCGCTTGTTCGATGAAATGATTTATACCTCGTTTAAACCGTTATACATTTCTCTAAAAACGCCTCATACATACTTTTTTCTAGGACCTCAAGTTTTTGAAATTTTCGTAAAATCTTTAGCGCAAAAACACTCGATTTTCTCAATTTTTCCAAACTACTTTCCGGATTTACTCGACACTCGCTTGTTCGATTGAAATGATTTATACCTCGTTTAAACCGTTATACATTTCTCTAAAAACGCTCCATACATTACTTTTTTCTAGGACCTCAAGTTTTTGAAATTTCGTAAAAATCTCTTAGCGCAAAAACACTCGATTTTCTCAATTTTTCCAACTACTTTCCGGATTTACTCGACACTCGCTTGTTCGATTGAAATGATTTATACCTCGTTTTACAACCGTATACATTTCTAAAAAACGTCCCATACATTACTTTTTTCTGGAGACTCAGGTCAATGAAATTTTTGACAAATTTTTTGCGCAAAAACTTCCTTTTACTCAATTTTTCCTTTTTAGAGATCGACTTGACGCATTTGTTGAAAGAACATCTTGAAATTTAAATCAACATTTCTCTAAAAACCCATACATTACTTTCCACTGGATTCAATTTCTCTTTCGTAAAATCGAGCCGCCTTTCTCCAAACTACTTTCCGATTTAGGACACTCGCTTGTTTGTGAAAATTTATACCTCGTTTAAACGTTATACATTTCTCTAAAAACGCCCCATACATTACTTTTTCTAGGACCTCAAGTTTTTGAAATTTTCGTAAAAATCTCTCGAGCGCAAAAACACTCGATTTTCTCAATTTTCCAAACTACTTTCCGGATTACTCGACACTCGCTTGTTCGATTGAAATGATTTATACCTCGTTTAAACCGTTATACATTCTCTAAAAACGCCCCATACATTACTTTTTTCTAGGACCTCAAGTTTTTGAAATTTTCGTAAAAATCTCTCGAGCGCAAAAACACTCGATTTTCTCAATTTTTCCAAACTACTTTCCGGATTTACTCGACACTCGCTTGTTCGATTGAAATGATTTATACCTCGTTTAAACCGTTATACATTTCTCTAAAAACGCTCCATACATTACTTTTTTCTAGGACCTCAAGTTTTTGAAATTTTGTAAAAATCTCTCGAGCGCAAAAAAACTCGATTTTCTCAATTTTTCCAAACTACTTTCCGGATTTACTCGACACTCGCTTGTTCGATAGAAATGATTTATACCTCGTTTAAACCGTTATACATTTCTCTAAAAAAACCCCATACATTACTTTTTTCTAGGACCTCAAGTTTTTGAAATTTCGTTAAAAATCTCTCGAGCGCAAAAACACTCGATTTTCTCAATTTTTCCAAACTACTTTCCGGATTTACTCGACACTCGCTTGTTCGATTGAAATGATTTATACCTCGTTTAAACGTTATACATTTCTCTAAAAACGCCCCATACATTACTTTTTTCTAGGACCTCAAGTTTTTGAAATTTTCGTAAAATCTCTCGAGCGAAAAAACTCGATTTTTCAATTTTTCCAAATACTTTCCGGATTTACTCGACACTCGCTTGTTCGATTGAAATGATTTATACCTCGTTTAAACCGTTATACATTTCTCTAAAAACGCCCCATACATTACTTTTTTCTAGGACCTCAAGTTTTTGAAATTTTCGTAAAAATCTCTCGAGCGCAAAAACACTCGATTTTCTCAATTTTTCCAAACTACTTTCCGGATTTACTCGACACTCGCTGGTGTTCGATTGAAATGATTATACCTCGTTTAAACCGTTATACATTTCTCTAAAACGCCCATACATTACTTTTTTCTAGGACCTCAAGTTTTTGAAATTTCGTAAAAATCTCTCGAGCGCAAAAACACTCGATTTTCTCAATTTTTCCAAACTACTTTCCGGATTTACTCGACACTCGCTTGTTCGATTGAAATGATTTATACCTCGTTTAAACGTTATACATTTCTCTAAAAACGCCCATACATTACTTTTTTCTAGGACCTCAAGTTTTGAAATTTTCGTAAAAATCTCTCGAGCGCAAAAACACTCGATTTTCTCAATTTTTCCAAACTACTTTCCGGATTTACTCGACACTCGCTTGTTCGATAGAAATGATTTATACCTCGTTTAAACCGTTATACATTTCTCTAAAAACGCCCCATACATTACTTTTTTCTAGGACCTCAAGTTTTTGAAATTTTCGTAAAAATCTCTCGAGCGCAAAAACACTCGATTTTCTCAATTTTTCCAAACTACTTTCCGGATTTACTCGACACTCGCTTGTTCGATTGAAATGATTTATACCTCGTTTAAACGTTATACATTTCTCTAAAACGCCCCATACATTACTTTTTTCTAGGACCTCAAGTTTTTGAAATTTTCGTAAAAATCTCTCGAGCGCAAAAACACTCGATTTTTCAATTTTCCAAACTACTTTCCGGATTTACTCGACACTCGCTTGTTCGATGAAATGATTTATACCTCGTTTAAACCGTTATACATTTCTCTAAAACGCTCCATACATTACTTTTTCTAGGACCTCAAGTTTTGAAATTTCGTAAAAATCTCTCGAGCGCAAAAACACTCGATTTTTCAATTTTTCCAAAACTACTTCCGGATTTACTCGACACTCGCTTGTCGATTGGAAATGATTTATACCTCGTTTAAACCGTTATACATTTCTCTAAAAACGCCCCATACATTACTTTTTTCTAGGACCTCAAGTTTTTGAAATTTTCGTAAAATCTCTCGAGCGCAAAAAAACTCGATTTTTTCAATTTTTCCAAACTACTTTCCGGATTTACTCGACACTCGCTTGTTCGATTGAAATGATTTATACCTCGTTTAAACCGTTATACATTTCTCTAAAAACGCCCCATACATTACTTTTTTCTAGGACCTCAAGTTTTTGAAATTTTCGTAAAAATCTCTCGAGCGAAAAAAACACTCGATTTTCTCAATTTTTCCAAACTACTTTCCGGATTTACTCGACACTCGCTTGTTCGATGAAATGATTTATACCTCGTTTAAACCGTTATACATTTCTCTAAAAACGCTCCATACATTACTTTTTCTAGGACCTCAAGTTTTTGAAATTTTCGTAAAAATCTCTCGAGCGCAAAAAACTCGATTTTCTCAATTTTTCCAAACTACTTTCCGGATTTACTCGACACTCGCTTGTTCGATTGAATGATTTATACCTCGTTTAAACCGTTATACATTTCTCTAAAAACGCTCCATACATTACTTTTTTCTAGGACCTCAAGTTTTTGAAATTTTCGTAAAATCTCTCGAGCGCAAAAAAACTCGATTTTCTCAATTTTTCAAACTACTTTCCGGATTTACTCGACACTCGCTTGTTCGATTGAAATGATTTATACCTCGTTTAAACCGTTATACATTTCTCTAAAAACGCCCCATACATTACTTTTTTCTAGGACCTCAAGTTTTTGAAATTTTCGTAAAAATCTCTCGAGCGCAAAAAAACTCGATTTCTCAATTTTTCAAAACTTACTGCGGATTTACTCGACACTCGCTTGTTCGATAGAAATGATTTACACCTCGTTTAAACCGTATACATTTCTCTAAAAACGCTCCATACATTACTTTTTTCTAGGACCTCAAGTTTCTGAAATTTTCGTTAAAAAATCTCTCGAGCGCAAAAACACTCGATTTTCTCAATTTTCCAAACTACTTTCCGGATTTACTCGACACTCGCTTGTTCGATAGAAATGATTTATACCTCGGTTAAACCGTAATACATTTCTCTAAAAACGTCCCATACATTACTTTTTTCTAGGACCTCAAGTTTTTGAAATTTTTGTAAAAATCTCTCGAGCGCAAAAAAACTCGATTTTCTCAATTTTCCAAACTACTTTCGGATTTACTCGACACTCGCTTGTTCGATAGAAATGATTTACACCTCGTTTAAACCTTATACATTTCTCTAAAAACGCCCCATACATTACTTTTTTCTAGGACCTCAAGTTTTTGAAATTTTTGTAAAAATCTCTCGAGCGCAAAAAAACTCGATTTTCTCAATTTTTCCAAACTACTTTCCGGATTTACTCGACACTCGCTTGTTCGATAGATTGAAATGATTTATACCTCGTTAAACCGTAATATTTCTCTAAAAATGTCCCATACATTACTTTTTTCTAGGACCTCAAGTTTTTAAAATTTTTGTAAAAATCTCTCGAGCGCAAAAAAACTCGATTTTCTCAATTTTTCCAAACTACTTTCCGGATTTACTCGACACTCGCTTGTTCGATAGAAATGATTTACACCTCGTTTAAACCGTTATACATTTCTCTAAAAACGCTCCATACATTACTTTTTTCTAGGACCTCAAGTTTTTGGAATTTTCGTAAAAATCTCTCGAGCGCAAAAACACTCGATTTCTCAATTTTTCCAAACTACTTTCCGGATTCACTCGACACTCGCTTGTTCGATAGAAATGATTTATACCTCGTTTAACAACCGTTTTAAACTTCTCTAAAAACGCCCCATACATTACTTTTTTCTAGGACCTCAAGTTTTTGAAATTTTCGTAAAAATCTCTCGAGCGCAAAAACACTCGATTTTCTCATTTTTCCAAACTACTTTCCGAATTTACTCGACACTCGCTTGTTCGATTGAAATGATTTATACCTCGTTTAAACCGTTATACATTTCTCTAAAAATGCCTCATACAACATTTTTTTCTAGGTCCTCAAGTTTTTGAAATTTTTGTAAAAATCTGTTTCAAATCAAAATTTCTGAATTCTGCGCCCAAAAGTTGTCGTATTATTTAACTGTGCGCTAGTATTTTCAAAAATACTGATACTTATTCAATTTTTCATAATTGGATCAAATTATTTTTCAGGGAATGAAGGTGAAGATTGCTGTGTGTATCGATGGAAGAAAAAAGGAATGTAAACCATCAAATAGGACACACGAAGATTTCTATTTTTTCCATTGTTTAAATCTTTTTTTTTAAATAAAAGATTTGTGCCGATATACTCTTATTATTTATCGAAATATTTATCCAATTGAATTGAGCCCTCTGCTTTTTGAAGAAAATATCGCACATAATGTGGAAATTGCCATATTTTGGTAAACTAGAAAAATCCAGTTCAAAACCGGTTTAATGGCCAGTTTGGCCGGAAAATCCGAAAAGTGCAAATTTTTGACTTGAACTTACTCAAGGTCACCCAAAACGTTAAAATGCAAAATTTTGGCAAACTGGAAAAATCCGGTTCAGATCTGGTTCAAACCGGTCAAATCCGGTTTTCGTTAGAAAATCTCAAAAGACACAATTTTTGGCTTGACCTTGGACTCAAGGTCATCGGTGGAACCAAATTGCAATATTTTGGCAAACTGGAAAAATCCGGATCAGATCCGGTTTGAAACGGTTCAGATCCCGTTCAAACCGGTTATATCCGGTTTTGGTAAGAAAATCCCAAAAGACACAATTTTTGGCTTGACCTTGACTCAAGGTCATCGGTGGAACCTTAAATTGCAATATTTTGGCAAACTGGAAATAACCGGTTTGAACTGGATCTGAACCGGATCAAACCGGATCTGAACCGGATTTTTCCAGTTTGCCAAAATATTGCAATTTAAGGTACCACCGATGACCTTGAGTCCAAGGTCAAGCCAAAAATTGTGTCTTTTGGGATTTTCGGGCCAAAACCGGATATAACCGGTTTGAACCGGATCTGAACCGGATCAAACCGGATCTGAACCGGATTTTTCCAGTTTGCCAAAATATTGCAATTTAAGGTTCCACCGATGACCTTGAGTCCAAGGTCAATCGGATATAAAGAGACCGAGTTGTTTGTCCTGACTTTCGAAAACATTCCAAATTTTTAACGTCTCTTCCCACTGAAAGAATAAAAAGATTAACAAAAAGAAATGAGAAAACATAAAATGTACATCATATATTACTTATAGTACAATACATTGGTGCTTAAAACACCCTCTCTCAATGTACATATAAAAAAAATACATGTACGACAATACTTGTAGCTTACTGAAGACAAGTAATAAATCCGCCAAAAAAGTCAGAATACCAACCCCAATTCCAAACAGTAACAAAAAGGGGAGTCCTAAGCCACAAATACTTAAAATTTTCAATGCTCGTTGAAAAACCCAAGGAAAAGTCCATGCCATACAATCTTCTTTAATACTAATATGTTCGATAAACGGAACAACATGTCTACAATATACAGCAGGCTCGTATCTGTTTTGTGATTTCTAACAGTTGTTTTTTTTTATTATAGGTGAAAGTTTATCTTAAATGGAATCAGGACATTTAGGCTTCCAACTCCAGGGCTAGACCAATCTTGTGACCACCGTTGTTGAAGTTTTTACCATCGATGAGAGCTGACAATGTTAGGGTGATACCTGCAAAACAAAACATTATTGAAGAGAAATCTATTTCAGCAGGAACATTTTCGCCTCAGTTTATTTTCTGGTTAAAAGTAATTCTAATAATTTGTCCATTAATTGCTGGTCATTAATAACCTTATTAATAGTTATTTAATCAACTAGGTTGATTACATTCTCAAGTTTGTCATGGTTTTGTTAATGGTATCTCTCGTTGGTCTGGGTCGGTCAGGAAACCTCTCAATGAACAGTCGAATCGTTATATTTACAACTTCATTACATTCTCCATGAATAGAATGAGATTTAAATAATCTTCATTGTTAAAATATACGCATAGTGATCGATTTTATAACTTAATACGAATTATCACCAAATTATAGTAAACACAAAATGCTACTGAATAAGAGGAATTTGGCAGATGTAATTTATGATATCTATCATTAAAAAAAAAGAATGTAAAACATGGTAAGTTTTTGCATATGGTTCATAAGGAATTATTTATTTATCACTGGAGAGAAAACCGATGGCCGATTAGTTGAAATAAAGAGGTTTCCGATACAATTCGAATCAAAATTTTCCATGTATTTAGGAACAACCTGTAACTTTTTTTCTCTTGCATATTAGGGTAGTAAAATCTAAAACATGGTTTAATAACCCTCCGTTAGTCGCGCACGGTCTGTGAGACCGGCCAGACACTTTCTATCCTAATTTTCAGAAATTCAGGGGGCATGGCATCTCCGGCTCCGTCTATCTTTCCGTAAGGATGCGACAGAGAGTCTTGCGAATCTCATTGTGAAACGTGCTAGTACGAAAAAAAATATGTCGTGACACGGTGTGGGAGACCGGCGCGACTACTCTCGTACCATATTTTTTCATATCTTGATGTTCGATTGTGCGGTGAGTTTCAGGTGTTTTTGTTCTGTATAACTTATAACGAGGTAAATTCATGGTTTTTTAGCCATGTGGTCGTACGAAAAAGAGCAAGCTCGACTGCAGAAATTACTAGAGGTTTTAGATGAAGAAGAGGATAAATAGCAAATGACGAACATTCAGATATTGATCAGTCTGAGAAAAATTTGATATTTAGAACAACAACTGCGAGTGATGACTCAGAGCAGATATTTTCTGATGATGATGAGGAAGAAAATCAAAGTAATACACTGTCGATTTTTTGGCAAAGATAAAGTGACGCGTTGGAAAAATTCCCCCCACAACAAAAAAACTGCCTAGAAAATGGCTTCATTAAGCTAAAATATGTTTGAAGAATCATTTTTATTGATGAAAGGTGTAACTTTTGTTATTTCTAGTCTTCAAATCCTTAGAGTTGATTTTTTCTTTTTATGACTGAATAAAGTAAGGTGTATGAATAAAATGATTTTTTTTGGAATTCCCCAATATATTTGCATCAATTCGAAATATGTACCAATCTTGCATTTATTGTCACTCAGTTATGTTTTGAAAGATATCCATTTGAATTTTAGGCAAAAACTCATTCCACTTAGCATTCAGAGCTCAATGAGTAAGCACGGTCTGTGAGACCGGCGCGACTACCCATGTAAAAATTTGACGCGACTATTCGAGGGTTAAGTAACAGTTCCTGAAAATTTCATCTTTTTGGCGTGAAGGGAAAGAAATAGCTGAAAATTCAAGACGAAAAACAGTTTTTTGTGAATAACTCACATTATTTTTTAACGTAGATTCAATATCTGCCATAAAAAAAGGGGTTCTAATTTGAAAAAATTGATTTTTCACGATTTTGTTATCCCTAACTTTGAAAGCGATTTTTTCACCCCCTGTATCATGAATCGCGATTTCGATTTTTAAAGTGGATACATCAATCTTACATCTTGAAAAATCCCAAAAATGAAAATTTTCCATCCAAAAACCTCGAAGTTATTCTTGTTTCAGCGGAGCTCTATTTTCGATTTTTTTCGATTTTTTTTTCGAATTCCCGCTCAGAGAGAATTTTCAACCAAAACTGAAAAATGTTACATCAAAATAACTTGAAATTTTCTAAGGAATCTATTTCTGCCAATAAAAAATGGTGTTCTAATATGAAAAACGGAAGTTGACGTCATTTCCGGAAAAACCGGACGTGCTTATGCCTTGAAAATATTTTAGATTTCATCAGCATCGTGAAATATTTATGAGTGCTGAATTTCATGAAAATACGTTCAGTAGTTTCTCGTATAAATATGGGTGAGGTTCCTCGTGAAAGACCCTGTATAGTCACAGACTAGCGTAATAAAACAATTACTCTAGTTAGGCTGATGACGAATTGGCAACGTTGCAGTTTCTCAACCAATCGAAAGGCACACATAGTCCGTTCACGACAGTTTGAGCGCATAGTAGGCGTTTGTTTATTTATCTGATTATTTGCTGTCCTAACACAAAATAAAGTCAACGTTGCCGAGTGTACCCGGCATCGTCCGACGAGCTTGTGAGTTATCAGAGAATTCTATGCAATATTGACAACATTGCGTATCAATCTTACAAGAAAATAAACAACATAACCTATTTTAATAAACACAGTTTAATATGCCAAATTGTCATGGCCGACCGACGGCTCAAACTTTCGTGAACGGACTTTATCTGTTTAGCGCCATTAAAACTAGTTCGAAGAAAATAAAGATTATCGATAATGAGGAATATAGGTGCGACCATAGACATAGAGAAATGGACTGAACAATCCCTATTCAGCTTTATAGAAAATATGACTGAAAAATTGGATAGAGATCAAACCAATTCGCGGCCAATAGTTGTCTCTTTCTATATCACCATAGATCCACAAAAAAGAGACAGGTAAAGGCCGCGATATCGCATCCTCTCTTTCTCTGACAGTTGTGACACTTTCAGGCAGTTATTGCTCAGTCCATTCTCTATGTCTATGGGTGCGACATCCATAGATTTATAATACTAACTAGATGGCGAACCTGTCAAAAATTTTGAGGCAAACGGCGGCCATTTGCAGTTTGGGGTGAATTTGAGAGTTGTCACTTTTTCTATGAATTTAAATATTAGAATTACCAATATTCCTTTATTTATTTTATTTCAACGAATTAAAATGATAGGATTACCAATATTGTTTAATAACTAATCACAAGAATCGAAAATATTTATAATTTTAATAGACCGAAATGTCAGAGTTCACAGAACACTAATAAATAGAGTTCGTTTTTCATCACTTCTTTCAAAGGAACGTCTATGTTTCAATCAAAATTCGAGCACAGATGGCATAAAACATCAAAATATTTGTGGTTCACCCCAAACTGCAAATGGCGGCCCTTGCCTCACTTTTTTCTATGTGACAGTAAGGAAGTTCGACGTCCAGTTAGTATTATGGGTCCATGTCCTGAGCTTCGAACACAGAAAATGATATAAACCAAAAACTAACCTTCTCGCAATCTCTGTTGATAACCGAGACCGATCTGGCTCTGGTTGTTGATCTTGGCCCTCAGGCTGGCGTCAAGGTCAAGGTCGTACTTTGCGCCGATGCCAAATTTGGTATTGTTGCTGCCCGCAGACCATGCTAGGTTAACTCCCGTCTCCAGACGGTTGTTGATCTTTTGGTAGATGGCGCCACCGAACTCCTGGCCGTCGTCGCTGCGATTACTGTTTTATCAATACGGGAACAAAAGTGGGGGTTAATTTAGGGGTACATGGGATCGAGGTCAGGTCACAAAAGGAAATCTGTTGTGGTTAAGTTGTTTGTCTTGTTGTTTTACAGGGTGTTTCCGAAGTTCAATTTGAACCGACATATTTTTCAAATATACAGGTTTGTAAATTCACACAAACATACGATATACAATGCATTAGACAGAGAATTCTTACGTCCAGTTGCACAGATGAATAGTCGAGACAATGGCGTGCTGTAACACACTGAATTCCGTTGTCTTATTGCAATATTCTAGTCTTGTCTCTCTCTTATCGTTGAGAAGAGCGCAATTCATTCAGTATGGTAGGCAACAGTAAATACTTGAATCGAGTATTTTGGGCAGCCTGACAAATTTAATAATTCTTTACGTGTACTGCAGGTTCCCTACCATAAGAGAGACAAGACTAGATTATTGCAATAAGACAACGGAATTCATTCAGTTACATCACTTGATTATCTCGACTATTCATCTGTGCAACTGGAGGGAAGAATTCTCTGTCTGATGCATTGTATATCGTATGTTTTCGATGTGAATTTCCAAATCTGTATACTGAAAAACGAACCATATTTATGAGAAATAAACAATCTATAAAAACCTATGAAGGATAACGATATATCGGAAATATCAGACATGTGCTCGAAATTTCGCGGAAATTGAAGATAAAATGACTGATGATAACTGATAGTATTTTGAATATTTTATGAAGACAATCTTAGTGAAATGAGGAATCTTCGAAAACACTATGTGTAACAAAAAACTACAACTAAATGATTAAATTACTCAGATGATTTTGGCATAACTTTGCAATAAACAATTTAGATGAAATGACAAAGTTTAAATTGTTATCAACTAGTTCAAAATAAATTGCAACAAAAAAGGAGAAATAGATAACACAATAGATGATTTCCGAAAACAATACTGATACAAGATAAGTTTTGTTTTTCAACTCCAAAAAATCTTCAGAGATACCTAATCTTCCACTCAACAATTCATCATTTCAACATTTTCGGAAGCATTACAGAGAAAAAGAATGAAAAAAAATTTATATATAATATCCCAAACTAAAACCCTATAACGCTGCAATAAGTAGAAGAAAAAGATTTGATCAAGGAATTCGATGATAAAGCATAGAAATCAGTGAAAAAAATTGGAATTTAACAATCAAATCAAAAACGAAAACATTCCAATACGTATTCAGAATCAAATCTAAAATACGAAAATAACAAAACATGTATATAATTTAAATACAGTGGAACTTCCCTATAACGAACTCCTGTATAACGAATTTCTCTGTATAACGAACTTCGTACAAGACATTGCACCTTGAATTCAAATTCCATGTTAAAAACACCCTCTAAAACGAAGTAAATTCTCTCTATAACGAAATATTCAAAGAACGTCACTCTTTGAATTGGTATTGGTAAGAAGGTATAAGGGTGGGTTTTTTCCGTATTTTTTCCGGACGTAAGTAATGAATCCCGACCTTAAACTAAATCATTACGGCGGGCAGAGAGATCCTTCTGAAACAGTTTTGAATACACCCCTGGCTGTTTGGTTTCAATCTAAACATTACGCTAGTGTGAAAGTTGTGCGCAAATGTCTAAAATGAAGAGCTTAAGTTTGAATGATAAACTTAAATTCATCAGTGAAGTCGACCACGACATTGCCGACTATAAAAACAAATTTTCTGTATAACGAAATTTCTTTATAACGAATTTTTTTGCGGATTTAGCGCTTTCGATGTAGGGAAGTTCCACTGTATATCATCGAATTCTATAGTGTACCATAGAAATATTAGAACAACGTAAAAAAACATAACCTCACTTACACATTCGTATGAAGGATGAAATCGGCCGTGGAGAATCCAAGGGCGAAGTTGTTCTTCGTCAATTTCGATTTGGCCGTATCGAAGGCGGTCTGGTAACCAGCCAGCCAACCTTGATGACCTACCACGGCCGACGCCTGGATGATGGGTCCGTTGACGTTCAAGTCAGCGTCGGCGTTCAAAGCGACGAATTCGTTTTGGAAGGCGGTTTTCAGGGAACCGGATTTGCTTCTGAAAAATTAAATACGGAAAATGGTCAATCGAAATAAGTCAATTTACTAAAAATAATATTCTGTGGTACGAGCTTAAAAGAGTATATTCTGTGTTCTGTGGAAAACGCATAGAACATAGACCTAACTGAAAACTCTATGGTATAAACTATTCTGTGCGCCAGAAGCTCAAATCAATAAATAACATAGATAGGCACTGTTAGATGTAAACAGTGGCGAAAATTAGGAAAAGATCTCTTTATTTATATTCTCCCCTGCTGTTTATAAACACTTACCTAACTTTTGAATTTTTATGATTATCAAGATAGTTGTGGCAGTTCTCGAGTTTCTACATTTTGATGTACATATCTTGCAGTGATATTTACTTCAGAAAAATGCCGAAATACTGCATTATTTGTGAGACATGTAAAAAACATCATTGAATACAAACAGAAATTCCAGAGTTGAGTACAGTAGCGTGGGTTTGATTACGGTAGTAGGAATAAACTAAATTATAATTCTATTATTCTGTAAACCTTTAATTATAGATAATGATGCGACTTATTTCTTCCAAAAATTCTGTTGATCTCAGTTTATAAAGCAATATTAATTTCGTTTCATTCCCCTAAAAAAACAACTCTGCCATTTTTTTATATTGAACTGTCAAATTGATTCATAAATCTGATCGTCAATTCATTTCATTGATATCGCGCTTGGAGCCTATCCATGTTCTTTATTGATCTAAGGCGAGAATATTCTGTGGATAACACATAGAATAAAATAAACCTATAAAACTCTATGGTCTAACCTCTAAACTGTGTTAAGTTAAACTGTCTCTAAAACTGGATGTTAGTTAGATTAAAACTATTAAAAGTGCTGATAAACTGAGCTATGGGGGACCGATATAATATACACAGTCAATTGGAACATCTGCAGTCTAAATACATCGGTACAGGACACGCCGACACCACTAAATATGAATGGTTGGTTAATCAACACAGAGACAGCTTCTCGAGTTACTTAGGACATCCCGACTTATTGAATCATTTTTCCATATGCGAAAATGAAGCTAAAGCCAGGGTACGATTCAATCTCATGGAAAAGATGTTGCAACCGTGCGGCCCACCACCCGATAAGCCAAGATTGATTCTATCGGTTAACCTAACATTTCTTCAGAGGAAGGAAAGTATTGTTGCTTTTTGCAACTAATGCTAATTGTGAATCCTTTTGAAATAAATTTTGAAGAATATAACAAGTATATTAATTTTACTACCAGACATCCTTGCTAAGGAAAACAACAATTTAATGTTATCTTTGACAGGAGCTTTTTCAAAATTATGTTTTCTTCCGAACACACAATGATACATCATCATTATTGGTATTAATTGAAATATCAATAAGTTTTAGACCTCAAATTGCATCTTTTTTTCCTTCATACTGTATTATTATTATATGTTATTAAGTTTGTCACACGTTTTTTATCATTATTCCAAAATTGATTTCGATATTTAGGATGAACTATCACTATTTAAATCTATGGGAGTGATTACCCTTCAATAGGTTCCTATGCGGTCTCAGAAGAACAGGAGATTCGAAAAATCATCACTTGGGATGCCAGACCTGGTTTAAAACACCTTCCTGGCCCAAGAGCATGAATTAAGTATTTGTATCTAAATATTGAAGGTGTTTATTCGAATAGTTTTAAGTTTCAATATTGTAAAAACGGCAAGACAGGGTGTTTTCTACTGAGGTTTTTCCCCTGTGCTCTGGTATCATACGCCAGAATATATGGTACCCCGTTTTGCACCAACCTCAGCTAGGACTTTTTTGTTTCATGTATTGTATTTTGTTAGCTCCCAATTCAAAAGAATATATTATGTTATATGTCAAATTGCACATGTGGACCTTATTTGTAAGTGGTTTACAAAGGAATGTGGATATTATGTTGTTCAGTGAATGAATATACAGTAGGGTCTCGATAATCCGGATCAATTAATGCAGGGGATGATCCGATTAATGAGGAATCTGGAATACCGCGTCTTACAATTTAGTAAAGATGCAATTTAAAAAAACGGTTGAAATAAATATAGGCTTTTTTATCGAAATCATAAAACAAATATATTATTTGCAATAATTAGATATTTTACGTTTTCTACTGTAAGAGAAAAAGAATGCTGAACAATAGCTTCTCCTGAATATCTTTCAGAGCTGAATATCGGTAATTGCCATGAGTTATGGAATGTACAGACTGCATCGAATTGATCTATGCTCTACATGCATTTGCTAACATTATCCCCGTCTTCGAGGATCGAAAAAATATGTGCTAAAAGGCCTTTTCGGTATTTCAGTTTTGTTAATTTAATATCATTATGATCTATATGCTGTATCAAAGCTGTATGGTTTGGAGGTAGAACATTCCATTTCATTAATTAATTATTCTTGTCCGACTTTTTTGTCTTATACCATTGTGCACTATTATATACCAAAAAAAACGCCCATCGCCGTCATAGAAATTGAGTTACAAGTAGAACCGTAAACACGTATGCAACGATCGGAAATTCGGATTATTGAGTCTTGCAATCCCGATTATAAGGACATAATAAAATCTTGACGTCAATCCGGACTAGTAAATATCCGGATTATCGAGTCTCTACTGTATATCAGGTGTCCCAAGGTGAGTGGCCTATTAGATCAATTGGCGTGTTACAAAAATTACTCCAGTTTGCTCAATATTTGAGATTCAAGTCAGATATTGACCTGATCTATGTCACTGTTTTTGAATTATAGTTTTGTCAGTTATACAGGATGGACCAAAAAAATTATCATAATAATGAAAATAATAATCTAATAGGCCACTCACCTTGGGGCACCCCCGATATATTATTATGTTATGTGTCAATTCACATTTGTTAGAATTTTACGAAGGATGTGGAATACTATGTTGTTCAGTGAATAAATATATTCACAAACAAACAAGCTTTCAATAAACCCATCGTACACTGGCAAAATCCTTTTTTGAATGCCGTTATTACTCAAAACTGAACTGCCACTGTCATACATTCCAAATTTTAGCTTTTTAAACCAAATTTAGATAGAACTCCTTAAACGATTGACAATATCAAAACTCCCTTACCCCGTTTGTGGCGAAAAGTTCCCTTCTAGAGCTATTTTCAGCCCTTGGCGATCTGATCCTTAACTTCGAGTCCGGTTGTCAAAGTGTTATCTGTGTTCCACCTTTCGGTAAAGGTCATACCATATTCCTTCACCTTGTATTTGGTCTCCAGTGATCCGTTCACCTTACCAGACTCCTGGTTTGAAGAACCGCTGGTGTTAAACTCAACCCCAGCAGCTGTCTTAGTCTTACACGTCCAATTTAATCAGGCCAAAATGGTAACCTCTGCCGAAGACATCGCGAGACCTCCTTCCAAGATCGGAGTATGGTGGGGGAGCCATTATCTGTTAAAGCAATTTCATGCAAATGAGGGAAATTACAGAACCCAATCTTTAACCTAACTTTATATGAAAGATTAATCAAACTGACAACGTCTGGTTCAACTGTCTAGCTAGGACCGGTTCAACGACTCCTACGTTCTGCTCGAGAGAACGTACGTTTCTAATTTTAAGCAGTTATTTAAAAAAGTCCTCAACCCCCTGCAGTGAACTTGACAGCTTGCGTTTCTATTTTAAAACAGACGCGCAATTTTTTTGTTTATTTATTCGTCTACGCGATTTCCTTCCATATTTTACATACTAAAATTGAAAAACGATGTTATTCAGGTAAAGGTGAGGACGGAAAATTTCGTAGGTCGTCGTAGGGCCTCGTTTCCTATCAGAAAATGGCGTCGGTCCCAACCTTAAGGGCTGGTTTACAACATTACAATTCATTCGAAGCAAAATGAACCAAGATTTTAACATCTTATGCAATATTTGCATGTTTCACATAAAAAATGTCACCAAAAATAGAATTTCAAAGTGAGGTCTTACCGTATTTACAGTTATCGTTACGTGTATTTACTTAATACGAAGGCCCTTACATAATACCTCATTAAAGGCGAATTTACTAGAAAAATCAAACCCTAGCAATGATTAAGCTATTTTCCATCATTTTCCTCTGTAAAATATCTAATCACATGAGAATTCGAATGATAAATTCGAAAACCAGAAAGAAAATAACAGTAATACACATCAGATACGTGTTCACAGCAATACTTACAATTATTATTCGAATGTAAAAATGTATACACAATAACTAGTAAAAAAACTAGGAATAACCAGTAAAATTCACCGGTTAAAATATGAGATTGCACGACAAGGCTAGGTGGCCTGAGAAAATATCAGAAGATTATAAAATCTTTTTATGGAGAGTGAAAAGGAAAATGTTGGAAAGAGACGAAGTTTCCGTCGACGTCAGCGCCACGGTGTAATTTTCACATTCGAAATTCTATGGTCATTCTTTTGAATTTGAAAATAATTCAAATCTGGAAGCTCACATTGAATTAATGGTGAAAATGTATTGAAATATTATTTGAGCCATGGGCTATTTATATCAATATCGGTTAAATAGAAGAAGCGAAAATGATAGAGATAGTCCAAATAATATTTCAAACTGTTATTTCGTATCAAAAATGTAATATTTTACTCACAAGACATTGCGACAAGTCAAGGGGTCTATCTAAAATAATGGAATGAATATCTAGAGGTTGGCCTGGATGGCGTTTCTTCCAACATAAAATTTGTTCCTTGGTCACTTTAGGGTCGAAGGGTAGGGGGCATGTTAACTTTGGTGTTTCCTTTTTTTTCGTTGCGCAATCCTTGAAGGGTCCAGCCATAATCCGTCAACATGGGCGCAAACCACCGTTAATTTTCGGCTTATAGCATGAATACAATGTAATTTTGACACTTGACCTAATGAATCAATCAAATTTATTTCATTTTATGGTTTAGAATCACTAATTAATCATCTTGCGTTTGTGCTGAAACCATAGAGTTATCATTTCTCTATGGTAAACTGCAATACAAACAAATAATTTCAATTCGAAAAAAATGCCTCTACCAGAAATCGAAGAAATTCTTCAAAAATTTAAAGGCGAGGAGGAAAAAGTAGACACTCTGTTAATAGAAAAGTGAGTATATAATAAATAATAGCAAAGATACCTCAAAATTCAAATTGCAGAACAATAAACGAAGAAAAATTGAAGACCAATCTAACACAGGACAATTTTCCCAGCTATGAGGATATCAAAAAGCGGAACAAAAAATTACTGAAGGTTTGTAAATATCACAAATATTTTTAAATGAATATTGTTCAATATTGGCAGTAATCTCTTATGAAATAAATTCTTTTGTTACCCTAAAGGACTTTGAAGCAGTCAAAGGAAGACTTCGTTCTAAAGCAATATTCTGTCCCTCCGAGGTGCAATGGGAAAACGTATGTAGAGAATACCAAGAAAAACCATCCCTCACAGTAACAACATGGAAATGCCAACCACCAGTATTCGTCTAATCTAAACCTTTCAAATTAAACGTTCTACCATAAAAAACACTTAAGTTTATTCTACTCACAGCTCTTACATTTATAAATAAAATAAATCTTACAAGAAATAAATCGATAAATGGAATAAAACTCCACTTTATTTGGTCTTATTTATAAAATCATCACAAACTTAATGGGAGGATATGCTGACTTGCCACACCCTGATAATGTTATCGGAGTATCCGGCAAAGAGAGTCTGTCCATCCGTGGACCAAGCCAAGGACAAGCATTGTGGGGGCTCGGCTTTGCTTGTTTGCGAAACAACTTCTGGTTTGAGTTCTTCAACTAATTCCTTGCTTTCCAAGTCCCAGATTTTGATTGAGGGACCGTATGCAGCGCAGAGCCAGTATCTAAAAAAAAATGCGTTTTAGCCAATGAAAATGGATAATTACAGATTGTTTAAACAAATGGAAACCTCAGTCCCATATCCGCTAACCTCTCATAGATATTTCAAGGTGTTAAAATTGTTTGCATCATTGTAACTTTTAAAATGGTTACTTTTACGTTTCCACAGCTATATTTCTTACCTGTTGGGTGAGAAGCACAATGCGGTTATGATGTCATTGTGTTCCAAAGTGTGAAGATGTTTGCCATCATTCAAGTCCCACAACATAGCTTTGCAGTCTTTTCCACCACTGGCGCAAAGGCTACCATCGGGAGATACGGTTACTGTGTTAAGATATCCGTGGTGTCCATAATGGTTGATCTTTAGCTTGCAGTTGGTCAAGTTCCATACCTATAACAATATAAAACATTTAAAATAAAAAAATACAAAACATAATTCGAATTTGTGACATGTCAATAAAGAAAACTTCTATGGTCTTGGTCTGTGAACGTGAACATAGAAAAGTGATCATAAATTAAAGGCATTTCTAAAATAAAAATTCTATGGTCAAGATCTGTGAACATGAACATAGAAAAAAAAGTTAACCTAACTTCATTTGATAAAAAAACTTGGAAAATGTGTAAAAATGTACGAAACCAGATTGAGGAAACAAACGAAGTTACAAACTTGCTTCTCACCCAGGATTCACACCTTAATTTTCTTCTCTTTGACGGCCCATCAAGTCATGAAAAGACGCAAACAGGTGCTTTTGAGAAGGGAAAAGAAAACGCCCCGATTCGAAAAATATTCTTACCTTGACTGTACGATCCCAACCAGCAGACACGATGATGGGGTTAGAGTGATTGGGTGAGAACCTAACACAAGATACCCAGTCCGAATGTCCATCTTCTTGGATGGTATATTTGCACTCGGCCAGAGTATTCCACAATTTGATTGTTTTGTCACGTGATCCAGATACGATCTGTCTGTTATCGACGGAGAAAGCAACGCTCAAAACGTCCTATAAAGGAAAAGATGTTATAATTCGAATAATAAATTAAGATACCAGACTTGTCATTTGAAAACATAATAACAATGGCCATAGAATCTGGTATTTCTTCTATAGATTAATGAATTAACCATAGATAATTTTTGTTGCGTCAGAGACCATAGAGATCAATGACAAACAAATTGATTGAATAAATGGCCTTAGCTACAGTAAAAACAAATTAAATTGATTTGTTGACCTGCATAAAACGAAATAACAAAGATACACATTATACAGGGTGTCCCATTACTCGACGTCAACCCGGAACCCGGTGAAAAGGCAAGTAATGCTGGTTATCAGAAAATATAAAAAAAATCTAAGTTGCATGATTTTAAAATAATGCGCATTTAAAAAAACACGCGAAATTCCACACCCTGTGACAGTCTCTTCGCTCCTGTTGCCACAAATATCAACTTTTTCCAACTTTTTTCTTTGCTGTGTAACCTTGAATAATGCTTGTCTAAACTGTAATCAAATTTTGATACCAGCTGATCTAGGTTTCATAAAAATAAGGCTTACTTCTCAGAAACAAATTCGAAATAAACAATTGCCTAGTTTCAACTGACTGTATTGAAAAAAAAATGTACTACGTAGGTTTGGCATGTTTTTTCAAAAGTTGGCGCATTTAGTGAGGATTCCAAAATGGTATAATACTTGTTTAATTGTAGCTGCCGTAGTTCAAATTTATTTTCGATTGTCTTTGAATACACTTTTTCGTTAACTGCTTCCCAGTAATAGAGTCCAATGGATTCAAGTCCGGTGAACGGGCCGGCCACGAGATTAGACCCAAAGTCCGATCCATCTTCCGGGAAAAAATGTTATCAGAAAAAAAAAATTTCCAGAGAAAATAATTTTTCCAGAAAAAATTTTTCCTGAGAAATTTCTCTGAAAATTTTTTTTCTGGTAACATTTTTTCCCGAAGATGGATCGGACGTTCTGGTCCAATCTCGTGGCCGGCCCGTTCACCGGACTTGAACCCATTGGACTCTATTACTGGGAAGCAGTTAACGAAAAAGTGTATTCAAAGGCAATCGAAATAAATTTGAACTACGGCAGCTACAATTAAACAAGTATTATACCATTTTGGAATCCTCACTAAATGCGCCAACTTTTGAAAAAACATGCCAACCTACGTAGTACATTTTTTTTCAATACAGTCAGTTGAAACTAGGCAATTGTTTATTTCGAATTTTTTATCTGAGAAGTAAGCCCTATTTTTATCAAACCTAGAGCATCTGGAATCAAAATTTTGATTACAGTTTAGACAAGCATTATTCAAGGTTACACAGCAATGAAAAAAGTTGGAAAAGTTGATATTTGAGGCAACAGGAGCGAAAAGACTGTCACAGGGTGTGGAATTTTGCGTGTTTTTTTAAATGCGCATTATTTTAAAATCATGCAACTTAGATTTTTTTTTATATTTTTCTGACAACCAGCATTACTTGCCTTTTCACCCGGTTCCGGGTTGACGTCGAGTAATGGGACACCCTGTATATGCAGTATAATTAAAATACAAGTTCTTGAAAGACATCATAGTCGATTGTTCTTCATAATTCACTCTTCTCTACATACCACTTAGTCGAGCCATGGTGTCAACTGTGATCCCCGAGGATCCCAAGTCGAAACGTCCACGGATTTCTTCAGTCGATGCATGATGACCAACATTATAATAAAAAAAAAATCTTCTAGCTGTTTGGAAGGAAAGATTAATGAATTCAAACAAATATTCTATCTCTTCCCACCTTTGTATGATCCTCGAATCTCCTGGTGGATTTTCCTGCGGCCAAATCCCAAAGTCTGAGGGTCTTGTCCCAGGAACCAGAAAGAGCGTAGTTACCATCGCTGGACAAAACGACGTCAGAGATGAAATGGGAGTGCCCGTAGAGACGCTTCTGAGGGATTCCGTATTGGGTTTCGTCACGTGTCAATTTCCAGACAATCAAGGTCTTGTCTAAAAATCGTACAAATCGTTAATTTTCTAATAAAACCCAAAAATACCATTGACTACACGAAATAGATCATATCAAAGATTATACATGAATAAATCTCAATTTTGTAACGTATGATTGACGACATAAAGCTTGATAAAATTAAATTTTAAAAACCTCACCTCTTGATGACGACAAGATGATATCAGGATATTTGGGGTTTGTAGCGATTTGGGTAACCCAACCACTGTGCCCTAAAAGGGTGCCTTTTAATTGAAGAGTTTCGGACATTATTAGAACTTATAAGAAGCTAAAAATGGCTATTAGCCTTTCACAGCAAACAACCTTCTTCAACCAACCACGAGCAATAAAGAAGAAGTTTGGAGCAGAGAGGAAAAGTGACTTTCTGGCACGTCAAAAGCACAGAAAAATTATGACTTAAGCTTTTTCTTCACGAAGCAGCATGATAATTTAAGTTCATTTTTAATATTAGAAGAAATGGAAAATTTGTTTTTGAATAAAGAATTAGTTCAATTCGAAAATTATCAAATACAATTAAAACATTCACAAATTAAAGTAAAATATAGACATAATCACAGAGTATATTTTTAGCGAAGAATATTGACATTTCCATTCACAGATTTCCGATTTCCTTCGATTTTCAAATTTTCTAGATAATTTGCGGTTATGTTTTTT
Source organism: Propylea japonica (assembly GCA_013421045.1). Classification (NCBI taxonomy): domain Eukaryota; kingdom Metazoa; phylum Arthropoda; class Insecta; order Coleoptera; family Coccinellidae; genus Propylea; species Propylea japonica. The sequence continues at coordinate 11,507,066 of CM024247.1, forward strand.
AGAAGTGAAAAAATATCTGAAAAAACTCGAAAATTAATTAATGCCAAGTCTTCCAGAGGATCTTTTTAAATTCCAATGAAGTACCTACAATGATTCATCCTAAGATGTTAGTATCTAAATCCATATATGATACCATTAATTCAGTTACTCAACCCTATGTCATAATCCTGCATAATTCTATTTAAAAATAGTGATGACCCCATTTTATAGTTACAGACAGTTAAAATTTAAGTACCTATTCTTTTTATCATGAATTTCAGGCAACCATACAAGACTTTAGCTGCAGTTTTAGGACTATCACTATGTGGTATTTCTATATACATCATCAGAAAGTATTGGCGAAAAGACGAAGACGAGATGATGATACAGTGATGAAAACTTCGAATTTTACTCAGTTAGAAATAAAAGTTCCAAAGATCTAGTGAGAGAAATCATAGGTAGAGGAGGATGCAACATAAAACGAATTTCAGAAATGTCCGGAGCTAGGATATTTTTCAAAGATTCTCTTGGTCAGAGATTGTGTTGTCTAAATGGATCTGTCGAGGCAGTTCACATAGCCCAGCAACTAATCCAGGAATTCATTGGTATTTTGTAGTGTATTTAGTTTATACTGAACTGAATGATATTTTGCAGAAAGTCAACCTACGATTGAACAAGATTCAATGTTTATTCCTAGGGGAGTTACTGGTAAAATTATTGGCCGATTCGGGGATAATTTGAGCGAAATGAGAAATATATCTGGTGCTAAAATTGTAATAAGTCAAGAAGCAGGCGATGCCTCAGTTTCAAAAGTAACTTTCAAAGTAGGTAGATGTTGTTAACTTACCAACTGAATCTATACTAATATTATAAAGAGGAAAGATTTGTATGTTTGTGGGTTTGTGGCGTTGATACGAGTTAACTCATGAGCTACTGGACCGATTTCAATAATTCTTCCACCCTTAGAAAGCTACAATATCCCTGAGTAACATAGGCTATACTTTTCACCCGAGAAAATTGAGGAAACCTACTACAACTTCAATGATAATAAATATGAGTACCAAAATCAGCCATGATCAGCTATTTTCAGGTGCGCTGCAAAAACCGTAAGATGTACATGGAAACAATGTATGACAAAAATGTACCTCTTCAATAGTTCTACAAAAAAGTCCGCGATAGCATATATCTATCTTTCAAGGTTTACTTGGCATCACCTTTTAAAGGTATCCGAATGTTTCTCGAATTATGAATTATTTGGGAGTATTTTTTTATGAATACGCTATTGATCCTTATCGAATTATATACGTCGTTCATACCCAGTATTTAATTTAGAACGAAATTGCCTTTTACATCATTCAATTATGATGAATACATCAAAAGATATGGCAGGTTGAAGATGAAATCGAACCAAAAATGCGTCTCTGAGGTAGGCACTAGGCGGGTAGAAGATGGTACCGAAGTGTGAGAGATGTATGAATGTATTTTGGATTGCCGATGCCCGTATGTTTATGATCACAAATCAGATCAACAGATGGCGCTGTAGTCGTTATTCAGGTTATTCATCTTCTCTGCAACTAAACGGCTGGATCGAATTGAATGAATTTTTGTGTATACAGAACGTCTGTTGGGTCTGCTAGTTTTTTATATTTTCGTTTCAGGTACAAAAGCCCAGATACTCGAAGCAAAGTCCCTCCTACATGAAAAATTACAGCAATGTAAAGAACTCGAATCTAAGCTTGAATTAGCATTGTCTAAGCGTGAACCTAGAGCCCCTCCAAAACCTGTGTCGAATAACGATGGTAACGATAGCTTGGCTAGTGGAACAGCAAAGAAAGAAAGGTTATCACCTGTTATAGGTTAGATTTTCACTTTTTCACTCTTGGATTATGTCATTTTTGTTTATACTTCTGCAGGATCTCCAGATATACCATTTGAAGTGTACGTTTCTGCAATGACCGATCCTTCCAAGTTTTGGATACAAATCGTTGGACCTAAAGCGACAGAATTGGATCAGTTAGTTGAAGAAATGACAGAATATTATAACACTAGTAGTAACAGAGAGAACCATGTACCAAATAGCATTTGTAAAGGCGATTTAGTTGCTGCTATTTTCAAATACGATAACAAATGGTGAGGATAAATAAGTTAGTATAGGTTACTAGTTTTTACCCGCGACTTCGTCCGTATCAGTTTTTTTGGTTTCTCCCGGCTGTAAGTCCCCTTGCAACAATGTCTCACTATCGTGTTCCAGTCCTCAACTTCACATCAAAATTTGTTCAAAAGCAACCTAAGCTACATAATGGATAGCTCCGAATGTTTCCTTAGTAAATAATGTTAATCGGTTTAAAATACTACTAACTACCTACCTGCCAACCCCCGATGTTAGACAGTGTGACATCCGCAACATCTTTTGCGTAGGAAGTACTAAATTATGGCGCCTACCGACCCTCTAAGTTAGAAAAGTGATCAAATACTAACTTGAAGTCTTAGTAACACTCAGTCGAAAAATAAACATCAAAATCATTTCAGTAGCTATGGCGTCATGCACTTCTTGACACGATCACGCTAGATTTCCGCTGGAATAAGGTATTTTCCCGCCGTAAAAAGTAGCCTGTGTCCGTGCCTAGGATCCGATCTTTATATTAACCAAGTCTTTTAAAAATCCGTTCAGACGTTAAGGCGTGAATGAGGTGAACTTTTAAAACAAACGATTAAAAATCACTAACTTAATTAGTTTACTGCCTATGCCTTAAGTACGATAGCATGAATATTAATAGCCCATATCCTTTTCTAGGTTACTATCTGTCACCTTACTGAATTTCATCAAAATCCGTTCAGCCGTTTAGGCATGATAGAGCAAAACTCCCAGCAAAAACCATAAAAAAATCACTAACTCAATTCAGTTTTCTGCCTACTTCCTACCCCCTAAGTATGATGACGTGATCATTTTGATCTTACATCCGTTTTTAGGTAACCATCTATTACCTTACTAAATTTCATCAAAATCTGTTCAGCCGTTTAGACTTGAAAGAGCAAAAGTCCCAACAAAAACGACTAAGAATCACTAACTCAATTTAGTTATCTGCCTACTGCCTACCCCCTAAGAACGATGGCGTGATTATTTATAGCCTATGACCATTTCTAGGTTATCATTTATCACCATACCAAATTTCATCAAAATCCGTTCAGCCGTTTAGAGAGTTACTTTCGCATTTATAATATTAGTATGGATGAGGTTAAAATGTCCTAAAAGTTCTCGTTTTGAACAACATTCAGTGTTTGAATTCATTTGTTTGTACTCACGTTTCTTCAGAAATAATATTTTAGGTATAGGGCTGAAGTCCTAAGCGTAGACGAAGCAAAGGAAGAAGCCGAATTATACTACGTTGACTATGGAGACACTGATACTGCGTCATTCCAAAATATCCTAGAGCTAAGAACAGATTTTTTAAGGTTAACTTTTCAAGCTATCGAATGTTACTTACATAGTGTTGGTAAGTTCAATCAGTAATCTTACTTTCCTCAATATCTCATATTATTTCCTTCTCACAGAACCTGTAGATGGACAATGGAGCGAAGAAGCTGTAGACAAATTCGAAGATTGGACCTACGTAGCTCAGTGGAAAAAACTATCTGCAAAAATAAAGGGATACAGCAGTAGAGAGAAGAAAAGAGCCTCAGGTCGTGAAGGTTCTCCAGTACCTGGTATAGATTTGTATGATTATAGTGGCGAGAAAGATGTCAATATTGCCGAGGAGTTGGTTAACCACGGATTTGCAAATTTTAAAACACAATCCAGTTCAAGATCTAGTCGAGCTGCCAGCGTTAGTAGTAATGTTTCCGTTTGAATCCATTTATAAATAAAATAGTTTTGTTTTCTAAAACGTTGCTTTATTTACCTGAAAAAAATAGAGAGAGATTCGAAAAATTGTTGAAATAAATAATTATAATAAACTAACTCTATGCTCCTGAACAAATTCCAGAGAATAAAAATATCTAATATTGGGCCACTGTTTTTTTTGGAGGAGATTACCTCATTTTAGTTGCATTCATATTGATTTAATTGCTGATTTTGTCCACTTTCCATACAAATGGTATAACAAAACAAATAAATTCAAAATTCAGTTTGATCAATAAAAATACGTTAGACTTGTGATCATAGAAAAACAACAATACTGGACATCTATCAAAAAAACTTCGAAATCCTTCGTATTCCTAGAATTGTCTCGTCTTTTGTCAAATTTCCTGATAAATACAGCAATTTATTGGATAAATTCAATCGGTACAAGATTTCCGTCGATAATAACCGAAAAAACTGTAGTAGCGGATTTTGAATATCCCCACCATCGTTATATTTGGTTTCTGGCAGAATTCAACATGAAGACGGCAATACCGAAATTATTACGACCTCAAATCACGACTATAACCAAGGAGATCTCCGATCATCATGAAATAAATGTAAGTAAAACCGGTGAACCGTGAAAATGGAGTAAAAGGGAAATTTGAAATTTCCGCGCTGACCCACTTCTACGACACATCGTTTTTCCTATAAGCATGCGCACACTCCCTTAAGATCACCGCCATTTTGGAGTGTTTGTGGTATTGTGATTCAAGATATTTGTTAGAAAGCCTCTATGTCGAAATACACACCCAATAATTTAAAAGTTCCCTCATAATTTATTTGTAACTTATTTTCATATTGAACAAGAAAACTATTATCATGGACGAGAAAGCGACATGCAAAGAGTTGGACCAATGGATTGAACAACTCAATAACTGCAAACAGTTATCCGAGAGTCAAGTAAAAACACTTTGTGATAAGGTAATTATTTCTGTTTCTTTTTATACTCCGATACCACTTTAATCCATCTTAAATATCGAATTTTCTCGTTGTGCATCATAATTTTAACATATTTTTCATTTCTGGACCTTTAATCGTGAGTCATTAAGGTCCTTCTTCTCTTTGATTATTACGTAGAAAACTCGTTTTGAAGGTTTCAGGATCAACTGATATCCTCTCGTTGTGATTAGTAATGGTAGTTTGGAGTTTTGGTTACTGATTAACTTCAAATGATCGCTGCTTAAATCATCCAGTAGGCTGGGTTTAAGTTCAATATTTCCTTCATTTGTTCATTTAAATGTAATCTGGAATTCGAATCAATTTCGAGGTTGTTTGAATTTCATTTTGCTAACTCCCGAATTTAATTTGTATCTCAATTGGTAGAATACGACATTATAAATTATAATTGTCTCGAAACATCTAATATATCTTTTCAATGGTTGTGACTTAATCTTTTCTATGCTCTGAAATTCGTTTGTTTTTAATTTCATTTTAATTTGGATGATTTTTTGTGGTTCATAATAGAGGTTATTTTATTGAATTTTATGGTGTTTGCAGGCTAAAGAAATCCTTTCAAAAGAATCAAATGTCCAAGAGGTACAATGTCCGGTAACAGTATGTGGAGACGTGCACGGTCAATTCCACGACTTAATGGAATTATTCAGAATAGGAGGAAGGAGCCCCGACACAAACTACCTGTTTATGGGTGATTACGTTGATCGCGGTTATTATTCAGTGGAAACAGTGACGCTACTGGTGGCCCTTAAAGTGCGATATAAGGAAAGGATAACGATCCTGAGAGGCAATCACGAATCTAGACAGATCACCCAAGTCTACGGGTTCTATGACGAATGTTTAAGGAAATATGGAAACGCAAATGTTTGGAAATTTTTCACAGACCTGTTCGATTATCTGCCACTAACTGCACTTGTTGATAGTCAAATTTTCTGTTTGCATGGAGGCTTGAGTCCCAGCATCGATACCCTGGACCACATTAGAGCATTAGACCGTTTACAAGAAGTACGTTGGATTTTTACATTTCGTATTCCTGACGAAGTACCTAATTGAAAAAATATTCATGAAGTCGAATTTTTTATGAGAAAAGCTTTAAAAATGCAGTTGATGCAGCAAAATTTATTCAATTGCAATAATTAGAGTTTTATGAGCTCACTAAAATTTTCGTAGTGAATTTTATTTTAATTTGAGGTTATTGTTTTTCTTAAATTTCGAAGAGTAATTTATGTAAGTAGTTCAATTTCATCGAAATCAGCTGTATAAACTGCCCATTGATAAATATTAATTAACCCCAAAATTTTGTCTAAAAATATTCACTTGAATTTCTTATCAGATGTTTTTTCAGTTTTTGTGCCATCGATTTTTATATTTAATCAGACGTGGATCCTATGTTATCTTATCTTTTTATCAATTGATTGAAATAATAAATAATAATTTTTAAACTCATTTGGACAAGTCCAAATGATAAATCTTTTTATAGTATTTTTAGAAGTTTACAAAAATTTTAGTATTTCATCGAAATTTTCTTATTTTTCTAATTGATCTATTGAAATGTTTTTTTGTTCATTTTAATTCATCTTGATTTCCAAAATGTGTCTTTCTTGAAAATTAATTTTTTTTCAAAATGCATGGTAAACAAAATTGTGATACAATGTAACTATACGCGAACTAGTTTGAACAATCTTTGTTGTTACCAACATAAAAACATGTTAAACAATGTATTGTGTAAATATTATATTGGTAATATCAAGGAATGTCGATGACATCCTATATAACAGAAAAACAAAAAACTTATGAGTCCCATCACATTTCTGATTGTATTAAAAGTTGCGGGCAATACTTGTGGGTGTTTTAAAGCTATTTTCATTCGAATCGGCCAAATTTTCTGGAAGATACAGAAAATTTCGAAAAAAATGGCAAAATTTTCTATGTTGATTTTTGCTCTCAGGTGCCCCACGAGGGACCGATGTGCGACCTCCTCTGGTCTGACCCCGACGATCGCGGTGGTTGGGGAATCTCTCCAAGAGGAGCGGGGTACACCTTCGGACAAGACATTTCCGAAACGTTCAATCACACCAACGGACTAACGTTAGTGTCTAGGGCCCATCAGCTGGTCATGGAGGGTTACAATTGGTGTCACGATAGGAATGTGGTGACCATTTTCTCCGCTCCGAATTATTGTTATAGATGTGGTAACCAGGCTGCCATAATGGAGCTTGACGATGCTCTAAAGTATTCATTGTAAGTTTGATTTTTGTGCATGTGTGTTTTGTTATCGTATTGTTGGGTTTGAGTGAGTTAGGGAGGTCAAGGAATGTTCTGATACATTGTTGTATCTATAGGATTAAGATGTTGAAACCAGCGATTTTCAGAACGTATTGGGAAGAACTAGTTCTAGTTGAAAAAGAATCGGAAGTTATTCAAGGGTTATATCATTCAGTATGAAGTTACCAAAATCAGGGCCATCGTGAGTTTATTTGTGGCATAGTGGTCACATTTAAAGGTCGAGCAGAAAAATTCACTATGATTTTCAGAAAAACAAATTTCAGAAACCACGGACCCCCAAAAAAGCATAACGCTAACGAATTCAAACTATCAATATTCCAATTGAATTTTCTATGCTTCTGTTAACACTATGGCCATAAAATTCTGCATGAGGCTTATTATGAGCATCTTGCATTTGGCTGCAAAATTTCATTCTGATTGGTTTTGTTTTATCCGAGATATTGGGGAACAAAAAATTTGAATGCCCATATTTTATGGAACAGCCTGTACGATTTGGCTGGTTAACGAGCTTAACCGCGACATAAGGGAACCGAACTCATCCTGAAAATCTCAAGTTTCTAGGACAATCCCGTCTAAAGTTATCGTGCTTACGGATTCGTCACCAGGGAGTCGATCCTTATCGTTTGAGACCATGTTTGGCTCAAAATTCGAAAATTACAGACATTTGAGCAAAACGATATATAGTCCGTTCACGAAAGTTTGAGTCGTCGGTTGGCCATGGAAATTTGACATATTCAACTGTGCATATTCAAATTTTAGGTCAGGTTTTTTTTTGTTTTCTTGTCTGATTGATACGCAATTAGACTATTCGTTTTGAAGAGTTTCGTGCTCCTGAGTAACTCAAAAGCTCGAAATACGGCTTGCCATTGGTTGCGCACAAGCACTGGAATAGCTCAGGAGCTCGAAACTCTTCATAACGAATACTATAATAATTGTCAATATTGCATAGAGTTCTCTGATAACTCGCAAGCTCGTAGGACGAGACCGGGTACATTCGGCAACGTTGACTTTAGGTTTGTTCCAATTCACGAAATAATCTTTCAGTGACCATCTATGAATCGTCAGGATTCAGCGCAATGAATAGGGCGTTCAGCATCGACATCGGACGTGTCGGATCGATCTGAACCGTTCGTTTATTACATCCGGATTGAGGGGCGTACACATCTGGAGCGTTCGTCATAAAAATCTGAGCAATCGGACGTCGATCTTTTCGCTCGGTCTATTTCGACGGAGCAAAGCGATTTTATCCATAGAGTTTTATGTTTTTTATATATTTTTTTGTTTTATGTTGAGTTTCCTGATCTGACAACCGATAGATTGAAAAATTCTAACACTTTCATTCTTCTGTTTTCATTTATTCATTAAAAATTTAATTAATTCATTAAAATTTTTCGATATAGCTATCGTAGTTATGAATGGGCAGGAGGAGATATTGCTTTCTCGTTTCTTTTTCGTGTAATTAATTAATTAATTAGGATCTTTCGGTACAAGTATCGCCGTATTGAACGACCAGTAGGGGATATTGCATTCATCGTTTCCTTTGCATTCAGTGCCTTTGCACCTAATTATTTAATTGAGATTTTACGGAAGAGCTACGAAAAGGGTGAAAGTATCGTTAAAAGATGAGCATATTACCCAAAATAGGGATCTTTGAAATCTCATAATCTATAAAAGTAGAACAGAGCAGTATGTTCTGTAGCAGATGCTCTGTACCGTTCGTTTATTCCCAGATATTACAGATGAATCTGTACGATCTGTGGTCACGTGACTAAAAAATCCGTCTGCTCGCGGAGGTCAATGCCGAACGGGCTTAATGAAACGAACACATTTTTATTATTGCGCAGAATCCTGACGGTTCATGAACGATCATTGAACGGTTATTTCGTGAGTTGGAACATGCCCTTTATTTTACGTTATGACAGTAAATACTGCCAACTTCAGATAAATAAACAAACGCCTACTATGCTCTCAAACTTTCGTGAACGGACTATAGCACTCGTTTGAGTAGAACGAGCGCTCAAAAATGAGTACCACGTACTTGAAGAAAGTTGGTATCGAGCTTCAAGCCCACTGAGGTTCCCCTGCACAAAAGTTGCCGTTATTGGTCGCAGTGCAGAAAGGATGTTACTATGATAACTAACTGAGAATAAAGTATTTCAAAAATTATTTTTATTGGAAATCGCTGGTTATTCTCATTTATAAATTTGACCGTGTCATTCCTGTAGTTTTAATTGTTAATTCTGTAATTTTTTTCTTTCAGTTTACAATTCGATCCAGCTCCAAGGCGCGGAGAGCCCCACGTTACGCGCAGGACACCCGATTATTTCTTGTAATTCATGTATTTGTCAACCGCAATATCATTTTAAGCTGCTTAGGTATATCCTATTCGTTAACAAGTATATTGTACAAAAAAAATATGGCGGAGGACGAGCCTAGCTCGTGTCTCCCCACCCCGAATCGATACAGCAAACTCCCCCATTTTCCTTTCAAAATAGACGAATGGTTCGGTGAAACAATTGAACGTTAAGAACAAGGAAAAATAAAATTTCGAAAATTGATCATTCTTTGAATTGTTAGACTGAATTGTATATTGAAAATTGTTGACCGTTTTTGAGAGGAACTTGATGGTGTTTATTAATATTGAAGATTGGTGAAAAAAACTTTTTTTTTAATTGCCATTGTACTGAAATTTTTGGCGGACAGTGACCAAATTGCTGTAAACTAAATGGTAGGACATATGAATAAATGCATGTATTACCCCCACTAGTTATACTCAGTGTTCAATATAAAGAGCATTTTTTCAATTTTTTATTTCGTTTCTGACTCTGATTTTTCGATGACGTTGACTCCTCTCCCCTTTGAAAAAAAATTAAATTTCTCGATTAAAGATTCTATTATTTTTTGTCTCCAAATGATTAGAAATTATTTATTAACTGTACTGTTTGTTGAACTTCGAGCTTCTCTCCAAGGTTGATTCAATTTTGTATAAGAAAAGTGCAAGGTGGCAGATGCGTGATGATGATTTTAATCTAATAGACCGGTGAAATTCTAAATGAATTTTGGAGCGAAGCGATATATTGTGTTTTGTGAAACTATTCATTAAAAAAATTTCACATTTGTGCTTTTTCATTATTTACCGATTCCGATATTACGATGATGTGTTTTACATACGATTGAACACTTTACTGTATAATTTTCAGTTTTTTATTAATAAATCGATCGACAAATACTGAAATTGTTGTTTTGTTTGAACCAGGATGGTTATTTTTGAAGAAACTTTTTTTATTGAGTAAATATTGCCCCGATATTTAATTTTAAGTTGAAGTTATTTTTGTAGACAAAAAATAAAGTAATTAATTCAGACTTGAAGTTTATTTAAGAACTAGTATCAGGATATTACACTCTTACCTAATTATTCCTCAACCGGGCAAAGTATATGAAGCAGTCAAGGATTTTTTGACATCACTCAAGTTAACTCATCTTTTCCTACGAATCTCGAATCGATTATGACACTTTTTAACCACGCCCATTGTGATATTCAAGCCTATTTTGGCCACGCCTCTTTAAATGTCAAAGTAGGGGGTTTATAATTTGATCACTCACCTTGACCATGCCTTATTGGTAATTCTATAATGTAAAGAGTCACATTTATGAATATAACTTCGGACGAACTTAATACGTAAAATAAAATAATGGTATTGATTCATATAAACTGCGTCAATCTCCCTGAATGAACTAACTGAAATGAGAAATAACTGTGTGTTTAGCTCTTATTTAATCTGTTATAGGTGTCCCCAAACTCGACGTCAACCCGGAACCGGGTGAAAAGGCAAGTAATGCTGGTTGTCAGAAAAATATAAAAAAAAATCTAAGTTGCAAAATTTTAAAATAATGGGCATTAAAAAAAACACGCAACATTCCACACCCTGTGAGAGTCTTTTCGCACCTGTTGCCACAAATATCAACTTTTTCCAACTTTTTTTTTGCTGTGTAACCTTGAATAATGTTTGTCTAAACTGTAATCAAAATTGGATTCCAGCTGCTATAGGTTTCATAAAAATAGGGCTTGCTTCTCAGAAAAAAAATTCAAAATAAACAATTGCCTTGTGTCAACTGACTGTATTGAAAGAAAAATGTACTTACGCAAGTTTGGCATGTTTTTTCAAAAGTTGGCGCATTTAGTAGGATTCCAAAAGTATAATACTTGTTAAACTGTAGCTGCCGTAGTTCAAATTTATTTTCGATTGTCTTTGAATACACTTTTTCTTAAACTGCTTCCAGTAAAAAAGTCCAATGGATTCAAGTCCGGTGAACGGGCCGGCCACGAGATTGCCAGAACGTCCGATCCATCTTCCGGGAAAAAATGTTACCAGAAAAAAATATTTCCAGAGAAATTTCTCCGGAAAAATTTTTCTGGAAAAATTATTTTCTCTGGAAATTTTTTACTGGGAAGCCGTTTAAGAAAAAGTGTATTCAAAGGCAATCGAAAATAAATTTGAACTACGGCAGCTACAATTTAACAAGTCTTGTACCATTTTGGAATCCTTACTAAATGCGCAAACTTTGACAAAACATGCCAAACTTGCGTAGTACATTTTTTTAATACAGTCAGTTGACACCAGGCAATTGTTTATTTTGAATTTTTTTCTGAGAAGCAAGCCCTATTTTTATGAAACCTAGAGCAGCTGGTATCCAAATTTTGTTACAGTTTTGACAAGCATTATTCAAGGTTACGCAGCAAAAAAAAGTAGGAAAAATTGATATTTGTGGCAACAGGAGCGAAAAGACTGTCACAGGGTGTGGAATTTTGCGTGTTTTTTTAAATGCCCATTATTTTAAAATCATGCAACTTAGATATTTTTTTATATTTTTCTGACAACCAGCATTACTTGCCTTTTCACCCGTTCCGGGTTGACGTCGAGTTTTTGGGAAACCTGTATAAACCCCCTCACCTGTACTGGTTTTTATATTCTTGAAACGTGGTCCAAGTAGTTTCTATAGTAGCGAAATGTTTGTATAAAGAATATACAACTGAATTTGCATTTAAACGTAGTAAATGGCACTATTTGGTCTGTAAATAATGAGCCATCCATCGCCATATTGATTTTTCATTTTGACAGCTGAAGGAACAACATATGAGCTGTCATCATTTAAGAACCACATTAATTTGAGAAATATACAGTTTTTACAGATGAATCTCATTTTCAGGAAGAATTTTAAAGAAAGGTACACCTGCGAAATGGTACCGACTAATTGTTTTGTTTCTATTTTTTCTGTTAATCGTTCTTGACCTAAAAACTACTTGTCATACAGTTTCAATTATTTTCCATAGGTAGTAAAATTTCAGCAGTGATAATAAAAGTTTGAATACAAAATAACTTTCCATTTTGGATTTACGAAATATGCTATGAAACATGAAAATTCCAACTGAAAAACAAATTCAGTCAATACGTTTTCAAAAAGAGATTACAATAATAATGAAATGAATCAAATATCCAATGATGCATACTTACTTTTTGACTTACCCCGTGTACCTAAAAAGTTTCGAAATATGTTTTCTTCTGGACTATCGACATAAATATATGAAACTCTTCCAGCATAACAATATTATTCACCTTATTTATCACTCATTATAGGGCAATTGATAAATTAGAATCACATTCTTCGAAATATAAACTAATTCTGTTGTGTTGCAAGAGTTTTATGGAAATATCCAATATGATCATAATTTAATCAGTAGTATATTTAAATCTTAGAATAGAAAATGAGTGATTTGAAGGTAAGTATCTATACCCATTCAATTTCTTCATTGTGGTTATTTAAGATTCAATTAAATATTTTATATTTATCTGAGCGTTTGTTTCTACAAATTTCGATATTTCACCAGAAAAAAGACGCCAAATGAATTAAAAATGAACTACAGTGGAACTTCCCTACAACGATTAACGAAAGCTCTAAATCCGCAAAAAATTCGTTATGAAGAAATTTCGATATACAGAAAATTTGTTTCTATAGTCGGCAATGTCGCGGTCGACTTCACTGATAAATTTAAGTTTATCATTCAAACTTAAGCACTTCCTTTTAGACATTTTCGTACAACTTTCACACTGGCGTAATGGTTAGATTGAAACCAAACAGCCAGGGTGTATTTAAAACTGTTTCAGAAGGATCTCTCTGCCCGTCGTAATGATTTAGTTTAAGGTCGGGATTTATTACGTACGTCCGGAAAAAATTCGGAAAAAACCCACCCTTATACCTTCTTACCAATACCCATTCAAAGAGTGATGTTCTTTGAATATTTCGTTATAGAGAGAATTTGCTTCGTTTTAGAGGGTGTTTTTAACATGGAATTTGGATTCAAGGTCTTGTACGAAATTCGTTATAGGGAAGTTCCACTGTATAAGCTGAAATAAAGATCACTGGAAAATATCATTTCGGAAATTTCAGATACCTACTGCCCTATGAAATTTTCTTGATGTATAAATATTTTTCTCTTTAGTATTTGTCAGGTTTTGGCTCAGAGTTCTCTTCAGAAGATCCAAGATGTCCAAATTCCTTACCTAAAGGTCAAAATAGCCCACAAAAATGCCCGTACGGCCTCTACGCTGAGCAACTTTCAGGTAGTGCGTTCACAGCACCCAGATCTGAAAATAGACGCACTTGGCTTTATAGAATCTTGCCTTCGATAGGACACAAACCTTTCAAGAAATTTCAAAAGGGAAAGATAGATTCAAAATGGGATGAAATTGATCCTGACCCAAATCAGGTACGTTACATTTTGGGTGTTTCTGCCTTAAGCCGACCGTAAACACGGTAACTTCTGAAAGAAACAACTTCAAAACTCAAATTTTTCGAGTTTTTATTCAATTGAAAACTGAAGTAATATGATAGATATGAATTTATTGGAAAGAACGATTTTTCAGATCATTCCATGAAAAAAAGGTTGCCGTAAATTTAGGTCCGAAAATGCATTGTTTCCAAGATACAGGTGTTAAAATTTCACTTAAAACTTACTAAATAAGTGATACGCCGCAGAGTTATTTTAAACTAACAATTAGGGTACGTTCAGATGATGAGCGCTAAACGCGCGTTTTGCTAACGCGCGTTTACAACTACATGTATTTTGAACGCCCATCATCTGAACGTCCCTAAACAAATATATGTATGTAGTTGTAAACGCGCGTTTTGCTTGAATTCTTCGTTTTTTGCATTTTTTTTCGTGTGGGGTGCCATTTTAATATAAGAGAATAATATTATATTATGCAACGAGCGTATAATGATGGCTATCAATTACCGAGTGAATAACAGCTATTATACGCGAGTAGCATACTGTACTTTATTCACGACTACTGAATATATTTCTTGAAGATTTTAACATTTGGCGACCGCGACAAGACCCTTCTATGACAAGCGTGAAAAAAGTCAAGTTGACACATGAGAAATTTTTGGAGAACTGGTCATTGTATATTTTGTAATAAAAAATGCTTTAATTGATACAATAAAAGTAGATTTGGCCCTCGATTGACAAGGTATACCCATATTTGTTAGTTGGAGTACTTTAGAATACTGAAGAAATACCAATTCAAAGAATATTATATCAAAGCTAAATCTATGAAGCATCTGACAGCAGTGATGAATATCTCATTATTCCCTTGTGATTAATGGGTATTATTATGGCAGAGCACAGAGACATATACAGGGTCTCTATAAATGATTATAACAGCGCAGTTGGCTTTGGATTACAGAATACCAATCTCTAACCAATCAGAGCATAGCACGATCAAAGAATTCTGTGGTTTGCATAATCCAAAGCCAACTGCGTTGTTACAATCATTTATAGAGACCCTGTATAATGGACGGATTTTTCATAGTCGTGTATAAAACATTTTAACGCGTATTTGTCGTTAATTAGCACAAATTACTTATATATAGTATGGTAGAGGAGCTACGTTAAGATGTTTTATTTTTTACTTTTACATAAAAACGGTGCCCACACAAAAAAGGCAGGAGAGATTTTTTGTCACAAATTGAACCGAGAACTCAAAATAATTGTTTGTTTAAAATGTCAGTGGCGTACACTTTTTAGTCAGTTTTTAAGTAAAACTTGAACATCCTGTATTTTCGGACATACATTTATGGGAATTTTTTCGTATGATGAATGATCTGAGGAATGACCCCTTAAATCTTTCGCATCAGTTTGAATACACCCGTATACAGGGTGTCCCGGAAAATCTCTCGGATTCAGATAGAACATAAAAAATGAAGATGACAAGTTCCCATAATTTTTTTTCCAAGCGGCCCTCCCTACGAAGATACGACCTCCTAAATGATGCCACTGGAAATCCAATTTACTGGAATAAGTTTCAAACTACTCGATTTAATTTGATGAAAATTTTATATGTTTAAAGTATTAAGGACCTCTTAAATCACCGCACTCAAATTTCTATTAGCTGGTTCAGTTTACCAGGGGCGGACTGGGTTGTACATTTTAATGCTTACATTTTCACCCTGTATGATAGGTGCTAAAAGACAAATTTGGATACCTTGAACATTGAGCTAAAGAAAAGGTACTCTTGTTCAGTGGCGATAAAATGAACAGTTTTCGAAAAAAAAAAAATAATGAAAGAAGTAAGTAATTGAAATTTATTCTGTCAAAATGAATTTCCAGTGGCGTCATTTGGGAGGTCGTATCTTCGTAGGGAGGGCTGCTAGGAAAAAAATTATGGGAACTTGTCATCTTAATTTTTGTGTTCTATCTGAATCCGAGAGATTTCCCACATATTCCGGGACACCCTGTATTATTCGATAAATCTCTCATTATTATTCACCTCGTTTTATATCATCCCATCAAGTAAAATTTGTTTTTTTATAGATGAGATGGAATCCATTCGATATACCAAGTGAAAAAACCGATTTTGTAGAAGGAATAAACACAATATGTGGTGCCGGAGATCCTAAATCAAAGTTAGGTTTAGCAATTCATGTTTATTCTTGCAATAGTTCAATGAAGAATAGAGCACTCTACAATTCGGACGGGGATTTCTTGATAGGTAATTCACGTCAACGTGCAACTGTATACATATTGGTTTTTGCATAATTCTACTGCGTTAAGTGTCCTTTCTGAACTAAACTGTGTTGCTCATACCTTTTCTAACTTGAAAATTCTAAATTCGAAAGAATAAATGTAAAACATGTAATATTTGACGCGATTTTCCATTGACGCGCAGTTGCCAAGTTTAACTATTTTCCTAGCAGTACGGAAATTATGGAAGTTTTCTTCATAGGTAATTCATTGCAGCGTGGCAACTCTGCACAAACTGTTTTTTGCATCAAAGTACTGCGTTAAGCATCATTTAAGAACTTAATTGTGTTGGTCAAACTCTTTCCAAGTTGAATAGTTCTAAATTCAAAAGAATAATTGTAAAACATGTAACATTCGAAGCAGTTTTCCATTGATGCGCAGTTGCCAAGTTCAACTTTTTTCCCAATACTACGGAAATTTTTAATTTTCTCAGCAGTGTTGCCAAATTGGTCAGAAATTCCCTGTTTTCAGTTCCGCAACAAGGAAAATTACAAATAAAGACAGAATTTGAAAGCTGGAAATATCTCCGAACGAAATATGCGTTATCCAGCAAGGTATGCGTTTTCAGGTTTTGGTTTCCGAACCTTGCAGAGGTTACATCTTGGAAGTTTTCGGCAGACATTTCACTCTGCCGGACTTGGGCCCTATTGGAGCTAACGGCTTAGCCAATCCGAGAGATTTCTTGACGCCAGTGGCGTGCTTCGAGGATTTGAAAGGGGAATTCGAGATTGTTGTCAAGTATCAGGGAAAACTATTTGTTTGTGAACAGGATCATAGCCCTTTTGATGTGGTTGCTTGGCATGGGAATTACGTGCCTTATACGTACAATTTGGAGAACTTTATGGTCATCAATTCAGTCTCATTTGACCATTGTGTAAGTTCATACTTTTCGAAAGTTAGAAAATTCAATTATTTGTAGGAATGTTTTTCTATAACTAGGTTTATCACGAGGGCATTTCAAATATAAACGAGACTTTTCGATTTTCTGGCACAATAGTGGAGGGAGAACATTTCTAATTTTTTTTTGTTGGGTAGGTTTGTCAGGAGTAAGGGAAGCACGTCAGATTGCCTCATCGACCCTCTCGGTGTCCACTGTGACGATGTTTGAGCAAGAGGTTCCTCCATCAATTGCGCAACGTATTGTTCTCTTCACTCCTTATACTCGCTTGTTTAGACTCTGGGGTGTAGTGGTGCACCCATGTTTCATCACAGGTGATAATGTGAGTGAGAAATTGGTCTTCTTGTTCCTGAGATCGTGCAAGAAGACACCCACACACCTGAAAAAGATGCAATTTCTGGTCAGCTGTGAGAAGGCGAGGAAACCACCTGTCGCAACCCTTACGGTACCCTTGCTCCTCTGAGTATGGAGTAGGTGCTCCCATAACTTATCCCGACCTAACTTGCAATTTCAGAAGTGGTACGACGTTTGTCGTCTTCAATGAACTGTCGAACACTACTGATGTTGTTCGCTGCGGTCATGGCTCTCATTTTCAACACAATCACGACCCTCCACGAACTGTTTATGCCATGCAAACACTCTGGTTCGCGACAGTGTCTCTTCTCCGAACATGGGCAGTCAATCTCCTCAAGATTTTTGCTAGTTTTACGCCTTTTGCGGCTAGAAACTTGATTACAACACGTTGCGCAATTGACGTAGGAACCTCTTGCTCAAACATCGTTACAGTGGACACCGAGAGGGTCGATGAGGGAATCTGACGTGCTTCCCTTACTATCGACAAAACTACCCAACAACAAAAAAATCAGGAATGTTCTTCCCTCACTATTGTGCCTGAAAATCGAAAAGTCTCGTCTATATTTGAAGTGCCCTCGTATTCTAGGGATTAATGAATTAGTTAATATAACTAATTATTTCTAGGATCCTTCAATCTTTACTGTCCTTACATGTCAATCAGAAAAGCCTGGTACAGCCATAGCAGACTTTGTTATTTTCCTCCAAGATGGTCGGTACAAGAACATACATTTAGACCCCCATATTACCATCGAAACTGTATGTCTGAATTCATGGGGTTGATAAAAGGAAAGTACGAAGCTAAGGAAGGAGGGTTTCTGCCAGGAGGGGCAACTCTGCATAGTATAATGACGCCCCACGGTCCAGATGTTAACTGCTTCGAAAAAGGCAGCAACGAAGAACTTAAACCTTGTAGAATTGCTGACGAATCTCAGGTAACAAAAGTCAATTGAAATAGAACAAAGAATAATAATAACAAACAAAATAATACATGTATAATGAAGATTTTTTGTTTCGTAGTCAGGTAATTGTATACACTCTTAATTTAATTTTCAGGGCTTCATGTTCGAAAGCTGCCTCAGTTTAGCTGTAACAAAATGGGGAGCAAAAACATGCCAAAAACTAGACGCAAAGTATTACAAATGCTGGGAAGGACTGAAAAAAAGCTTCACATACAATGAAAAATGAACTTTTCTAATAAAATATATTATATGACACAAACTGGCTCAAATTTCAATCAAACCAGTAATGCAAATATCAAGACGAATGAATGTTTTAAAACGAAACAACATTAGCACAAATTATTTTTTTTATGAAAATTTATCAAGATTAAACTTAACTCTTAATACATAAATATTTCGAAAAACAAAATATTTTTTACCTAAGGACAAGGATGGAAAAATACGTAAAAATATTTAGTTGAATTATAAATTAATTCAGAACCATAAGTCAATGAACATTAAGGATGATTTAACAAATTCGTTCGATATACCGTTATATAGCTTGAGCATCCATGTCCATGGCTTGAGGTTCTGGCTCTTCATCGTTATAAATATTTTCCGCCATTTGCCAAACCTGCATAATATTATCTTCTGATACAGAACATATAACCCAAGGCTCGTTAGGATTCCAACTGAAATCTGAAAGCAAAAAAAACTCACTGTAGTGGAGTTCCCCATGGACCTATTTTCGGCCTGAAAATATTCTAACTGACAAAGAAACTACAATACCCAAAAGGAGCTCTTCAAATTTTAAATTTGATTGTTAAATCATAGACAGTATAGCAAGGATTAAATGATAAAATTTGTGTGAAAAAATCGTAATAAGAGTTTTCCAATAATAGGTGTACTTTGAATAGCCCGCTATTTTGTTAGATGTTACATTTGAAGCTGCCATTTTTGACATTTGATAAGTAGAAACTACGCCATTAATTTTAATGGAACGATACACGCTTTAAGAACGCACTGAAATTATTGAAATTCACTACAAAAAATGGTGAAAATTTGGCAGAGAAGGTTCGTAAAACTCAAAAATTTTTGGGTCGACGTGAAGCACCTTGTCGGACCTCAATAAAGAAATTGGTGGAAAATTCGAGCTGTTGTGACAAGTTAGTGATGTGAAGAATAGAACCCGTGCACGTCGTTCAAGAACAGCCGAGAATTTTGCTGCTGTAGCCGAAAGTGTTGAAAAAAACCAGGTTTGTCCATTCCTCGACGTTCTTGGAATTAGGCATTCCACAAACGTCATTTTGCATAAAGATTTGTGTCTTACGGCTTATAAAGTTCAATTAACACTAGAACTCAAGCAGGCCGATCATCAACAACGTCGTGTCTTTGCTGATTGGGCCGTTGAAATGCATGAAAATGATCCGGAATTCCATCGAAAAATCATCTTGAGTGATGAGGCCCATTTCCACCTCGGTGGCTTCGTCAACAAGCAAAACTGTCGCATCTGAGTTTTGGAAAACCCAAGAGTTATTGTTGAAAAGCCTCTCTATTATCAACGTGTGACTGTTTGATGCGGTTTATGGTCAGGCGGAGTCATTGGACCTTACTTTTTCGAAAATGAGGCTGGAGCAACAGTTATGGTGAATGGATTGCGCTATCGAGAGATGATTAATGATTTATTATGGTTGAAATTGGATGGTATTCATCTGGACAACGTTTACTTTCAACAGGACGGCGCAACGTGCCACACAAGCCACGAAACCATGATCATTGATTTATTTTCCACTATAACATCCAATCATATATTTGAAAAATGGCATTTTTCTTTGAATATCAAAATAATACCTCTAATTGGAAAATCCTATATATTCAAATTCAACCGCTCTTACCTGATATTTTAGCAGTATGTCCACCGTGGATGAATAAAAGTTCGGGGGACCGTCTTCACAGTCCTCAGGACTCTGTTCTTCTCCAATTTTGCTGAGATCCCACACATGCAACCTTCTGTCTGTACCAGACGACGCAAGAATAGTTTCATTGTGCGGAGACCACTGAACTTGGAAAATTTCATCCTTGTGCGACTCAAAACTGTGAAGTTTCAGTTTGAGATTTCGGAGATCCCAAAGAGCCACGGTTTTGTCCGCACTTCCAGTAGATAAGATGAATTCGGAATAAGGATTGAAACTGAGGCAATGACCTAAAAACGGAGAAAAGAGAATACGATAAATATCTGAATTTTGGGTTCAGCCAATAATCAATGAAACTAAATTTCAAATTGAAGTACAGTGGTTGCCAAATTATTAGGGACACTACTAGTTTTCTGTAATTTTCAAGTTTATATTAATTTTATGAGCAAATAATTGATGTTAGGTATTGTAAATTCTTCTTTATTTATTGGAAGTTTTTACTAAGACAGAGAAACACATATTTCATAGTCACACCTACTTATTTTTTCATAAAATATGATGAACTGAAAAAATCTAATAATTGGTAATGCCGCCTTTGGCTGCCATTAAGGCTTCCAGACGTCGGAGCATGCTCTCAATGCAAATTTTTGCATTTTGCTGTATATTGGGGCACTGATGCCACACCCTTATAGGCGTTTCAATCAGTTGCCGCTTGGTGGTGATAAATTCTTCGGTAACCTCACGTTTCGTGAGTTCCCAAAGGTTTTCAATGGGCCAGGGCAAAACTTCACATTTTTGGTGGCCAGAAATGCTGTTACACTCCTGGCTTTATGGCACGGTGCCAAGTCGAGCGTAAACACGTATTCCTTATCATCAGGAAACCATTCTTCCACCTGTGGTAAGAGCCCACTTTCAAGCATTCGCCTGTTCTGGTCCGCTTCATGGTACACTGTACACTGATCAACAATTGCTAGGGATCACTTATGAACTTCTCTTCATTTGTATTTTTTTCAAGTTATCTCGTGAATATCTGTACCTTATAATATGTTCTCTAAGGAAAAGTAAGATTGTTTTGAGTTGATTATATCTAAGTCTTCCTCACTTCATCGGCTCTTGTTCACGAAATCGATTATTATCTGTAGGCTGTTACAGGTGGAGTGAAAAGCAATGTGGTATTTGTTATTAAATCTGTTTTTTCTTTCGTTCAAACACATAAGGTGACAACAATTGAAGAAATGAGAACAATATCAGCTCATCAGTCATGCTGAGAAGACGTTTGGCTCCTGTGCAACTGGACTAAATCACACGGTGGATACAGGAAGGTTTGTCGCAGCGAGAAGTGTCCCGGCAGTTGAATGTTCGCAAAGTGTCGTGAGTCGGGCTTGGAATAGGTTCGTCCAAAACGACTCAGTAGCATATGTTCATGGGGAGGCCGGCAGCGCAGTACAACAGCTGCCCAAGATCGTCTTTTGATCCTCAATGCTAGGAGAAATCCCACTTACCCGGCGTCGCGGCTCAATAGATCACTGGGAGTTGCAACAGGAGTTCTAATTTCGAACCAGACTGTAAGACGACGACTACATATTCGTGGTTCGAGAGCACGTAGGAGGGTACAACATTCCCCGTTTGAATAGGGAACACCGGGTTCATCGACGGCAATGGGCTGAGAGCACCGCAATTGGACACTTGAAGATTGGAGCCGATGTTTATTTACGGATGAGTCTAGATTTCGTTTGGTCAACTCCGATGGACGTATTCTTGCATGGAGGGAAGGAGATCGAAGGTATGCAGAACAGTTATGGTACCCTCAACAGCTTTTGGCGGAGGTTCTATATGTGTATGGGGAGGCATTTGTTTGAACCAACGCACAGAGTTGGTTGTTCTGCAGAACACCACCATGACCAGCCAGAGATATCACGATATGATTATTGAACCCATAATTGTTCCGTTTGCCTGTCCACACCGTAGTCGTCTGGTTAATGAAGCGCTAGAAACTCATGCTATTGATAGGATGGACTGGCCAGCTCGCTCTCCAGACATGAATTGCATCGAACATGTCTGGTCTGAGATGTCTAGACAATTGTCAACCTTAGAACAACCGATCAATAACCTGGAGGACCTTTCTAACGCTTTTCGGGATATTAGGACGAATATTCCCCTAAATTTTATAAATCGTTTGATCGAAAGTATGCCTCAAAGGGTTAGAATGCTTGAGACGACCTCGTGGGACCAACTAGGTACTAGCTTAACAGAAACTTCAGCCTTCTTGTGGTTTCAACATAAAATTTTTATGTTATTCAAACACAGAATTTTGAGTGTTCCTATATAAAGTCTTTTTTTCTCTCCAACTTTTCATTTTTTCATTCTTTTCTCAAGTGAACCATATTATCAACAGAAAATTCTCTGATATCTGACAAAATTTATAATCTTGGAGCGAAATATTTCAGAAATAAATTAGAACAAGTAAGTGATCCCTATCAATTGTTGAGCAGTGTATATCAACTTACCTCGGCAGTATGGGCATCAACCGTATGGCTTGGTTTGGTAGTATGACCAGCCTTGTATCCAAATCATCAATTTCTGATCGTCGGCTACAGACCCAAAAAGGCTTTCATGCAGAAGATGCCAAGCGACATCCTCGACGACTGCCGTGTGTCCAGTAAAAATGGTTTTTGCATCGATTACACGATTTTCTTTGGGCGTAGCATTAATATCCCATAAGCAAATCGTATGATCATCACTAGCAGAAAGCAAATAGCCATTTAAACTTGGATTCCATGAAAGACCGTATCCTTCTTTTTGGTGGCCTCTTAGTCTAAGATCAGGGTGGCATTCTCCATTGGGATCAGGTTTACTTGGATGTTTGGTGTAATCAAAAACTGAAAAAATATACACAGTCAACTTGTTTTCGATTCAGAAACTTAAAACTCACCTAACACATCACTAGAAGGTGTTTTGGTTGCAATAACGCATGGATTTTGAGGCATAAACCTTGCTCTGTTCACTTCACCCTCATGGTTGATCTTAATTTCGATTTCAATCTTACCGGACACAGAACCAAAACCACCAAACTCCCCCTTTTCGTTATCGTAGTGCGAAGCATCAAACTGGGCATCTTCGTTAGGCAGTTGAACGCTGGCTATTAGGAGGTGGTTTTGTTCGTCTGATGTGTGGGTGCCCAGAATAAGTCTGTGAATTGAATGATCCTTGCCTTCTGGTCTCGTTACATCAGGAAGCCATTGGGCAGTCAATGATGGCCATTCCAAGGCATGTGTCATTACCAAATCATACAGGAATGGAGTATTCTTCTTCCAAATTTTGTATTCTTCGTTGATGACCCTTTCTTCAACCGCATCATCGAAACCTTCTATTGATTTTGAAACATACAATTAGAGGACACAAAGGCAATACATGCTGAGAGTAGTAATAAAATAATTAAAGTAACGAACTCACCTGATTCCCCTTTGTCACCCATATTGCTGAAAATGCCACTAACTACTTTGGAAAATTAGTACCACGCTAGATAATAGATTTAATTATTATTAAATCGAGAGGCAATTTCATAAAAATAACAATGAAGTCGTTGCGTCTCCCGCCATTCTCTTTTCAACCGGCCCCGGCCATAAAAAAAAACTTTATCATTTCAGTGTTGCCAATGCTAACTTAAATTTCTATGAACAACAACAACAATGAGTTTTTCGCAATATTTTATTAAGGGAATTCAAAATAATATCTTGTGGGAATTATATTATGTGGAATAATGAAAATAATAGTCAAATAGAATGAAAAAAACAAAATTAATAATTCTTTGCGCAAGTTTAACATAGAACATAACCTCAGAAAAATGTTTCTTTTTTTTGCACTATGTGCTGTCATCTGTGCTACCAACCGCAGTGTTTATTTTTGTTATTCTGAAACTTAAATTCCATTCCAATTTTATTTACGCAAAATGTCTCAAGATTGGAGTAATAATAATGCAAATTTTTATCTCGATAATTTCGGAACAGATGAAATAACAATTCCTGCTCTGGGCAGGACCCGAAAGAAATTATCACAAATAAAAGAGGAAATTCAAGAATCTTCGCACCCTATTCTCGATGAAGAAATGAGAATTCATAAAGAATTACCCTACAAAGTAAGTCGAACCAAATGACATGCAATAAATCTTATTACTACTTTCTATTCAGGTGAATCGTGTACGAAAAACAAGAAAAGTACAAGTAGACGCTGATACTGAAGGAGACGAGTTGTCTAGGACTTGCGACGCCTGTGGAAAAGTGCTGGCATCCACAGCTAGTTTATATGTTCACTATAAATCTCATTCAACAAACAAGCCATATATTTGCAACGAATGTGGTGCTAATTTCACTAGAAAGTACTACTTAGAGGTAATAAATTATAATCGAAATTAATAATAAAGTTTACCTCATGTTTATTGTTGCAGGTTCATCTAAGATCTCACACAGGTGAGAAACCTTTCAAATGTGATGTATGCGGAAAACATTTTTCACAAAAATCTAGCTTAAACACCCACAAAAGAAAACATACCGGGGAAAAACCTTTTGAATGTGGCATTTGCAACAGGGCTTTCTCTGCACAAAGTTACCTGGTGTCTCATCAGTGGACACACTACCAAAAAGTCAATGGAGTTTTCTCTTGCACTAGTTGCAATTTTGATTTCGAAAGTCGAATACACTTCGCAGAACACGCTAGAACTCACGCCAAAGATCTGAAGTTTCAATGTAAATATTGTCCTAGGAAGTTTGCTAAGGAGTGCCATCTGATTCGCCACAGAAATGCTACACATGGTAAAGCCGTACAAAATGGTTAATCATAAAGTATTCACTGAAAAAAAATTATGATTGAAATTTTAAAATATTTTTTAAACTTCATAATACTCCACTTAAGTTTGCCGCTGATTTAAACATAAGTTTATATTACCTGATATTCAGGAAAAATTTTCAGTGGTTTTTTTTTTGTATTGTTTATGCGTCTTTACTGTTTTTTTTTGTGAATATCTGATGTTTAAACAAAGAATTTTAACTTTCTGTTTATAATATATATAACATATTTATTTATAATGAGTGATTGCAGTTGTACTGCTGATAATAACTTTAATATTTTTGTTAGGAATTAATTTATGTTATTTATTTTATTTGGACAATATTAAAGTTTTTTCATTTTGACGATTTATCCACAATAAAAATGTTTTTTTTGTTAAAAACTCACCTCAATATACAGAATTGTAGGTATCAATAAAGAGAGTTATATAAGATTAAAAGTATTTAATTTTTTGGTAAATACTGAAGGATTAAAATGAGTTTGAAAATATTAAAAAATCCTTTGAAAATATTAAAAAATCCTTTTTGAACTAACAGAAAATTTCAGACAGAATGAGTGAATTTCTCTGTGTGCCAAACAAATACTGTTCCTTTTATTCGAAGATCTTTGTTGTATATACAGGGTGTCCCAAAACTCGACGTCAACCCGGAAACCGTGTGAAAAGGCAAGTAATGCTGGTTGTCAGAAAAATATATGAATAATCTAAGTTGCATGATTTTAAAATAATGGGCATTTAGAAAAACACGCAAAAATTCCACACCTGTGACAGTCTTTTCGCTCCTTTTGCCACAAATATCAAAATTTTCCAACTTTTTTTTTGCTGTGTAGCCTTGAATAATGCTTGTCTAAACTGTAATCAACATTTGGATACCAGCTGCTTTAGGTTTCATGAAAATAGGGCTTTGCTTCTCAGAAAAAAATTCAAAATAAACAATTGCCTAGTACTACTACTACTTGTTAAATTGTAGCTGCCGTAGTTCAAATTTATTTCCGATTGCCTTGAATACACTGCTTCCAGTAAAAAAGTCCAATGGATTCAAGTCGGTGAACGGGCCGGCCACTAGATTGGACCAGAACAATTTAACAAGTATTATACCATTTTGGAATCCTTACTAAATGCGCCAACTTTTGACAAAACATGCTAAACTTGCGTAGTACATTTTTTTTCAATACAGTTAGTTGAAACTAGGCAATTGTTTATTTTGAATTTTTTCTGAGAAGCAAAGCCCTATTTTCATGAAACCTAAAGCAGCTGGTAAAAAAAAGTTGGAAAAAGTTGATATTTGTGGCAAGAGGAGCGAAAAGACTGTCACAGGGTGTGGAATTTGGGGGTGTTTTTTTGAATGCCCATTATTTTAAAATCATGCAACTTAGATTTTTTTAATATTTTTCTGACAACCAGTATTACTTGCCTTTTCACCCGGTTCCGGTTTGACGTCGAGTTTTGGGACACCCTGTATAAAAGGAAATCATAACATTTTCGAAAATTCCAAATGAACTTATTTTTCAAGAGAAAAAAGTTTGTACGAATCAGAAATCTGCACCATAAAAAAATTTCTTCCAAATATAAACTTTATTCTCGAATACAAGACAAAATATGATAAAAACACCAATCATAAAAAATTATAATACACAAAAAATAAACCTTGCATAAATAAAACAGATTAAACATAAATTAACTCGATAGTTAATAAATAATTCACCTAAAAATTTTTTATATTTCACGCACTTTCATCGTGAAAAAATAAGAAATTATATATCGAAACAAGCCTGTATTAAAACTTGCGTCAGTCCAAAGTATTACAATTTAATAAATCTAAAAATTCACGAGGAAGTCTTTTGACTTCTCCAATTTTTTCTGGAAAATTTATTTCAAACAATTATGCTTAAGAACTAGTTCAATTGTACTATACAAAATTATTGAGGTTCGAGAACCAATTCAGGGGCTTCTGTCCCTATTCGTCGAATGTTCTATTATTTCGTTTAGACACCTTCCGAATTCTTCGATTATTTTCCTGGTAGTTGTTTCTACATCTTGCATATTTTCTGTTCCTTTATCCGCTACAGAGAGCAAACACTGACAAGTTGCTTCGATTACATCGTCTGTTATGAAACTCACTGCCTGTCGACTGAAAAGATATAAGAAATAATAAAAGCACGAAGATAAAGGTAAATGTCGAATTTCGGTGACCAGCAGATATCGACCAGATTTTGGTGTCTTTGTATTAATTGAGTCTTCCTGAACAACATTAGTGAAACCACCAGGTGGCGGTCTGTCTTAGTTTAGAAAATATGGACCCCCAAAGTACCAAAAATGTTCCATCTTCACGTCGCTTTTTTCACTATAAAACCACTAATTCACTGCTCCAATTCAATCTATAAATCACCTTCGAACTTTCAAATAACTATTCGATTAGATTCATTTCAGGTATATTCAATAATTAATGCAGAAACCTCGAAATTCTAGAGGCACCACATATCCACAAATTCTAAGGAAAACCCGCTGTTCCTCATGGTAAGTTTGGCACCACTGCTCCGTCCTTCGGCGAGTGACGTATCAAATGATGGCGGGAATTGAGGGAAGGCATCGTATCATATTAGCGCGAATAAATCTGCGGCAGTGCCAAATCTACCATTAAAACGGCGGGCTTTCCCTAGAATTTGTGGATATGTGGTGCCTCAAGAATTTCGATGTTTCTGCATTAATTATTGAATATACCTGAAATGAAACTAATCGAATAGTTATTTGAATGTCCGTAGGTGATTTATGGACTAAATTGGAGCAGTGAATTTGTGGTTTTATAGTGAAAAAAACGACGTGAAGACGGAACATTTTCGGAACTTTGGCATCCATATTTTCTATACTAAGACACCTGTTAGTTTCACTAATGTTGTTCAGGAAAACACAAGGATTTAGCTCTAAAAGCATACATGGTTCAAATAACACAAATTTGAACTTCTTTCGACCAAAATTGAAGCTGATCAAAATGAATCATCAAAGAAGACAATTAAAAGGAAATTCAAGAAACGATTCTTACCTAACATTTGAACTTTTGGGCTTTGGTGAAGGCACGGTGTTGTTCACCTTTGGCACTATCCTTTCTATCGGTGCTATCGTAACACCATTATTTATAACACTTCTGAAGTTTTTCCTTTCCAACGATTCTTCTATATTGCGACATCCAATGCATTTGCAATTGCTCGAACAAGCTATCTTCGCCTGTAAATCAAAGTTTGACATATATCTATCTAATAAAGGAACTGTTCTCCTAAAATCTCAGAGTAAAAAGTAAACCTAGAGATGCTTTCACTCATTTGTTATGCAGCCAAGTAGAATCTGTTTATGCACGCGAACGACATTCGGCGTTGCGAACTTGTGCCGTATGTTTATTCCGTATTGGGACAATTGGTTTACCGCTTCCCTACTTTGATACCAACGGCTTACGTCTGTTACAGACAATTCTGTCAGTTTGTTTTTTTAGTTTTTTTAGTGTTTAGTTACACGATGCGTCTTATTTACATTCTCATTTCAATTTGACGTTCATAAACTGAATTATTCTACTGATTTGGTGGCAGTTTAGTGTTGCTTGAGGGTATTCCGGTAATTATAGTTATTACAAAATTACGAAAATGTTGTATTAAATTCAGAAATCGTAGAAAACCTATTGTTTACATCACACCAGTGCGGCAGGGAAATGCTTGGTTGATTACAATGCAGTAGGTGCATCTTTATGTTTAATTCTTACTCTGAGCCCAAAATATTTTTAAGTCGACAGTGTTGCCACATCTATTTCTACCAAATTATTTATTTTCATTTATTTATTATATTATCAGTTTGATATTTCAATAGAATGCTATTTAATCGAAAAAAAAACAAACAAAGCACTTTTATAGTCGAGAATTCCAAAATTTTTGTCATACATTCGGTATTTTGATACTTCTCAGAATTTTCCGAATATTTCTCTGCAAAAATGGGAGCCTAAAATTGAAATACAGTGGAACTTCCCTTACTCGAACTTCCCTATCTCGAAAAATTCCCCAAGTCGAATTTTCTTTAGAAACAAAAACGATTAAGTATACAATATCACCTATGTGTTTTTTCTGTATAACTCGAATTTCAAAACTCCATAACTCGAGTATTTCTAAAACTCGAACTGAAATTCAGCAGTAACCGTGGCGGCCACCAAGCATAACTCGAATTTTTTGGGCCACACACACTGCAACTTCGGGGAATTACCTAGCGGAGAGCCTCCGATATGTCCAAACTTGTTTGTTTTCAGATTTTTCTTTGTGGTCACATTGCACACGCGTTCTATAAAATATTGTGAAATTTTGAAAGGTTTTCCGTATTTCGAATTTTCCGTAACTCGAAGTGAAAGTACTGGCCCTTGGCGATTCGAGTTAGGGAAGTTCCACTGTATTTTGAGATTTTCAAAAGCCAACCCCATATCTTTTCGCGGCATTTGTTTCGAATTGAAAAATAAAAAAAAGGCAGAATTAATGAATAGTTTGGAAACAATGCGTGGCAGAGAAATTTTTTACAGCATATAGTACTCCGAATTTGGTACAGAATCATTACATAAATGAAAATACATATTAAGTCCGTTCATAAAAGTTTGAGCACATAGTAGGCGTTTCTTTATTTATCTGAAGTTGGCAGTATTCGCTGTCATAACGTAAAATAAAGTCAACGTTGCCGAATGTACCCGGCCTCGTCCGTCGAGCTTTCGAAAACTCTATGCAATATTGACAACATTGCGTATCAATCTGACAAGAAAATGAACAACCTAACCTAAAATTTTAATATACACAGTGGAACATGTCAAATTTCCATGGCCAACCGACGGCTCAACTTTTCGTGAACAGACTATAGTAGGTGTTTGTTTATTTATCTGAAGTTGGCAATATTTGCTATCATTACGTGAAATAAAATCAACGTTGCCGAATGTACCCGCCGTCCGACGAGCTTGCTAGTTATAAGAGAAATCTATGAAATATTGACAACATTGCGTATCAATCTGACAAGATAATAAACAACCTAACCTAAAATTTTAATATACACAGTGGAATATGCCAAATTTCCATGGCTAACCGACGGCTCAACCTTTCGTGAACGGACTATAGGTAGTTCCATTTGAAATAAGTATAGTCCGTTCACGAAAGTTTGAGCGCATAGTACTAGGCGTTTGTTTATTTATCTGAAGTTGGCAGTATTTGCTGTCATATTGACAATAGCAACATAACCTAAAATTTTAACTATTGCGCAAAATACAACTCTATGCGACCCTAGCGGCGTTACGTAGAACTATCCCGAAACGAGTATTCGAAAACGCGGTATATGACATTCGATTGTTTTTGTCTAAGAATGCCTTAAGAAATGAGATTTGTATTGTGTGTTCATTATAATATTTGTCTAGTTAGTTGGTTTTTAATCTGTTTTAAAGATGCCTAAAGAAATTACAGTGAAGAACACTAATTGCTGTGTTTATGGATGAAGCTCTAAAGAGTTCTTTCACAGGTCACTATTTTATAGG
The DNA here is from genome assembly GCA_013421045.1 of Propylea japonica. NCBI lineage: Eukaryota > Metazoa > Arthropoda > Insecta > Coleoptera > Coccinellidae > Propylea > Propylea japonica. Next base: position 11,537,747 of record CM024247.1, read on the forward strand.
ATTGTGGTTATGAAAAAATAATATTTTATCAGTTGATCACCAGTTTGCAATAGAGGAAGCATTTCAGACGTATAGTGCAGTCAAAATCAAGAAAACAAAGAGATTAGCCAGTTTCAATTTGGACTTAAAGGAAGAAATAGTACATTATTGGATGTATTTCCAATTCACTCGTTAAAGAAAAGAGATGAAGATTACTCGTCAATTGACAAAATTGTTTTGATAACTTAAGTTTTTATGAACATATGCCCTGAAATCATATCACTTGGCTAAAACTTATCTAGATGTTCTTTCAAGTTGCAGTATATCTTTTGTTTTTTATATGAGTCAAGTAGAAGGTAACTGCTATATTCACTATTTTATAAAAAATAGCCTACACATACTTTAACTCTGTATTGCAAAATTAATTATCATCATCATCATTCTTATTAAATAATTGAGTTTTTGTTTATACCAGGGAATAAAATTTGTCGGTTTGTATTGTATGATAAATGCTTTACTTACGACAAAATATTACCTAATTAATTTTTCTGATATGTATTTAATAAAAATAGTTTTTGACGTTGTGAATAATTGGAATTTAGTTGTTTATTTCCATAAAGTTCTTCATTTCTGTAATAAAATCATCATGGAATTCAACGGCTTTCAATTCAATAACAAATATTGTCATTTTTTTCTATATATTGAAGAATAAATATTATGAATATAATTTGATTCACTGCAGCAGGATTCCTTGTTTCCACTAAATAACTAATCATATCAGGATACATTTTATCTTGGAAATGAGCCAAGTTAGATGGTTAATTATCTTCCTTCTGCAGTTGACAAGGGTGAATGCCCAAAACTGATATTTTTCTACATTTCGTCCTCGATGAATATGATCTGAACTTAATGAATCATTTCATAGGTCCATTTTCACGATTGTTCAGTCCAAAGACTAAATAAATCAACTGAAACACTTGAGAAACACCAGAATCGTTCGTGTTTTGCTTAAACGTGCACGAAACAATACTCGTTTCGGGAACAGCTGATTCGGCGATTGCAGCGCCGCCATCGGTAATTATTTATCCCAATCTATATGTTTTTAAGATAGAGATGGCAACACTGCCGACTTGAAAATTTTTTTTAACAAAAAGCTACCTTATCACCAAAGCACCACTTTAAGTTCTAGCTTGTTCTTCAGTTAATAGGCCAAGTTAAATGGAGAACCCTCTTTATACACCAAAATAAAAACCTCCCCTTACCTCGTAACATTCACAGTAATTCTTTAGGCACCCCGATCTCTTGCAATTGCACCCCTTCGTGTGCTTTCTTATGGCCACGTCCCCCATATCCTTAGCTTTACCGATCTTGGGCCTGAAAGCGTTCGGATTCCTCTCCAAACACGCCTTTATCGCCCTCTGTCTGTATTCTTCGTTCTCTAAATTGTTAAAACAGTACATGCACTTGCATTGATAACAAAATTCACCGTTCGCGAAGCAATCGCAGTACAACTTCAAACATTGGGATTTCGTACAGTTGCAGGGTTTTCTGGTCCTCATACCGTTGCTGTCCGGAGATGATTCTGTTGTAGGTTGAGATCTAAAAAAGAACATTTGGTAAAAGTTTAGAGTTTCATGAATCTATGCGAGAACAAAATATTAGTGTATATAGTCCATTCACTAAAGTTTGAGCGCATAGTAGGCGTTTGTTTATTTATCTGAAGTTGGCAGTATTTGCTGTCATAATGTAAAATAAAGTCAACATTGTCGAATGTACCCGGCCTCGTCCGACGAGCTTCCGAGTTACAGAAAACTCTATGTAATATTGACAACATTGCGTATCAATCTGACAAGAAAATAAATAACATAACCTTAAATTTCAATATACACCTTGGAATATGCCAAATTGTCATGGCCAACCGACGGCTCAACCTTTCGTGAACGGACTATATATTAAAATTTTAGGTTATTTTGTTTATTTTCCTGTCAGATTGTTACCCAATGTTGTCAATATTGCATACATTTCTCTGATAACTCGCATGCTCGTCGGACGAGGCCGGGTACATTCGGCAACGTTGACTTTATTTTACATTATGACAGCAAATACTGCCAACTTCAGATAAATAAACAAAAGCCAGTACTATGCGCTCAAACTTTCGTGAACGGACTATATACTCCGTTCACAGAGTACAAAGTAGGCCTTGGTTTTATTATCTTAGGCTGGTAGTTTTGGGAATAATTTGCCACTTTCAATGCACGTAGCTACGCGTAGCCAACGTAAACTAAACGTTAGTTTACGATGGCTACGCGTAGCCTTGCCGTTCGAGTCGAGATGGAATATGCCAAATTGTCATAGCCAACTGACGGCTCAAACTTTCGTGAACAGACTATAGGGGCATTTCTATGTTTCCTCTTACTCAAAGATATAATGTCTTTCAACACCATTTCATCCTACGTTGCCAATGTTTTGAAATTGTAAAGGGTTTTCCAATAAGAGGTGTTATTTTGATATTCGAAGATAAATGCCTTTTTACAAAATAAATGATCGGATTTTATTTCATTATTAAGAAGAAGCTATGCTGTTAATTGTGGAAAATAACATCAGGTAAATGACCACCATGACCACGCTTACAGGACCATATCTTTCAATGAATTTTCCATAACCAAATCGCAGAGTGGCTGCCCTATGTCCTCGATAGCCTCACGAATTCCATCTTTGAGGTCTTGAATCGACGCTGGCCTATTGGCGTAGACCTTCTCTTTCACGTGGCCCCAAAAGAAGAAGTCGCAAGGTGTTAAATCACAAGATCTCGGTGGCCAATTGTGATCACCTCTTCGAGAGATAACACGGTCCGGATCATTTTCATGCATTTCAACGACCTAATCAGCAAAGACACGACGTTGTTGATGATCGGCCGGCTTGAGTTCTTGTGTTAACTGAACTTTATAAGCCTCAAGACCCAAATCTTTATGCAAAATACGGGTTAATAACGTTTGTGGAATGCCTAATTCCAAAGAACGACGAGCAATGGAAAAACCTGGGTTTTCTTCAACACTTTCGGCTACAGCAGCAATATTCTCGGCAGTTCTTTAGCGACGTGCACGGGTTTTGTTCTTCACATCACTAACTGGCACCAACAGCTCGAAATTTCCACCAATTTCTTTATTGCGGCCCCAAGGTGCTTCACGACGACCCAAAAATGTTCGAGATTTACGAACCGTCTCTGCCAAAGTTCACTCACCATTTTTATAGTGAATTTTAATAATTTCAATGCGTTCTTGAAGAGTGTATCGTTCCATTTTTATTAATGGCGTAGTTTCTACTTGTCAAATGTCAAAAAATGACAGCTTAAAACGTGACATCTACCGAAATAGCGGGCTATTCAAAATATAACATCTCTTATTGGAAAACCCTTTACAAATTTACTCAGAAATAAAGATCTTTATCGTTAACATCCCTATCTTTCACACCAAACTTCATATCATATAATAATTACCGATACATGTACTAAGAGCTCAATAAACAAATGTGTGCCATAAACTGAAACTTTATTTACAAGTCTGTGATACTCTTTTGTGATTGTAGGTTGTAGAAAAGTATTATATTAGAATGAAATAATGTTATTTTTTTGTATATTTTTTTGTTTTTTTTGTTTTTTATTTTACTTTGTTATAAGCTATAAACTAGGCCCTGGTGCCAGTACTTGTACTGTTTTGGGGTCAGGAATAAAGATTGTTTATTATTATTATTATAGTTACCTTGCTTCAGGTGTAGAAGCCGTACTTGCACTCGAAGAATTCTGGTGGCTCAACGGTCTCGATTCTGTTTCGGTATGGCCAATTTAGCTGGTGCTGGGTTAGCCTGAGTAGTCGACAGGTAAGGTAGCATAACCACCTGGGTGTTGACCGTCACAGGTTTGCTAATAACCACTGGCTTCACGTTCTTTTGGTTAGAATGATTCGAAGATGACTGAAAATACCGTATTTTTACACACATTCATTTTTGACGTATATACAGTGACATATCACATAAAAAATCTCCACGGTTCTTTTTTGCAAGAAACAATTTTTTTTTGTTGATGAATGTAGCGCTTTGGAAGTGGATGTATCTTGCGGAGTACCTCAGGGTACCGTACTGGGACGCTTTATTTACGTCTTATGTTAATTAGCGAGTAGCAAATACATGGAACTTCCCTATAAAGAATTTCGTACAAGACATTGCACCTTGAATTCAAATTCCATGTTGAAACACCCTCTGAAACGAAGTAAATTCTCTCTATAACGAAATATTCAAAGAACATCACTCTTTGAATGGGTATTGGTAAGATGGTAAATGGTGGGTTTTTCAGAAATTTTTCCGTAACCTAAATCATTACGGCGGGCAGGGAGATCCTTCTGAAACAGTTTTAAATACACCCCTGGCTGTTTGCTTTCAATCTAACCATTGTGTGAAAAGTTGTGCGAAAATGTCTAAAAGCAAGTGCTTAAGTTTGAATGATAAACTTAAATTTATCAGTGAAGTCGACCGCGACATTGCCGACTATAGAAACAAATTTTCTGTATAACGAAATTTCTTTATAACGAATTTTTTTGCGGATTTAGCGCTTTCGTTATAGGGAAGTTCCACTGTACTCCAAACTGATTTGAGCATGATTTGATGATTAGGAAAAGAGAGAGAAACGCCCTAAATGAATTAACACGTCAGGCCAACAAGCAAAGAGGATTATTGCACAAAGAACGAGTTAAGCTTGCTTATTTGGCTTTTCTTAAAATCGTGAGATTTCACCTCCAAAAAACAATCAACATCATCAAAGAGGTTACGTTCCTGAGAAAAATGAAGTTGCAGAAAAACAACGTACAAAATACCCCATTGGTCGCAGTGCAGAAAGGCAGTCATTGTGCCAATCAACCACAATCTGATGATAATAATGACACCATTATTCTATTCTCCTTTGTATTTTGGAAGATGATGAACTAAACGTTAAATGAATCATTTATTATGTAGAAAAAGAGTGGAAACTTTTTATATGCCCTGTAAAAAAGCAATTCATTTTTTTCCGCTTACCCCCATTTCCGAAAACACAAGACTTCCACCAGGCGTCGTGTGTAGGGATATATTCGGTTTCGTGTTGGTAGTACTCACTGTAACAGTCGACGCAGGGGTTGAGACAACCGTTGTCGATGGTACAAACTTTATATATTGAACCTATAGGAGGTTTAAAATATAAAATGTTATGAGAAATGAAGGATGCTTGAAATAAACATAAAACAAAATTTTTTCATATCACCATTATTTGTATTATTTCCATCATTTGTCACTGTAATTTTCAACGCTTCAACAAGCTGTGACGAAATTCTGTAGCTTCTAGAAAATCATCATGATTTCAAGTCTGTAGCTCATTACAATGGAAAGTTAGAGTGTTTACTGACGGTCGGACAGAGTTATTTTTAACTTCAGGTTCTTGATTAGTGAGTCCAAACAAGCCGTTTAAAACCACTCCCGACCTATAATTCCCTAAGAACAACCGTGAAAAACTGTCTCTCAACGACAATTCCTAAAGATGGCTGCCAAACACTTTCTGAAATGTTTATTTTGACAATGATGAATGATTTTGATACCACAAATAATGAAAATTGAAATAAAATTCATAAAAATTCAATAAGTACTACAACCATATGTTAATTCCATCATCGGGAAGTACTAGTCTAAAAATGTTCCCCTCCGATAGAAAAATTATCGTATAGAATGACCTACCCCTTTTCCAGGTATATTTATTTGATGCAACTGGCCTGCGCTTAAACTCTGAGCACCTGCAACTTGTATAACCTGCGCTTGAGGTAAAATCGACTGCGTCTGCGCAGGTTTTTTGTAGATTATATGTTGCTGGCCCTTCTGAGCCGGCAAAATCTTCGTAGGGGACTTAACCTAAAAACAACGAAAAATTCATAAGTTCCCCATCTATATATCTATTCAAACTCACAGGATTCAAAGCAATTGCCTTGACAGCGCCCCCCATACTCGTCATCAGTTGATGGGCCTGTCCGGGTACTTGCGAGACCAGTTTCAGAGTTTTTCCACCCGCTTTATTCAACAACAGAGTCGTTTTTGGTTGGGGCTGAGTTTGCTGAACATAGTTCGCTTTCGTCAAAAGTCCCATTTCTTGAGCTTGTTGTAAGGTAATGGTTTTCGTTGGACCTATCTGGGTCAAATTCGAAGTACTCGGGACCAATTTAACCTAAAAAAATCGCTTTATTACCTTCACTTTGAAAAAACCCAATCGGTAAATATCTATAGTCCGTAAACGAAAGTTTGAGCGCATAGTAGGCGTTTGTTTATTTATCTGAAGTTGGCAGAATTTGCTGTCATAATGTAAAATATCGTTGCCGAATGTACCCGGCCTCGTCCGGCGAGCTTGCGAGTTATCAGAGAACTCTATGCAATATTGACAACATTGCTTATCAATCTGACCAGAAAATAAACAACATAACCTAAAACTTTACACAGTGGAATATGCCAAATTTCCATGCCCAACCGACGGCTCAAACTTTCGTGAACGGACTATAGTTTACCGCCCAGTTATCAATTTTCAAAATGTTTGGTATATCGTATCGTTATGATTTTGTTATGCCACAGTTACAATTTGAGCACAATCAATATTTCCGAGAAAATCGAAGTTAGGTTAGCTAATCTAACCTAACCAAGGTTACCTTGAGTTAGGTTAGCTAAGATAGGAACAGCAACAACTCTTATATATACTTGGCACAGTTCTTATCTAACCTAACCTGATAGATTAGGTTAATTAAGATCGGAACAGCAGTAACTCTTATAAATACTTGGCATTAGGCCTATTCGTTTTGAAGAGTTTCGTGCTCCTGAGTAACTCAAAAGCTCGAAATACGGCTCGCCATTGGTTGTGCACAAGCACTGGAACAGCTCAGGAGCTCCAAACTCTTCAAAACGAATACTATAACTGTTCCTATCTTAGCAAACCTAACCTAACCTAATAGGTTAGCTTGAGAGGTTAAGTTAGGTAAGATAGGAACAGTGCCAAATATTTATAAGAGTTATTGCTGTTCCTATCTTAGCTAACATAACCTAACTCAAGCTAACCTATTAGGTTAGGTTAGATAAGATAGGAACAGTGCCAACTATTTATAAGAGTTGTTGACTTAACCTAACTCAAGCTAACCTATTAGCTTAGGTTAGGTGAGATAGGAACACTTCCAAGTATTTATAAGAGTGGGAATCACACAAAAATACTTATTTTTCACTAAAAAAAAGTTTTGGCTCGTATTAACAATCGGCACCTGAATTATGAACGATATATAGAATTTTTTATTCGATTTTGTCGGGAAATATTGATTTGCCGGTTCTCAAATTGAAATCTAGATAATCACAAACCAATCAACTCACATGTGCAGTCGTGGCATTGGGTTCCGCTTTCTGTACAACCATGAAATGCTGCTCTTGTGGATTGGAGGTGTACAGCGGCTTAACGACATTTTTAGTTGAACCGCTTGGCGATATAACTTTTCTCACGAACAACTGTTTTTGGGGCACTACGGAAATGTTACCTGCTGAAGTGGCTGTGATAGTTTTAACAGTATTTGCCGGTTTTATTGGCCTGCCTAATTGCAGATTAGCTAGATTTATTTCTTGACCTTGCGGTGATAAAAGTTTGATCGTTTGTCCTGAACCTGTCGTGAGACTCTGACCTGCAACAAAATTCATGTTAAATTAATGACTAGCGACCCGCCCCGGCTTCGCACGGTAATATCTTCGAAAATATTCACTTAAATCATACGGTGTAAAGGGCCATATAGATCTATATTAAATGAACAATGTATTCAAGGTATTTAATTGGTTAAGGATTAATGCTGTATTGGTTAAAATCGCTTCGAAAATTAGCCATTATTTGTCGTAAAAAGTAAATGACAAAAAAAGTTATTGTGGGTTATCCATAAGAGATAGACATATACCATCACGGACTTTTCTGTAGACCTTTTCAATGTGTACAATACTTAGTACATCATTTTGATAAAACTCCTTATGTTCAGCCTGCGTTTGCAATGTAAGCGGAAAAAATGAAATTATTTACGACATCGCATTAGAAACCTCAAAAATAACAGTACTTCTCCACTATTTAATGAATGTTATTATACATTATCATAAATTCCCTAAATTATGGCGCCTACCGACCCTCTAAGTTAGAAAAGTGATCAAATACTAACTTGAAGTCTTAGTAACACTCAAAAAAAAACATCAAAATCATTTCAGTAGCTATGGCGTCATGCGCTTCTTGACACGATCACGCTAGATTTCCGCGGGAATGAGGTATTTCCCCGCCGTAAAAAGTAGCCTGTGTCCGTGCCTAGGATCCTATCTTTATATTAACCAAGTCTTATGAAAATCCGTTCAGACGTTAAGGCGTGAATGAGGTAAACTTTTAAAACAAACGATTGAAAAACACTAACTTAATTAGTTTTCTGCCTACTGCCTAAGCCTTAAGTACGATAGTATGAATATTAATAGCCCATATCCTTTCCTAGGTTACTATCTATCACCTAACTAAATTTCATCAAAATCTGTTAAGCCGTTTAGGCATGATAGAGCAAAACTGCCAGCAAAAACCATAAAAAAATCACTAACTCAATTCAGTTTTCTGCCTACTTCCTACCCCCTAAGTACGATGACGTGATCATGTTGATCTTATATCCGTTTTTAGGTAACCATCTATTACCTTACTAAATTTCATCAAAATCTGTTCAGCCGTTTAGACGTGAAAGAGCAAAAGTCCCAACAAAAACGACTAAAAATCACTAACTCAATTTAGTTATCTGCCTACTGCCTACCCCCTAAGAACGATGGCGTGATTATTTATAGCCTATGACCATTTCTAGGTTATCATCTATCACCATACCAAATTTCATCAAAATCCGTTCAGCCGTTTAGGCGTGAAAGAGTAACAGACAGACAGACAGAGTTACTTTCGCATTTATAATATTAGTATGGATAAATATTATTAGAATTGAAATACCTTGAACGAGCAACAATTGCTGTCCGCTTTGGAGTGGTTTGAGAGTTATAGGAAGTTTCGTTGGCTTTGGAGCGATTGTCAGAGGTCTTAACGGAGGAATTGCATTTTTACTTCTAACGTCAGGCAATATTTCTTCTGGACTAGGCTGCCTTTCTGTTTCAGTCTCAATTTCTACCTCCTCAGCTCCAATTTCAGTTTCAACAATCTCTTCCTCAATATCCTCAGCATCTTCGATTATAACCTCTGTATCTAAAAATTAATGAATAACACCATTGACATAGATATAAATATCATTAAAAAAATTTTGAGCATAATAAAACTGTACCTTCAGTTTCCATGCTGCTATTAAAGTGCAATTCTTGTGATAATTCAGCTAATCTCTGGAGATCCGACGTCGTTAACGATAAATTACTTTCAGTTAAGTTTGCCCCTTCAATATTCAATGTATTCACAAGGGAATCCACATCTTCCGAACTCTCTACAAATTTTATTAAAACACATGATTCATATTCTCATTTAAAAGCAATTCACACTTCCTAATACTACTCAAATGCGACTACAGGAAATTCAAGCAAAAATTTCGAATTTCTAAAGCTCAATCCATTCAGCTTCATGCATAGTTTTAAAATGCTGTCTAAAGCTTGGGCCAAATAATCTGCAATAATGATCTGAAACTAAAAGCACACCCATTCTACATAACGGAGCTAAAAATTAATCAGTTTTCGGGTACCTCTTTCAGGTAGGGACATTTTTCCACCTTATTTTCAGTTTTATAATTTAAAAATCGAATATGGACTATTCAAAACAAAAGTCAAATTTGACAGATCACGTGACCACCGATGCTGTCAGTTGCACCAATCTCGAGCCTAGAATTTTCGGTGTTCACCGAGCTGCTTAACTTCTTTTTCAGCATTTGTCCTGGGTATAGATTTGAAAAGTTTCGATATTATAAATTACTAGTATTCGGAAACGTATTTTTAAATATTCAGTCAATCTCATTTTTATGTGTTTTATTCCCCCAATCATAGTTATCAATTTAAGTTACTTACATAAAGTATTGTGTGTTGCATACTATTGGCTTTTCAAGGTTTCCATTTCAAAATAAAAAAATCTTATTAAAATAAATAGATCCATTCTCCATTTGTACAAGTTCAATTGAAAAAAGCCAGTTTTTTGTGATTTTCCCATTTTTCATTCATCAAATATTGTTGCCAAATTTCCCTTAAAGATATTCTCGGAGAGTAATACATTTAGAATGAAAGATTTCTGACCTAAAATGAATGCTTTTCTCCAATATTTCCCATATACATGTGTCCCAAAAGTCGACGTCAACCCGGAACCGGGTGAAAAGGCAAGTAATGCTGGTTGTCAGAAAAATATAAAAAAAAATCTAAGTTGCATGATTTTAAAATAATGGACATTTAAAAAAACACGCAAAATTCCACACTCTGTGACAGTCTTTTCGCTCCTGTTGCCACAAATATCAACTTTTTCCAACTTTTTTTTTGCTGTGTAACCTTGAATAATGCTTTTCTAAACTGTAATCAAAATTTGGATACCAGCTGGTCTAGGTTTCATGAAAATAGGGCTTGCTTCTCAAATAAAAATCAAAATAAACAATTGTACTACGCAAGTTTGGCTTGTTTTGTCAAAAGTTGGCGCATTTAGTAAGGATTCCAAAATGGTATAATACTTGTTAAACTGTAGCTGCCGTAGTTCAAATTTATTTTCGATTGCCTTTGAATGCACTTTTTCTTAAACTGCTTCTCAGTGAAAAAGTGCAATAGATTGAAGACAGCTAGGTGAACGGGCCGGCCACGAGATTGGACTAGAACGTCCGATCCATCTTCCGAGAAAAAAATTTACCAGAAAAAATTCCAGAGAAAATAATTTTTCCAGAAAAAATTTTTCGTAGAAATTTCTCTGAATTTTTTTTTCTTTTAACAGAAAATGTTACCAGAAAAAAAATTCCAGAGAAAATAATTTTTCCAGAAAAAATTTTTCCGTAGAAATTTCTCTGGAAATTTTTTTTTCTGGTAACATTTTTTCCCGGAAGATGGATCGGACGTTCTGGTCCAATCTCGTGGCCGGCAGGTCACCTTACTTGAATCCATTGCACTTTTTTACTGGGAAGCAGTTTAAGAAAAAGTGTTTTCGAAGGCAATCGAAAATAAATTTGAACTACGGCAGCTACAGTTTAACAAGTATTATACCATTTTGGAATCTTTACTAAATGCGCCAGCTTTTGACAAAACATGCCAAACTTGCGTAGTACATTTTTCTTTCAATACAGTCAGTTGAAACTAGGCAATTGTTTATTTTGAATTTTTCTTCTGAAAAGCAAGTCCTATTTTCATGAAACCTAGACCAGCTGGTATCCAAATTTTGATTACAGTTTAGAAAAGCATTATTCAAGGTTACACAGCAAAAAAAAAGTTGGCAAAAGTTGATATTTGTGGCAACAGGAGCGAAAAGACTGTCACAGGGTGTGGAATTTTGCGTGTTTTTTTAAATGCCCTTTATTTTAAAATCATGCAACTTAGATTTTTTTATATTTTTCTGACAACCAGCATTACTTGCCTTTTCCCCAGGTTCCGGGTTGACGTCGAGTTTTGGGACACCCTGTATTTCATGCAGCACTACGTGTCTGATTCACGTCTATAGGTATCTGATGATTTAAATGGATTGAATGAGACGTATAAACATCTGTATTCTTTTATTATCATAGTTACTCATAGAATACGTATACAGTTAACATAACAGAACATTGGAAAAAAACTTCAAAACGAATCAAATAGCATCATAATATATCTGTAGCTAATATATACATCTTGTACAACATCCATATTTCAACTTAAAAACGGTCAAAAATATATAAATATCTGAAAATTCTCATAGATAGACAATGGTAAAAATAGTGGTGAAAATATAAATTAAAAATATGACACATAAGTAAAAAATATATCTAGATATCAACAAAACATTCACAACATAAAATATATATAAAATACCAACAAAATATAAAAATAATTAAGTACTTTGACGAATAAATGAAAATAATCGATTATAATACTAATAAATGGATGGAATTTTCAGAATTTTGTTCGTTTTTTTATTATTGTACCTTCCTGCAGTAATAACCCAATTCTTTGCACTTTTGACAAAGATGCTGAGGATGTACTTTCGATTGGTCCGAAACATCCAGGCCGTCAGGCTTCTCCAATGGCCTCTGAAAAAATTAGTTGGATATACAGGGTGTATCAAGTTCGATTGCACGTTTCAGCAACGAAATAGTCAGTAATGAAAACCTACTTGTTTATGTGGATAAACATTTATGTGACATTTTATACATTCTTGGCCCATATTAGACCAAGAATTTCCGGACATCCACTTTCTTTTACATTTGGGGCATTTATATTCGCCAAAACATCGCTTTCTTCCTTGATATGGCGTTTTTCCTTCTTCTTTTGGTCGTGCCTGAAAACAAACATGGAAAAAGAATTATAGACACGATAAAAACATAAAAAAATTATTCTGAAAAGGTGAAAAACTGTGATACGAAGTTATCTATAATTCATGTCAGTGCCATTCTTGAATTGTTTCTGTTTTCATATGTTCCAAACTGTTAAAACTCAAATATTTCAACTCTTAATAACTTTCTATGAGATTCTTCTATGTCCGAAATATTTTTGTGCGATTCTGTTCATAGAATAACTCTCAAGTCTCAGAACAATAGAGAAGTATTTAATCGATCTGAGGGTGAACTGCATGCTATATTTTTAAGGAAAATGGAATTCAAGCTGAACCAAACGATTAAATTCATCCGAAAACATACAAATAAGTACTTAATTTCATTTAAATCTTCAAAAGTTTGCCAGAGTTCAATTCCAAATATTTCGCTCTATGACTCTCCAATCACTAAAAATTGGATTCCAATTGAGGCTAAATCCATTAATCCTTTATTTGATTATTCGAAGGCAATAAATCAAAACAGAACAACATGAAAATAAACGATTAAATCACATTTGAAGTGGTGTTGAGTATTCGAGTTCAGGACATTTCTGTTTATATTGAGAAAGAAATAAATAAAAATCTTGAGTACCGCTCAACGTTTATAATAAATGTCAAAATAAATTCATGGACCATAGAAATGTCGTCGCTATTTCATTCGAATTTCGTAAAGGAAAATGGAATGAAAGTATAACCATAATTTTTGCGACTTGGAATTCTTCCCTTATCAATTTAGACCATTGCGACTGCCGACTGCAGTTGTTTATATCGACAATATCGCTTTCATATAGAATTTCTTCAAGTTCCATGTTCATTTAAGATACCAAGAACGATGACTCGGCAATCATTCGAGCTATCAATGGATGTTTTCAAGTTATACAAGGTGATATCGCAATTGATAAGTGTTATAATAAAAAGGAAATATCGTAATAATGGGTGTGAACATGGCTATACCATAGATTTATATTTCTCACGTTATCTGCCAAACTCTAGGGTTTTAATTGATCATAGAATAAAGTTTTGAACTATGGAAACCACGGAGTTTAATTGATTTTATGTTGAATTTGCTTATAAAAATCACTCACTTTAGGGCAATCCTTGATGTAATGACCCTTCTGAAAGCATAGATGGCACAAATAAGATGGCGGAGGTCTTTTTAGTGGTCTTCTGTCTAAAATACTCAGATCTGCAAGCTGTTCGCTGATATCTGCTACAGAATCCTGCACGCTGTTGTTATTCGAGTAAGAATTGTAAGGGCTGTATTGAAAACGGTTGTTCGTGAAGGGATTCCATGGTGGAGAAAGTAATTTTTGCTGGAAACCACAGAATAATGAAAACTTTGAAATTGGTGGATGCGCTTTTTTGCTAACCTGGAAATCTGAAGTTTGATCCAAAGGTAGGTAAGGAAAAAGAGCTGCTGGTGCGTATTGTGATAGAAGGGAATTTCCATTGCAATTATTGAAATCTTGACGTTTTCTTGTTGTACTATAGTTTGTTGGTGTAGAGATTATAGCTGTTGCTATTGGAGCCATGAATCTACGAGAAAAACTCTTTAAAATCTATATAGCGCTAGGGAAAACAACGAACAGTTGCCAAATTCACATGCAAAGAAGGTTTACGAGGGAAATCAACAAGCAAAAGTTCAGAAAAAGTTAGCGCATGATCGGAAAATTATTTACTTACGATATTTTTTGCCACTTGAATCGTTTTGGTGGTTGGAAAAAATTCGTTTTGTTATGAAAATGATTTTGAAATGAAATAAATAATTTGAAAATGTTGAAATTTCATTTGGTTGTGTGAATGGTTGTATTTTCTGTTGGATTATATGAAAGAATTGATAAAAGATATTGAATTTTATATATTATGAAGAGAAGGAATGAAATATGAGATGAATTGAAAAAGATTGTTGTTAAATGAGTAAAATTAGGTTTTCTAATAATTTCGATAGCATATTTATACAGGGTGTAAAAAACCATGTTTTTGTGTACTAATTTCTCAATTTCGTACAGTTAACGCTGAGTTTTCACAAAAACCATTCTTTTAGCATTCTTTCAGTTTTTATTTTACGTTGATATCTTGATTTTTTTTTAAGATACACGTTTTCAAATAAAATCCTGATTGGTATACTTACTAATACATCTTTTACTTATCTAATTTTTCGCGTAAAGACTTTTTGTTTCAAAATAAAGCTAAAGAAAATCTTGTTGTGCCCATACTACGCTTGGCTTGTTCATAAAATCCCAGATTTTTTTTTTGAATACGTGTATCTTTTAAAGAAATCCAGATATCAACGTGAAATAAAAACTGAAAGATGGCTAAAAGAATGGTTTTTATAATAAATTGAACGTAAATTCTACAAATTGTCCGCATTGTTACATAGGGTGTTACAAAATTCAAGAAAAGCCCTGAGCAGGAGCTTTTGAGCGCTCATCGTTCTTTGGTGGGGCAATAAGACCAGGTATTACCTTAGATTTTTATATGGGATTTGAGATTTAAATGCAGTAGTAATTATATTCTGGAAATTATTTAAAAAATTAAATATATGAAAAATAAATAAATTAAAAAAATTAATTTCTATGGTTCTGATGATGCGATCCTCCTGAAATCCTGCATGAACATTCAGTATATATCAGTTTTGATTCACAAATTTGATTTCACTTGAATCGGTTAACCTGTTATAGAAATATCGGGATTCTTCTTTTCAATATTCCAATTGAATTTTGTATGGTACTGTTGACTCTATGGCCACAAAATTTTGCATGAAGACTTTGTATAACAGTCTTCATTCACAAAAAAAATTTAATCAAATCGGACATCCTGTTATGGAAATATAAAGATTCTTCCTTTTAATATTCCAATTGAATTTTCTATATAGAAAATAGTATAGAATATAGTGTTAACAGATCCATATGGATCTGTTAACACTATGGCCCCAAAATTTTGCATGAACATTCAGTATAGCAATCTTCGAAAATAACAGACATTTGAGCAAAACGATATAGCACTCGTTTAAGTAGAACGAGCGCTCAAAAATTAGAACACAATTACATGTTTTTTTTCACCCTGTATAAAAATGCTATCAACATTTTTGGAGAACTTTTCCGAAGTTCGTTCTAATACTGAAGAATTTATCTGCAATATAGCGTAGAAACAATTGACATCGGTGGAAAATCTTGGACAACGAACTTTATCAAAATTCTATATGGCCGAGTTTTTTGCCGGTGAATGTATATAGTTAGGAGTTATTTCATATTCACACGAAAAGTACCAGTATTGATCTTTTGCAGAAGTTTTAAATTCTAAATCTTTTTCATCTGAGCCGAAAAAAGGAATTAATGTTGAAATTTAATTTCAAAATAAATTTAAACATGTACCTATACAGGGTATTCCTAAATTGAACGTTCAAACGAAAGGGGAGATTCCTTAAGTGAGTTAAAGAAAAAAAAGTCCCATAAACATGGGGTCGCAAACGTTTCGTTTTCGAGATACAGAGTGTTGAAGTTGTAATTTTTTTCAAGTTTTTTTCTCATAGTATCTACACTTCACAAGATATTCAACTGAAATTTGGCATAGATATTACATTTGAGAGTTCTCACCACGTGACATGGCCATTTCGATAGAAGATCTACAGGGTGATAGTTTTTCTGGAACACTGCCACCTGTTCTTCTGCAGAACTTTTTTGGTGAGCAACTGTTAATTTGAAAAAATGTAAAAAGAAGCTTTGTTCTTGTACTAAACTTTTCGGTCTCTTGTAGTTTTGTCGTATCTACCAACGATTTTGAGAAAAAAAATTTTGAACGATTCTCTCGAAATTCTCGTAACTATATGATAGGAAGGCCAGTTTGTAATCTGTGATGAATTAATTCAGTGTCAGTTTTTATGGAAATTTTCAAATTTTTCCAATGTAATATCTATCCCAAATTTCAGTTGAATATCTTGTGAAGTGTAGATACTATGAGAAAAAAACTTGAAAAAAATTCAAACTTCAACACTCTGTATCTCGAAAAAGGAACGTTTGCGAACCCATGTTAAGGGGACTTTTTTTTTCTTAAACTCACTTAAGGAATCTTCTTTTTTCGTTTGTACGTTCAATTTAGGAACACCCTGTGTAATATTATACAAATATGAGTTTGTTCTGTGTATTGTTTATTAAAATGTGAATGTGTTTGGTTTTAATTTAGAGTTAAACTCAAATATATTTGCAATTTTCATTATATAATATGCAATCATCATTTTTTATTCAAATGGCAACATTTTTGGAGGATCAAAAATACCTCGTATCCTTATACCTTCTAGCTAAATTCAGCAGGTACGCATCCAGTGAATTATCCTCCATTTTAATGAAAAACGAACTAAAAAACGTTCATTAGTTGATGAATAGATAATGCAAAATTCAATACCATTCTCAGAGAAGAAAAAAATCATGGAAATTCGGTGAAAAACGTGAAAAATGTGCTTTCGTCAACTGTTCACATGCAACAGAATTTTTGCCATACGAAAATACAATCTGAATATTTGTGAGTAGCTCTATTTTGACGAGACGCCCAACTTTTTCCTCTAAGAAAATTCTCGATAGTGGGGGCTAATACAGTATGGAGGCGTCAAAAGTGTTAAAACGGTGAATGTTCAAATTTTATTACTAACAGCTACTTTATAAATTGAATCTTGAAATAATTTTATTACAAACTGAAAACAATAATTGTCCTACAAAAAATGATGATTCTATCAAAGGGTTCCCCACTGCTGATTTTTCCACTGTTGCTTATCAAATATTTTCTTTATGAACTGGTCACATTGTCCTACAAATTGAGTGGTACGTTTTTCCAGTCCCACCTCGGTAATTGAACCTCAGAACCCACAATTAAAAATGATAACTAACAATTGACAATTTCCGAGCGTAGGACTGGAAAAACGTACCACTCGATTCGTAGGACAATGTGACCAGTATAAAGGAAATATTTTTGCTAAGCAACCGTGGAAAAATCAGCTGGTTAGAAGTAATTTTTTAGACCTAGTTGTCGATATATGTTGGGAGTGGGGGACACTTCGATAGAATCATCATTTTGTAGGACAATTATTGTTTTCAATTTGTAATAAAATTGTTTCAAGATTCAATTTATAAAGTAGCTGTTAGTAATAAAATTTGAACATTCACCCATTTAACACTTTTGACGCCTCCATACTGTATTTGCCCTCGCTATCCAGAATTTTCGTAGTGGAAAAAGTTGGGCGTCTTGTCAAAATGAAGCTACATACTCACAAAAATATTCAGATTGTTAGTAATCATTATGAAAAACAGGCGTTGGCCCATGGACTACATCATATATGAAGAGTGAAACGAATTGTAGTCGTTTAAGAATGTATATTTTCGTCCTGAAACGCAATTTAATTGATGATTTAAATGATTAAACTGTATGCCAAGTGTTAATTAGGAATAGACCTTAATTCTTTTGATGTCCAATGCTATAATTTAAGTTATAACAGAAGCATGCATGGAATTTTTTCATGTTTCATTTGTGATAGATCGAATATACCTACTGTAAAGTTTGAAACCTCAGAACGTCATAGAACGTTTCGAATTATTCATGTCTCAAAACCAAGAAATTCATCATAAAAATATTAAGGAAATCTCTGAGTAGGTGCTTTTGAGCGATCGTTCATTGTAGTAGCAACAATGGTGAATTTTGTATAGGACTTAAGATTCATACTACTTATATGAATGCGAAATCTCAGAACGATTGGAATTTCATTATGGGAATTATTCAAAAAATGAAATATGTAAAAAATCAATAATTAAAAAAAATTAAATTCTATGGTTCTGATGATGCGATCCTCTCAAAATTTTGCATGATCATTCAATATATCAATTTTCATTCACAAAATAAATTTCAATCGAATCGGATGTCTTGTTATGGAAATATAAAGATTCTTCTTTTCAATATTCCAATTGAATTTTCTATGTTTCTGTTAACACTTTAGCCACAAAATTTTGCATGAGGCTTATTATGAGCATTTTCTAATCACTTGAGATAAATACTAAATATACGAATGCGAAATCTCAGCATGATCAGAATTATATTCTGGAAATTATTCAAAAAATTAAATATGTAAGAAATCGATAACTTAAAATATCAAACTTCTATTGTTCTGATTCCACAATCCTTTTGAAAATTTGCATTATTATACAATTCACCAATTTAGATCCTAAAACTCGATTTCATATCGATAGAAAGTTTTTTCATGGAAATAAAGGATTTTTTTCGATATTACGATAGACTTTTTTAGTTGTAATACCGCAACTTAAACAAATTTTCGCGTACTGCTTGAATAATATTCAACATTTTTCTGCATAAATTCAGTTCGGTCAAATTGACAAACTCTGAATTATTCGAAAAAAATAATAATTGAGAAAAATATTGAATTAATGATCATAACTATGATCCTTTCGAAATTTTCCATGAACATTAGGCAAAAAAATCCTCACCCTCAAACTAAATTTCACTCGAATCGTATATTTTGTTGTGAAAATATAAGGATTTTCGTTCCAATATTCCGATTTAATTTTTATGCTTCTGTTAACGCTATGGCCACATAATTTGTGGAATTTCTTGGAAAAGAGTCAAAACAATCAATTCCATGCAACATTCTTCATAACAAATATATCTCCAATGTTTATTACCGAAAATCAAAGATCAAAAGCATTAAAATCCATCTCAAATCGAAATTGTCACAGTAAAATTCAACAGTAAACATCAATCCAGTTTTCCAGTCATAAAACTCAACAGTATTCGCGATTCTAATCAAGAAATTGGCAAAGAACCACCAATTGAAATTATGTCACTATTTCAACATTCGCAACACCGAAAACCTGTGTTTTGAAAGAGAAATTGACATCCTAGCTCGGTCTATATATAAAAGTTAATAACCAGAGTGCACAACATGGCAAAATAGTACCCTCTAAACGCGACAAACTCAAAACGCACAGTTTATTATTAAATATTCAACTTATTTTTAGTGTGACACTTAGCGCCGCAACTTTTTCACGTTTTTCAAACCGAAAACAAAACTGGTAAATCCAAGACAGGTAGGGAAAAGTCCAGGCGTACCTTGAGACCAGGTGCACAACACTCTTAGGTCACTGCAGCACCGGAAACAATCACTGACACCTCTGGCACCAGGAAGTAAGGACTAGGAAGTGGATTCACCTCAACATTTCTTGTGCAGACTGATTTTTCGTCTTGTACCAACTGTACCAGACTGATTGACCAGGAATGCCTCTAAAAAGAGGGAATTCTAAGTTCCCTGCTTCTCCATGCCTCGTTTTCGGTCTGGCTAGGTGGTGGGGGAGGTGTGAGCTTAAAATAAGTCTTGGATAGACTCAAGACTGGGACTTGAGCACGAAATTGCTGCCGATTGCAAGTATCAGGTTTTGAAGGAATTAATAAGCGATTGTTTTCTGTTGGGTTAAGGAATATGTGTTGTTTTCGTATTTAAGTTTATTGGGAGATGTACAATGGAGTATTGGGGTGGGCAGTGGCGTAGGTGAAGAGCTGAGGAGCTGGAAAGGTTTGGTGGGAAAATGGTGGATGCGCTTTTGAGATATGTTGTTGGATTAATTAGGGATGTTTGGTTTCTTTTTCTTTATTCATGTAGGAAGTACAGATGGAGGGCTATATTCTACGAACTCCTACTAAGTCTTGGATATACTTTAGACTTTAGACGAAAATGCTGCCTGTTGCAAGTGTATGGGATTCTGAAGGAATTAATAATCGATTGCTTTAGGTTGAGCTGAGGAATTGGTGTTGTTTTCGTATTTTGAGGTTATTGGGAGATGAACAATGGATAATTGGGATGAACAGTGGCGTTGGTGAGGAGGTTAGGAGCTGAAAAGTTTTGGGTGGGTTTGCTTGTAAAATGGTGGATGCGCTTTTGAGATAATGCTGTTGGGAGGTTGTTGTTTGGTTTCTTTGTCGTTATTCTTTGAGAATATCAGTTGAAATGACATACTCGATCTCTGAGAAATTGGAATATTGAATTTAAGAACTCAAATACTGAATTTTCAACTTGAAACCTGAAAATTAACTATATTTCGAACTCAAATATTTCTATTCGTTAACGAAATATCACGAACATTTTCTATGGATTCTAAAAAGTATTCAACTAGAGCAGTCACATTTTATTTGTGAAAAATTCAATGTTGACATTAGTTGTCATATGGGCCTAATTTTATGAAGAAAATATATACAGAGGTTTTACAAGATTATTAAGCATAAAGATTGGAATTTTGAGGATAGTTATATGTGGTAAGTTCACATTAATTTTTCAATCTTAATTCTCTTTTATTATTAATTGAAAGAAAATGCTTCTTCATGTCTGTAAATAAATTTACTCTCAACTGTATCAGTAAGTTATTAGTAGTGAGACCAGTTGAAAGATTGACCACTTTCCATTTGAAATTTCGATTTTTTTCAATGACAAGAAATCTTCACACTTTTTAGGCGTTAAAGGAACGTTTTTCATTGAGTCCTTTTATTTCTTACAAGAGTGAATGAAAAATAACCCAGAATTACAAATATTGTAGTTACAGTAATCGCGATAACTCAAGTAGGCAAAAACTTTTTAGTCTAGGTTCCTGGTCAATCAGGAATCGAAGCAAACGAAGATGCTAGCACACTAGACAGAAAGAGGCATAGATCCTTATATTTCAATTATGTGAAAAATTCAAAACGGAATAAAGATCAGAGGCCTATTGCACCAAAATACTTTGCAACTCTTCACTTTGCACTTTGCATTTTGACAAATTTTCAAAGTGAAAATTAACTATGTTGCACAACATTTATCCCAAAATTTAATTTCTGCAAAGTGTTTTTCACTTTTCACTTGCGTTCCTCCCACATTGCACCTCTCAATTATAAATGCGATTGGTCCAACATTATTCTTTTGAAAAGTGAAAAGTACAAAGTGAAAAGTTGCAAAGTATTTGGTGCAATAGGCCCCTGGAAGATAACACAAACTTCTGTGGAATACTCAGAAATGTTTACTAGGTTCGTGACGCGAAATATCTCGCAGATATCATCGACAAGGGTTCCTGATTCAATCTTTTGTTTTTCTTTCGACGGAATTCAAGTGTTGACGTCATATTTCCAATTTCCCGACCTTTTCAGATCTCGAAATCGTCAATTGGCATGTTTAACAAAATTGGGATATTGCATCCGATGTTATTTGGGCACTGTTTCGTATATAGCATGTCTATCAGTAACGTATTCAGTGCTAGAATTCATCTCTATGCATTTAACTGTGATAATTCCAAAAATTTTGAATGAATATTCGAAGTTAGATAAGAATTACTCCATCTGAACCTTATCTGTGAAAAAATCTCCTGTTTGCTATTAATAGTATATTATCATTGTTTAAAATTCTCCTTAAACAATGATATTATGCAACGAGGGTAGAATAATAGCCATTATACGCTAGTAGCATACCACTATACTTTATCCACGACAATTGTAAAATCCGTCCATTTCACGTCTCTGTGCTCGGCCTTAATAATATCCATTAACCACAAGGGAATAATGAGATTATAATTCACTGCTGTCAGATGCTTCATAGATTAAGTTTTGATTTAATTTTCTCTTAATGGTATTTCTGCAGTATTCAAAAGTACTCCAACTAACAAAGGTGGGCATACCTTGTCAATCTAGGGCCAAATCTACTTTCATTATATCAATTAAAGCTTTTTTATACATAATATACAATGACCAGTTCTCCAAAAATTTCTCATGTGTCAACTTGACTTTTTCCACGCTTGTCATAGAAGGGTCTTGTCGCGGTCGCCAAATGTTAAAATCTTCAAGAATTATATTCAGTAGTCGTGGATAAAGTATACAGGGTGTCCCGTAATTAGACCGACAAACTTCTAGTGGACATTATAGATCGTATTTTAGACAGATTCGACCCAAATCATATAATGCAAACTTGCTTCGTTAAGGAGCTAGTGCCCTTTGAAGATGACGTCCTGTCCACACTTTTTGCCACATATTCGCAAAACGGAGTTACATAAAGTGCTGAAAGTTTACACATTGGCTAATATCAAAAATACGCATCGATTAGATTGAGTGCATGTTTTTCATGTCAAGCACAATCGTATCATTTGGGGGGGGAGGGGGGGCGAAGGGTATTTTAGTTGAAACTTTTTTAACTTTCATTCTTTCGCGAGATTTACATCATATTCATAAACTCTGATGTTTTTTCAGCATTTCCAAAAATTCTCTGATACGTAAGATAATAACTGGTTAGAAATGAATAGTGATAATAATTTCAATAAATAAATATCATGGATGCGAAATTGGCACCCTGTTCCCTTAGGAACAAGCGCTCAAAAGGAAAAAAACACTAGAAATTCTCGTTGTTTTTAGTTGCTAAGATCTACATTTCTTTTATGTTTTCAATCCTTGATATTATAGCGATCTTCAACATTTTTCCGTCTAAATTTTCCGTTACGGACCTGCAGCTGCGCTTTCGCGGCTTGGTACGAATTTCCCTCATAACACCTGTGGAAGGAAAACCCCTGCTTTTCCACTGGGCCAGTACGTAGTTGAACGTCATACGATTTTCACGTTTCCTACATTTCTCTTTCTACTCGCGAGTCAGTTTTTCGCCGGTGCCTAGCCGTTGCAAGTTTTTCCGGAGTTTTCCACGGTTTTCCCGGCTCGAGTAGTCGGTCTGTGATTTCTGAAAGGTCTTCATTGATGTGTGAGGATTGATTGAGGTGAGTTTTCCACTATTGAGGAAAACTGGTGATGTGAAGTCAGGGGACTATGAAATTAAGTTCATCTGCAAAAAGATACCACCGATTTTTCCTGATAATTATTGTAGAGTTTTCAGTTATTGAGGTTTTTCGAGCGCTTGGCTCTAGTGAAATAGCTTGCTCAAGTTTTGCGCGAATGTCTGTTATTTTCGAGTTATGAAATATGCTTTTTTGAGCGCTCGTTCTACTTAAATGATTTTGCCCAAATGTCTGTAATTTTCGGCTCAAAATTCGGGGTTAGACTCCCTGATGACGGTCAGTGGGGCCGTCCGTTAGCACAATAACTTTCGAAGAGAATGTCCTAGAGACTTGAATTTTCAGGATGAGTTCGGGTTCCAAATGGCTCGGTTAAGTCGTTAACTAGCCAAATCGTACAGGGTGTTCCATAAAATATGGCCATTGAAAATTTGTTCCTCAATATCTCTGAAAAAACCAAACCAATCGAAATGAAATGTTATGGACAAATGCAAGTTGCTCATAACAATCCTCATGCAAAATTTTGTGGCCATAGTGTGAAAATTCAATTTAAATATTGAAAAGAAGAAACTTCATATTTTCATAAGAGGATATTCGATACGAGTGAAATTCACTTTGTGAATGGAGATCCATATAGGTACTGATAGATAATAATACATAAACTTAAAAAGGTGTCTTTGTTTAACGTTAATCGATCTTTCAGTTAGAAGCTTTGAGTTCCTTTCACATAAAATATGAGCGATATCGGTCAATATATAGAATTAGAAGGGCAATGCCACAGACCTCTTTTATTCTTTACGTCGTCGTTGCCATGTATTTTATTATCAGAACAAACAATGCTGGCATACAGTAGAAGTGATTTGTACTGACCTAGACAGGGTGTTTACAGAAGTGAGCCACTATTTTTTTTATCAGAGTGAAGCAGCTGCTTATATTGATTTGATTGCAATTTTAAATTTTCGATCCAAATTAGATTTTATTTATTTACTTAAATAACGACAAGGTTGAGATTATTAAATCTATAAACCTAACTCAAATACATCCATAATAAAACAACTGAAGAACTACAAGCACTGTGTAAACAACAACATGGTAAATACCAAAATAAAATGTATTTCGACGCCATCCATCCAGCCTGTTCTTGAAAGCGTTCTTATTTATTTCTTAAAAACTTTATAGGTTTCACTCCCAGTCTCTGAAACAGAAATAATTAAAAAATTTGTTTAATTGAGTTGAAGTGCTCCTGCGAGAATATTTGCACTTATTTGTCAGGAGCAAATTGGTCTTGAAAAAATTGTTGCCTAACAGTAAAACTGAAAAAGAAATAAATTAAAAGGATAATGTAACGTTTCGTTGTCTATATCAGACACCTTCTTCAGCAACAAACTCGTAAAATCTTCAGAATTGTGCGTTTTTCCATTTGCAATCTGATTGATATTGAAAGTTGTCAATCTATAGAATGTTGATTTATTTAATTTTGAAATTTCCTGATGTCATTTCTTTCTTCAATAATCAATCCAAATACGATCTATTCCAACAGAACAATTGGCCAAATTATTTACTTCATCTAACAAAATACATGTAGATTCCTTATTTTTCCTTTTATTATTATCAGGTTCCGTCATAAGGATCTTCGTGTTGTTCCAGTTCATCATATTATGATCTCCCGCTATTTGAACATACATGATCAGCGATTTGTGATCTTGTAAAGTCTCTATTTTTGATGTTGTTCTTATTTATTGTTGGTAAAACAAATATCGATCCATTTCAACCAAACCAAACTAATGGCCACCCCAATCACCAGACCCAAACCCTACAGTATCAAATTGAACCTCCTCGACCCCCATGGACCAAAACTCCTCCACCCCCACCCCCTCATCCACCTAATTCTTCCGTTCCAACACTCATACTTATCAAAATTTGACCCAAATCCCCATCGTCTCTAATTTTAACCCCTAAGAACGAACAGAACATCCACCCACGTCCCCACGCGAGGCGGAAACCCGGCAATCCCCCCCGCTGCTTCCGCGTACGCGGAAACGGGAAAACACCCCCGCGAACCGGAAATCCTCCTAGAGGCGGAAAACTTACCCCTTAGGGGGTTAACGACCCCAAGATCGCGCTGACCACGGTCAGCGTCGGCGAATACCGACGTCACGCGACGCTGCGGGTGGAAAGCGTGTAATTTCCCGTCTATTCGGAAAACGTTGCATGCGCGTCGGGCAAATTGTGGGGTTGCGTAACGACCGAGCGCCGCCGGCAGGTTTAAAACGGCCTAAAGGCCACGTGGTACGAAGATATGGGTACGGGGGGTGTTGTAGGAAGCAAGTTGAAAAGGTTACGTGTGCGGTATGTCCGATAACGGATGGTTAGATGGGCAGATATTGCAACTTTGGAATACTGCCATGAGGTCCGGAAAAATTCGGACATGGGGTTTACTCAAGGCTGTGTTCGATAACTTAGGATTATTATGTTAGAATTGGGGTCGTTATGGCTAGATACCTTTCCGGGAATTGCAACCACGTATAGTCCGTTCACGAAACTTTGAGCCGTCGGTTGGTCATGGAAATTTGGCATATTCCACTGTGTATATTGAAATTTTAGGTTTTTGTGTAATTTCTTGTCAGATTGATACGCAATGTTTTCAATGTTGCATAGAGTTCCCTGATAACTCGGAAGCTCGTCGGGCGAGGCGGGTACATTTGGCAACGTTGACTTTATTTTACGTTATGACAGCAAATACTGCCAACTTCAGATTAATAAGAAACGCCTACTATGCTCTGAAACTTTCGTGACTATACATGATACATATATCACTACAAATAACTGTTGAAAAAAAATCTATAATTTAAATCAATTATAGTTATTTAATCAACAAGGTTATAAAGACAGCGATTCATGGTCAAGATATTTTTACGCGTGGGCTCTCGATTAATAACCGAGTTGATTACAAGATTTTTCTCTGACGATCTCAATATGAATTGTGTATGAATTCTTGATTGAAATACATTCTCATTTTATACAAGACTCACATTAGGCATAATAAAATTCTATGTATATCTATGTTCCAGTAGAGTTTTGACATTTCTTGTAGTGCTTCTGATATTTTGGGATCGGTTGCCATGAGGCCATTGAAAATAGCAAAAAATTGAGCATTAAAATAGGTCAATAATAATCAATTTCGTACACATTAAAATCATCTATATTTTGGGATCGATGAAAAACCATTTTTTTATTCTGGATTTGAACACTTGATTGGAATTTATTCTCCTGAATTCAGGAGGAATGAAGGTTTAAAATTTCAGGGCAAGATATAAGTGGCTACGATGTAATATATTTTCATCGGCTCTAGGTATAACTATAGAGTTCATCCTATTTCTTATACAGGGTGTCCTAAACTCGACGTCAACCCGGAACTGGGTGAAAAGGCAAGTAATGCTGGTTTTGGAATCCTAACTAAATGCGCCAACTTTTGACAAAACATGCCAAACTTGCGTAGTACATTTTTTTTTCAATACAGTCAGTTGAAACTAGGCAATTGTTTATTTTGAATTTTTTTCTGAGAAGCAAGCCATATTTTCATGAAACCTAGAGCAGCTGGTATCCAAATTTTGATTACAGTTTGGCAAAAGTTGATATTTATGGCAACAGGAGCGAAAAGACTGTCACAGGGTGGTGTTTTTTTAAATGCCCATTATTTTAAATCATGCAACTTAGATTTTTTTTAATATTTTTCTGATAACCAGCATTACTTGCCTTTTCACCCGGTTCCGTGTTGACGTCGAGTTTTGGGATACCCTGTATTGTATTCGTGTTCGGTGTATAAGAGTTGTGATCTTTTCTTGTGTTTTCTGCATGTAACAGTGCGGAATATGTTAAATAAACACAACATTAACTTCAAACCTTGAATTTAATTCGCATAAATGATAAATGGAAAGTAATGCTTCACTTCTGCCATACAATATATATCCGCCAAAATTAGAACTTCCATATTTGACGAAAAGTCGTAAATCGGAAAATCATTTTCCGTCCAGAAATAACTTCAATTAACTCTCCTCTGGCTCGTCTATTCTATCGAAAACAGCCAAAGTTTGACAATTGAAGTTGTGGGACATGTTAAGAAGATTGCTTCCTGCCTCTATAAGGCGATTTTCCGTGGAAAACTGGGGAAACTCTGAGGTTTTTCGTCCAGACGCGTCTAATCGCTAATTGGAACATGGCCTCTAGTTAATTCAAGGCACACGCGATCGGACAACGAGGAGTTTTTCACGCCAGTGGCGGGTCGTACTTGGGGGTTTTTAGGGGAGTTTTCCCTGTGAGAATCATGTACACTGAATAATATTCGAAACGTTTTTCTTGCAAAGCAATTGTCATATTAAAGACAAGCAAAGATACGATACTTACTAAATTTCGAGATTTTCGATTTTACTTCTATACAAAAGCGTAGTAAAATCATTGTTTAATTTAAACAATGGTAAAAGTGGCGAATATAAACGAAATTCCCTATAGAGGGTGTTAGTGAATAAGTGCAACTAACTTCAGAAGGTGATTCTGCATAAAAAATAATGATATTATCTATATAACTTTTGTCCGCAAATGTTTCGTTTTCCGAGATACAGGGACAGAAACCTGGAATAGTTATTTTCCTAACAAGTGCGGAAGTGATATTTTCCCGCACGAAACTGCCGTTACCCAAACGACGCGAAGCGGAGTTTGGGTAAGCGGGAAAAACACTTTCCGCACGAGTTAGGAACAATATTTTTTCTACAAGCGCTTATACGAGATCAAATACGCTTGTACACAGATCAAATGTGAATTGATCATTCTAAATACACATGAATGACAAAAGTCAATTCTTATTCACATGCCGTTTCCATAGTAACGTCGTCGGTGGCATAGAGATATATCATTATTCAGCTTATTCTTTAGAAAAAGCGTGCGAGAAAAACCCTTGCTAATCCATTACCACGCGCATTTGCGTGCGGTAATGGAATAGCAGGGGTTTTTCCCACACTGTTTGGCAATGTGACTCTTTACGAATTGAAATACGTGCGGGAAAGAGAATGAAAGTGCACGCTTGTAGAGAAAAAATTATCAAGTGTTTTAATCATAGATATATTTTTTCATATGGAAAATAACTATATCAAGGTGAAAGTTCCAAAGGAAAACATATAAAACATACGAGAAATGAATAAAACCTTTAACTCACTGCTAAGGGCCGCCGCTGTTTTCAACCCTGGGGCTGCGTTCCGAAAAGGCGTGCCTGAAGGTCGAAGGTCATGTTTTGTACGACGCGTTGTCTCGAAGTTTCGTGTCTGTTACGTCCTCATTAAGGGATATGTAACGTTTAATTTATTCCTTCTTCGTGTTGTCTATGGTGTTGGTGATTCTACCCCAGAGACCTCGCAGTAATTAAATAGGGTGGGTCCAGGGCCGGACCTTTAGGCGAACCCTATTTATGTTCTGTGGGCGAACCAGCTCCCGAAGGAGATACCAGTAGGGGTTGAAATCTACATTTCGGTATTGGACAACCCTAGTGTTCTGATTTGACAATGACAGAGATTTCTATCGTGAATTTCGACATTTTTGAGGTTATTATAGTATTCGTTTTGAAGAGTTTCGAGCTCCTGAGCTGTACCAGTGCTTATGCGCAGCCAATGGCAGGCCGTATTTCGAGCTTTCGAGTTACTCAGGAGCACGAAACTCTTCAAAACGAATAGGCTATTTGTGTACTCAGAACGTTTTGACGTATTAGCGCTATTTCTGTTATTTACAGTGACTTAAAAGATTCACCTTTATTAAAACATGGAATTGAATAGTGAATATTTTCATACAATTCGTTTTCAAACGTTCATCGTGGATTTACTCAACATCGATGAACTTTATTTAATTTTTGGTGATAAAGCTCCATCAGGGACCACTGTTTATCGATGGTATGCTGAATTCAATTGAGGTCGTAATTCGCTACAAGGCGGATTTTGTAATGGACTCCCAAAATCGAAAATTATAAAAAAGAAGCTATTCCGTTGATAGTGGAAAATAACATCAGGCAAATGACCACCACGACCACGCTTACAGGACCATATCCTTTCTATGAAATTTTCCATAACCAAATCTCAAAGTGGATGCCCTATTTCCTCGATAGCCCCACGAATTCCATTTTTGAGGTCTTGAATCGACGCTGGGCTATTGGCGTAGACCTCTCTTTCACGTGATCCCACAGAAAGCTTATCAACCTTAAGACCCAAATCTTTATGCAAAATAGAGTGTAATGACGTTTGTGGAATGCCTAATTCCAAAGAACGACGAGGAATGGACAAACCTGGGATTTCTTCAACACTTTCGGCTACAGCAGCAATATTTTCGGCTGTTCTTGAGCTACGTGCACGGATTTATTCTTCACATCACTAACTTGTCCCAACAGCTCGAGTTTTCCAACAATTTCTTTATTGCGGTCCGACAAGGTGCTTCACGACGACCCAAAAATGTTCGAGTTTTACGAACCGTCTCTGCCAAATCTTCACCATTTTTATATTGATTTTAAGAATTTCAATGCGTTCTTGAAACGTGTATCGTTCCATTTTTATTAATGGCGTAGTTTCTACTTGTCAAGTGTCAAAAAATGACAGCTTCAAACGTGACATCTACCGAAATAGCGGGCTATTCAAAAAAACACCTTTTATTGGAAAACCCTTTATATAATCGATGGTTCGGTGGTTGGCTGACCATAGAAATAAATCATAGTGTGCTTCTCTCGATTTTGTTTAAAGGCCAATTCACAATACAACTGGCATGAGCTAATAATAATCCAAAATTCCATATTGATAGAGACGATTGACGTTCATGCTCATCTGTGTTCGACGCTCATCCCCCAAATAGTCCAAATTCATCGACATAACCGAAAAACGAAATGACGACCGTAACATGTTCGACAAAATCGATAGGAGACATGAAAGAACAGGCAAAATCGGAAGTAAACATGGGGCTAAAGCCTGTCTTCCCAAATCAATTGATTTTTAATTTAGGCAGACTAGTCACGAATACGTCTTTTCGCCCGGTTATAAAATGATACTCCGTATCGGTTTCGTCGGTCGTACCACTGACTTTAATTATAGAATGTTCGATATCTTCACGATAAATCATAGAAAAAAACGTAATTTCACTCGAGACAATCCTTAAGTTATATTTCTCTCTGTGCAAATAATGGTTATTCTTGAATTAATCATAGAAAACGCAAATACGCCATTAGTGTTGAAGGTAGATTTATAAATAACCGTCATTGTTAGGGAGGAAAAATGATCATAGAACTAAATGTCAACTTGAGGTTTCTATTTATAACTGAATAACTGTTATTATTCGATCACAGAGATTAACTCGTTATGAGAAATCAAGCAATCAATAAAACTTTTTGCAGAATTGTCCATATTTTACTTGTAGTTTTCTCTTGAAAAGGCTACTCAACATTTTGGTCTGTAGAAATAGGCAAGAATGGTATATGAATGCACCGAGCGTATAATAATTCTCAAGGTGAAGTGAGTGGCATTAATTATCGAGTGAATAATAGCCATTATACGCGAGTAGGACGCCATATTTATCCACTACTCGAATATTTTGTTGAATTTTTTAACAGTTGGCGGCCGTTATATGTCCCTTTAAATACTAGGGTGGAAAAAGTCAATTGATATATCTATGAGTAATTTTTTGATTACTCATTGTATATCTATCTATATTAATAAAAACAGGATCTATGGTTACCGTCAAATGCAATGTCTTTTCAAACGGCTGTACCAAATTGGATAATTCTTTTTTTGTTGTATTCATAATTGCTAGGGCAAGGTTTATACAACAAAATATTTCCGAAAAAATTGTTCAAAAAAAATGAAGGCTTTCCTTTTTCTTACGACCATCAGCAGTCATAGAAGACATATTTATAGGTTATAATGATTTTGACATTGGACAAAAAATGAAGTTACATCGGGTGAATCGAAAATTTAAAATATTATCAGAAATAACGTACGAACTAACATATTATCAACATTTTTTACTTATGCCAAATTTTAAACCTACGATGTATGAATGTATTTTGGATTGCCTGATTCCGTATTTTTATGATCACAAATCAGAGCAACAGATAGCGCTGTAGTCGTTTATCTAGGTTATTCATCTATTCTGCAACTAAACGGCTGGATCGAATTGAATTAATTTTTTTATGTATCAGAACAACGTCTGTTAGTCCGTCTTGGTCCGCTAGTTTGTAATAAAAGTGATTATATTTAAAGTACATTTGGCCCTCGATTGAAAATGTATTCCTCCCATATTTGTTAGTTAGAGAACTCTAAATACTGAAGAAAATCAGTTTTAACAATAAATATTAAGGCTAAATCCATGAGCATCTGACAACAGTTAATAATGACTCATATTATTCACTAGTGATTAATGGTATTATTATGGCCGAGCAAACAGAAGTATAACGGGTAGATTATAAAATAGTCGTAGACAAACACTTTTTTTATATGTTAAAATTTCTTAGCATTGAACTCTATTTATACCAACTTTTTTTTTTTAGCAGATGACTTGAAGGAAACCTATAACAATGGACAAATACGAGCACGTGATGCTTGTGGGGGAGGGGAGCTACGGATTAGTAATGAAGTGTCGTCATAAGGAACTAGACCAAATGGTCGCAATAAAAAAATTTCTAGAAACCGAGGAAGACGCAACATAAGGAAATGGCTCTGAGGGAGCCTTATGTTAAGTGTGAGTTTTTCCTGAGATTATATTGATGGTTTTTTCAAATTTGTAGTTATTTTTTACAGAGACTGGACAACGAGAACTTGGTAGCGATCATAGAGGTTTTCAGGTATAGAAAACGGTTTTATTTGGTATTCGAATATCTGAATGGTACGATTTTGGACGAGCTCGAGAAAATGCCTGGTGGTTTAGGGGATGAGCAATGCAGGGAGAGGCTGTATCAGATTATCAGAGCTATAAGTTACTGTCATTCGAACCAGGTAAGAAAAATTTCTGCTTTTAACAGTTTTGGTGTGAATACGGTCCTGGTACTTTTTCCTATAACGTTGAGAAGAATGCTAAATCGAAAGAAAGCAAATTTGATATTAACATTGATTCAACATGTATCATCAAGTGAAAAGCTCAATGATATGTAAAGTTTGATCATTTGATTACTTAGTATAAAAAAACGAACACGCTCCGTTTATAAACACCTTTATTTCCTCTTTAATCTCATCAGCCGAATATAGCTCAGTTGGGAGAGCGTTAGACTGAAGATCTAAAGGTCCCTGGTTCGATCCCGGGGTTCGGCAGAACTTTTTTGAACCTCAATGTTCGATTTTTTACATCATATCAACGGACATACCCAACAACAAACATTTTCCAACTTGAACAATTTTTTCCAGATCATCCACAGAGACGTCAAACCGAAAACGTCTTAGTATCGTCAAACGGCGTAGTCAAATTGTGCGATTTCGGCTTCGCTCGGCTCGCTACGAACACTAACGAACCTCTGACAGACTACGTAGCCACCAGATGGTACAGAGCCCCGAATTGCTGGTCGGAGACCAAACTTACGGTACCGGAGTGGACATTTGGGCTATAGGTTGCCTCTTCGCCGGAGATGTTAACCGGTGAACCACTTTTTCCAGGCGAAAGCGACATAGATCAGCTGTTTCAGATCGTCAAGATGATAGGTGAGATGATGGTTTTTCTTCCTTCTTCTAGGTTAGGCATTTTTTTTCTGCTTCTTCCTCCTCGGTACCCTCCAAACTGACAACAAAGCTAGCCTGAAACTTCATGCAAACAATATAAAAAAGAATTGATTGCTAGAGCTAAGCATTTTAGATGTTTGATGTACAACAATCAGGAATTGATATGAAGACAGCAATGGTCATCTTCAAATCTATTTTAAACAAATCTATAGTCCGTTCACGAAAGGTTGAGCACATAGTAGGCGTTTCTTTATTTATCTAAGTTGGAAGTACTTATTACTGTCATAGAGTAAAATAAAGTCAACGTTTGCCGAATGTACTCGGACCCGTCCGACGAGCTTGCGAGTTCAGAGAACTCTATGCAATATTGACAACATTGCTTGTCAATCTGACACGAAAATAAAGAACATAACCTAAAATTTTAATATACATAGTGGAATATGCCAATTGTCATGGCCAACCGACGGCTCAACCTTTCGTGAACGGACTATAGATGTCGACCAATAATTGAATATGCACACACCCCATATGCGAATTGTAGGGAGCCGGTATTCAAATTCTTGAGGTTGCTGAAACAACATCCCTTAGAGCAATAACCAAAATGAGGCACCCCCCCAACGACCGACTGCACAATCCCCCAATCATCTATTATACCAGAAAACCAAGATAGAACCCATTAGAGAGCAAATAGAGAAAACTAAACTTTATATAAATTTATACAGAGACTGAGCGAATTGGATGACATACAAGATCTTATCCACGATCAACCAGCAGAAAACCAACGCCGAAATTTTCCAACATGTATATTGCTTGAAAAATAAGAAGTTATCAAAATTCCTAAAGTACTAGTATTTTTTTTGTCGTTGATGATATATCTGAAACCCATATGGGCTGAAGGACTTTGGTCGATGGCCTGTTGATATTATTATCGATAAAGCACAGTTATTATTATTATTACTTCTTCGTTACCATCTCATCCGGTATTGATGTTGTCGCTCTGTCTTTTTCTGGGTCTTCCAATGCTTCTAGTACCTACCAAAATGGTGATTTGTAACTGGCTACTCTAGCTAGTCCTTCTACATAGTTAACCCTTTAGTGCCCGACGGTACTCCTGTGTACCAACACTTTTGACGCGTCGTAAAACTACACAGGATGCAAACTAAGGTCCGGCGCCCCGACGGTATATTTCAGTACCATTCCTGATCCAATAATAGTATCGATAGTTTCCGTAGCGCCCTATAAAAACTTAGTGTACTCGTTTGTACATTGTTAGATCCAGTGTGCTCTGACGTTTTCGCATTATGTTTTTATATTCGTCTCTGCATTTGTTTTCCGATATATTGCTATTTTTCTTTTGTGAATATTGTTGCTTGTGACTATACTGAGTAAGTTTATGCTTGAAGAATAAACATTCGAATATCTTTTTGATTAGATAATTCCCCATTTTCATCAGGACGCAGAAGTACCGTCAGGAAACATGGAGAACAAAAAATCAGTTACGAAGTACATACGGAGTAATTCGCAGGTCACGTAAATGGTGGCATAGACTATTCTGGGGATTTCTTGACATAGCATTCGTGAATGCTTACATAATATACAACATGCAATTTGAAAAAATGTCCACATTGGAATTTAGAATATCTGTTTCTTCAGGGCTCATGTCGATGAATTTCAAAAATGTTAGGAACAGGAAATATGGACAAATAGTGAAGAGACGGAAATACAATTATAGGTACCTGATGACGTGAGGCTTGGAAATCGTGGATCTCATTGGGTTGTATTCACGAATAACAGAGGAAGGTGTGAAATGTGCAGGCCTGTATTCTGGACAAGTGATCTTTCGAAGCGTATACGAACTCCATTGCGCGGTGTGTATTTTTTGTGGGTAAATGAGCGACTCATGCAATGAAGTTCGTATACGCTTCGAAATATCACTTGTCGAGAATACAAGGTCAGTTCGCGTGGAATACAATCTCGACCTCAGAGCAAATGTTCAATATGTGGTTTATTCTTGTGTTGAAATAAATTGTTTTCCTTGAGTACCATATAATGGACTGATTAAGATATATAATTATAATACTTTAATTTTTCTAAAAGCTACTTTTTATTTTGTGAAAAAATTCAATGATAAAAGTGAAAAATATTTTAGTTGAATGATATTATTCCTGACGGTACTCAGAAGTCCATTTTTTTGTTTTTTTTCCAAATATGAAAATTAAATTTTGAAAAAATTTTGTGTTATTTCAAAGCCCTCTACAAACGAAAAAGAAAAAAAAATTAATAATTCACTTTTTTTTTCGTACTTTGGGCACTAAAGGGTTAAAGTTGGTTATAGTTTTAAAAGGGTAACAGTTCACTGCGACCTCAAGGTCTATTGTGCCCTCTTACTACAGAGCTGTTCTGACCACACCCTTTACAGCTTGCTTTCCAGTTCCAGAGATCTGATGAAATCCAATTTCTGTAAAGCCTTCAACAAGGCTAGTTCCTCACTCTTGCAAGTTTCTCGCCCAAAGCATTCTCTGCTTAGGCTCGCAATGTCAAAGCATTCCGTGACTAGGTGAATGGAGCTTTCTTGTTCCTCCCCACAGAACCTACACTTGTCAGTGTCCGATAATCCCATCCTCACAGGTGCTTCCTGAGGCGATAGTGTCCTGAAAGAAAGCCAGTGAGGAGGTGTAATTGTTTCTTACCAAGATTCAGATATCATTTGGGTCTTGCTGTTTCAAAGTTCCGAAGGAACTTAGTGGAATGATCCATCCCTGGGAGATTCCGCCAGAGTTTTTTCCCCTCTCGGCTTTCTCTCTTTCTCCCGAAACTCCTTATAGGTACATTTATATCTATACTACAGAAGGGTCCTGGGTCAATGAGTGACATTCGTGCGCCCTCTTTGGCAAGTGTATTGACCTCTTCGTTCCTTTGAATCCCGAATGGCCGGAACGCAGTTTAAAAAGACCCTATTTTTCTTGCCTACCTCATTGAGTTTGTTCCGGCTCTCTCAGATCATCTTTGAGTCGATGACGTAGGAGCTCAGTGCTTTAATAGCAGCTTGACTATCTAGGTGTATGGCTATATCGCACTTTTGATAGTTTTTCTTTCTAGATATTTCAATAGCTTAGATTTCCTCTTGAAAGACGCTCATACAGGAGTCTAGCGACAGTGCAAACTTGGTACTTGGCCCGTGTATCCCAGCGTCAGCTCCTGTAGAGGTTTTGGAACCATCTGAAAAGCGTAGGGCAAGCTATAGCACAGATCCGTCAAAAGCTCTTAAGGGGGGAAAGCACAATAGGTCATAAGGTCGCTGTGAAATGCAAACTCCTAAATGATCTTCAATGGGTCTTAAGGTACAGCCTTATAAAGTCTAGACTTGGCTTCTATTCCCAAATTTTCGTTTTTTATATTGTATTGTTCAAGCACCAAACTAGCGATTTCATAATCCAAGAGGTATTTGCAAGAATTTTGGCGATAGGTGCATTACAAGCAATAAAATTGTTTTCAACAATTTTTAAACACAGTAAGATTCAAATTTTAAGAATATATCTTCACACATTTCTTTTACCTTAGAAAACCATGCCCCAAACACCTCCAGCTAATGACCAAAACCTCAGCATTACGCGAAATCAAGGCTTCAAGCCCTCAAACCACCAACACCCTCCAGAACCACTTCGAGGATTGGCCTACGACCACTTTGGACCTCCTCTCCTCCTGCCTCAAAATGGACCCAAGCCAAAGAGCTAACGCCGAAGACCTCCTAAGACACAGCTACTTCACCCACGACAGTTTTCCCCAAATATTTGTACCAGCCTTAAGGTGATTTTGAAACTACTTTCGGTTGCGCTAAGGTGTTCTACAAGGTTCTGTTTTAGGGAGAAGGTTCTTATGGAGTACAACAGCAATCCGCTTTTGAGGAAGGTTAAGTCTGAGATTTTGTATTCGACTGATCGCCATGACGAGCAGAGGTTTAGAAGACTTCGTCTAATGAGCCTTATAAGTGGAAGTTTCATTTGGTTGCTGCGAGATAATTGTGAGTATAGTTCTTTTTCTTCCTCTAGTTGAAGGCTTTCTGCCTGTAGGTATAAATTTGTGGGTTACAAGATTATTTTGAACAACTGGCTAATGGGTCGATTACTTGAGATACTTTACAAGCTGCTACTCAGCGAATTTAGTAAGTGATTGTGAATTCGCTCAGTGTAAGTGTTCGCAAGCCAACAATCTGACTGTAAAAAAGCTGCGACTAAAGTTGAAAGCTAGGCTACTTTACACCTAAATCTCTGGCGTTTTGGCTTGTTGGCATGTAAACAAGCTGTATACCGTAATTAGTCCGACAAACTTCTAGTGGACATTATAGATCGTATTTTAGACAGATTCGACCCAAATCATATCATGCAAAATTGCTTCGTTAAGGAGCTAGTACCCTTTGAAGATGACGTCCTGTTCACACTTTTTGCCACATATTCGCAAAACGGAGTCGCATAAAGTGCTGAAAGTTTACACATTGGCTAATATCAAAAATACGCATCGATTAGATTGAGTTGCATTTCTTTTGTGTCAAGCACAATCGTATCATTTGAGGGGGGCGAAGGGTATTTTTTAGTTGAAACTTTTTAACTTTCAATATTTCGCAAGATTTACAATCATATTCATAAACTCTGATGTTTTTTCTTGAAAATATATGCTCTTGTATAATAACGCCCAGATGCACCATTTCTGAAAAAAATAGATTTGAAATTTTCTCTCTTTTCACTAAGTACTCAATGTTCACTTTTGTTTTGAATTTAATCTGGGCGTTATTATACAAGAGCGTCTTTTTTCGAGAAAAAACATCAGAGTTTATGAATATGATGTTAATCTCGCGAAATAATGGAAGTTAAAAAAGTGTTAACTAAAAATACCCTTCGCCCCCTCCAAATGATACGATTGTGCTTGACATGGAAGAAATTGCATTCAATCTAATCGATGCGTATTTTTGATATTATCTAATGTGTAAACTTTCAGCACTTTATGCGACTCCGTTTTGCGAATATGTGGCAAAAAGTGTGAACAGGACATCATCTTCAAAGGGCACTAGCTCCTTAACGAAGCAATTTTGCATTATATGATTTGATTTGGGTCAAATCTGTCTAAAATACGATCTTTAATGTCCAGTAGTTTGTCGGTTTAATTACGGGACACCAGTATAATCATAGTTGCTACTGAACAATCTGTGAGTTCTCATCTACTTAGTGATTCCTGGTTCTTAAATTTGAACACGTATTTGACAGTTTATCTAAGATCCTTGACAACGATACAAACATAACCTCACGTGGATCGCTAGATTGTTGGCCACTCAGCGAGTAGACAGTTTTTGTGTGTAATCATCACAATCTCACAAGCTAATTCATCTCGCTTCTAAATTCGCTCAGTAGCAGCTTGTAAAGTATCTCAATGTTATCGACCCATAGTTCAGATTTAGCTGTCATCTTAAGAACTGTTCTCTGGAAGATGTCAGAGAAGTCTACTTCAATTGGTCTTGGATAATCAAGCCGCAATTGAAGCACTGTAGATAGTCCTATGTCATCGTTTTGAAGCTAATATGGAGTACTGAAAAAAAAAACAACTCAATGAAGTAGGTAAGAACAACAAGGTCTCCTTAGTCTGGGCTCCTGGTTACTCAGAAATCAAAGGAAACGAAGAGGATACCACGCTAGCCAGAAAGGGAGCACAAACACCACTTACTGTTCAAAACATTTCAGTGGTATAGGCAAGTGTACTTACAAAGAAAGAGTATTTGGAGAAGAAGTAACTCAAAGAGAAGCACTCTGGAGGAGGATTATTCAGAAGGTTCATTTGGAACTTGAATACTGCAAGGTTCAAAAAGTGTTTGAATCTCATTAGGATTAGCATCTTTCTCCATCCTAAGTCTTGGGCGAGAAATAGCTTCACGGCACAAAAGTGCTTGAATGTTGTGTATGCAAAATTTCTACCTATTTTTGCAGTGTGAATCAACAATTTCATACTTCGTTGGAGCGTCTACTTCCCATAGTCAGTTATGAGTAGTTTTTGCATCTCGAATGCCAAAATAAGAGCTTCAGAAGTGTAAGATAGCCATCAGATAAGGCATTATTCAAAATGAAACCTCCTATTGAAGAACCCTTTCACCATTTGGTTTTATTTTATCGATAATTCCTTCCAGTGGGTCCAAACAAGAGGAAGCAACACGAAGCCTACGACAACAACACAGACAGAAGTCAAAGATCCAACCATAGAACACCAAAGGTATCCCAGAACAAGACAAAAGAGAAAAACGTGCAAAAACAACAATAAGCGTGGACTTCCCAAACGGCAACAATGCAGCTGAAATGTACATGCTCGAGAAGTCCCTGGAGTCTCTGGCTAGGTTAAGCCAGAAGTACGACTACCACAGGTCAGCATATTCTCATCTTATAGAGCAAGAGCTCGTGAACCCCAGACCTTCGTTATTTTATAAAAGCTGAAAACTTGTCTACGCATGCTCCCAACACAGGTAAGAACGATGGACCATTATGAAGTTTGGGTTACCCTGGCTTTGGCAGGTAAACGGTATTAAAGGGGTGTATAATACTGATCTAATTTCGTCAAATTATAAGTGTGATTTTTTGGTATAACCTTCAGAATATCATTAAAAATCACGTCATTAATTGCCAGGCACTTACTATAGTGGCAACCCCTTGCCAGACACACTTAATGTTCATTAATTTTATGTAATTCTACTTACGTTAGTAGTAGTATACAAGCTGATTTTTAGATAAATACTTGGGTAATAATTAGATAATGTTTCCTCATTAGCCAGACATTTTTGATAGTGCCAACCCTTTGCCAGACAAGCTTGTAGTTTAGCTGCAGGTGCGAGCGCGTGGCAGTATATATGAGTGGGTGCGAGCATGACGGCATGATTATAATGACTTATGCAAATAATTTTTTTGTACAGATTTATATAACTAATCATTTAAGTGAATCTCAAAACATCTGACAAAAAGACTTCGATGCTACAACTAAATAAAATTGTTCAAAATTTTAATTTATTCTATTAACAATTTAATTTAGTTGTTGCATCGAATGTCTTTTTTTCAGATGTTTTTGAGATTCACTTAAATGATTAGTTATATGTATAAATCTGTACAAAAAATTAATTTGCATAAGTCATTATACCTAATCATGCCGTCTCACTCGCACCCACTCAAATATACTGTCTCGCCCTCGCACCTGCAGCTGAACTACAAGCTTGTCTGGCAAAGGGTTGGCACTATCAAAAATGTCTGGCTGATGAGGAAACATTATCTAATTATTACCCAAGTATTATGTATAAAAATCAGCTTTAATACTATAACGTGAGTAGAATTACATGTAATTTAATGAACATTAAGGGTGTCTGGCAAGTGATTTCCACGATATTAAGTGTCTGGCAATAATGACGTGATTTTTAATGATATTCTAAAGGTAATATCAAAAACTCACACTTTATTATTTGACGAAATTAGATCAGTAGTTTACACCCCTTTAACACCGTTTACCTGCCAAAGCC
The DNA here is from genome assembly GCA_013421045.1 of Propylea japonica. NCBI lineage: Eukaryota > Metazoa > Arthropoda > Insecta > Coleoptera > Coccinellidae > Propylea > Propylea japonica. The sequence continues at coordinate 11,578,319 of CM024247.1, forward strand.
AGGGTAACTCAAACTTTATAATGGTCCATCGTTCTTACCTGTGTTGGGAGCATGCGTAGACAAGTTTTTAGGTTTTATAAAATAACGAAGGTCTGGGGTTCACGGGCTCTTAGACTATTATTTTCTTGAAACTCTTCAATAAGCTCTGTTGTACTTTTCTAGGTCTGATTCACCGTTAAAAGAACTACCAAATGACAATAATAAACCAAACGCGATGAGCCAGTACAATAATGTGCAACTTTCCATCACAGCAACGCTTTAGGACAAGGTTTGAACATAAGGATCAAGTAGTCACCAAGAAGTCACCTCTATACCCTTCGAAGACTACCATGAGCCAAATATCTCTCACAGGATTGGGAACCAAGAGCCAGCTGTTCAAGAAAGACCAACACAACTTCTCATCGAGCACATGGGTGGACAGCGAGTCCAGAAGGACACAAGGAGGGGCTCACGTGGCGATTTCACCCTCAAATTTACCTGGAGGTAATTAAGGAAGACTATACCATACAGGGTGGGCCGTCCATAACTTTCCACCCCGAATTTTGAGCTACTACCCCTCTATCCGCAACCCTTAACAGCTCTCATTTTTGAATAGGGAGAAGGGGTCGAGCAGCACCTTGTTGGAAAAGCTATTCAATTTCCTGCACGAGTGAATTTTTTTCATCGCTTTATTATTATACAGAGTTGAAATATTATTTGGGCTGTTTCCATTATCTTGGATTGTTCTATCCAAGATAATGGAATCAGCTCAAATAATATTTCATCTAATGAGCCATTATCAAGAATTTCCCGTTCACATTATACAGAGTGACTCAGTATTCCATCAGTAACAACTATTTTTTACAAAGTAAATCGTGCGCTTTCGTTTGAATTGAAAAAAATACTGTTAGGGTAGCGGCTAGAGGGTTAGTGATATCAAACTATTTTCAACTCACTAACATGTCCTCCTTAAATGAGTGTTTTCCCATCTCAAAATTCTAATACGGCGTTGTGAAAGTTATTGATGAATACTGAGTAACTCAGTACATAAGCGATGAAAAAATCCACTTATGCAGGAAATTGAATTGCCTTCCAACAAGGTGCTGCTCGACCCCTTTTCCCTATTAAAAAATTAGAGTTGTTAGGGGTTGCGTGCGGCTAGAGGGGTAGTGATATCAAAATCATTTGAACACCTTCATTTGTCTCCCTTTAAACAAAATTTGACTTGTCCGAGCGGTTTTTTCGTTTATTCCATCCCGAAGCTCAAAATTCGGGGTAGAAAGTTATGGATGGACCCCCCTATATACAAAAAATCCAGTTCTGTTTTTAAGTATCTGATTATGCAATAGTTATTAATCAACTAGGTTATTAAAGACAGCGACTAATGGTCAAGATATTTTGAAGCGTGAGCGGAGCGAACGCGTTAATAGTTCGAGACCATTAGTCGCTCGATTAATAACCGAGTTGATACAAGATTTTTTTTCCGACGATCTCAACATGAATTGTGTATAAATTCTTGATTGATTCTCATTTTGTACAAGACATACATTTGACATAATAAAATTTCTATGTATCTATGTTCCAGTAGAGTTTTGACATTTCTTGTAGTGCTCCTGAATACTTTGTGAACGGTTGCCATAAGGAATGCACATTAAAATAGCAGTAATTGAGCATTGAAATGGGTCATTAATGATCAATTTCATACACATTAAAATCACCTACCATTGTGATCGACGTTCCCGTATACAGACGTCCACATGAAAGATATGCTCAGTGCAATTTTCTGAATACTACTGGTTCGGCCTTCGGGAGAGGATCGATTATGGTATGGGGTGGAATATCCTTGACTGCTCGCACAGACCTAGTGGTCGTTGATAATGGAGCTATGAATGCTGATAGGTATATAAGGAACATTCTTGAAGAGCATGTAGTGCCATTTGCCTCATACATTGGTGAAAATTTCATTTTTATGAACGATAATGCCAGACCCCATCGTGCGGGCATCGTTCAGGAGTACCTTGAAGAGGTTGGAGTCTCTCGAATGGAATGGCCAGTAAGAAATCCAGATCTCAATCCGATTGAGCAGGTTTGTGACAACCTCAATAGAAGGCTGAGAAGTTCAGAAAATCATCCAGCTACTTTTCATGACTCCAACTCAAAGAAATCTGGGAAGGATTAGATCAGAACATTTTAAGATCACTCATTTTGAGTATGAACCGTCGTTGCCGAGCTGTATTAACGCAAGTGGTGGAAATACCAAGTATTAAATCACTTATCAGCATTCCAGTATTTCGAAAAATTTTTATTCCTCTTCTTCACATAGATCGATGAAATCCTGAATTTTTCTTCCATTTAATGTGCCTTGTTTCTTTCAAAACCTCCCCGAGAGAACATAAAAAATAGTTATAAAGTCGAGTTAACTTTCATTAAAATGAGATTTTCAGAATGTGCGTTACTTTTTTTTGCGCAGTTTATTTTGAGGTCGACGGAAAAGTTTATAAACGACTTCTTTTTACAGCTACAGCCACACCAAACAAAACGAAGAAGAAGAATTTTCCAGAGGCCGACTCCCTGCAATCAGATACCCTCACACTGTAAGTAACACAGTCGATTTTTTAGTCATAATCTTAAACTCTTGAGTATAAAATGTTGCAGAGGATGCATTCGTCTAAGTCACAGAAATCCCCGACAACAAAACATCCGACCTAACGCAGACTCCCCGCGGATCTATAGGCGCATCGAATCGGGTCGTCTAGATGGCCACCACGGCTAAATAAGTAGTTTTAAGTGTTTCGTCGAGACTATAAGGTTGGGACAGACCTGAACGTTCGGATTTTACCAAATTTTATCATGGAACTCTAAGACTGGATATTTTAATGGGGAATTGTGTGGTAGTGGACATTGATGTTTCTCTGTTTTTAGGCGTACAAGTATTCTATGGTTAAGAGAAGGCGAAAAGGATCGAAGAATGTTGCTGATTGATTTCGTTGTGATAACGTTTAGGCGTAATGCATTGCTTTTAATTTACGTGTATCTTTAATAAAATATATTTTTGATGTTGGTGTTTTGATGTACCAATCAATGTTGTAATAACTGTTGAAGTTATGTAAAGAGGTGTTATTTTGAATAGCCCGTTATTTCGGTAGATGTCACGTTTGAAGCTGTCATTTTTTCACTTTGACAAGTAGAAACTACGCCATTAATAAAAATGAACGATACATGCTTCAAGAACGCATAGAAATGATTAAAATTCACTATAAAAATTGTGAAAATTTGGCAGAGACGGTTCGTAAAACTCGAACATTTTTGGGTCGTCGTGGAGCACCTTGTCGGGCCGCAATAAAGAATTGGTGGAAAAATTCGAGCTGTTGGGACAAGTTAGTGATGTGAAGAATAAAACCCGAGCACGTCGCTCAAGAACAGCCGAGAATATTGCTGCTGTGGCCGAAAGTGTTGAAGAAAACCCAGGTTTGTCCATTCCTCGTCGTTCTTTGGAATTAGGCATTCCAAACGTCATTACATTACACCGTATTTTGCATGAAGATTTGGTTCTTAAGGCTTATAAGTTCAGTTAACACAAGAACTCAAGCCGGCCGATATTTTGCGGGAAAAGTTTCCGGACCGTGTTATCTCTCGAAGAGGTGATCACAATGGGCCACCGAAATCTTGTGATTTAACACTTTGCGACTTCTTTGGGGCCACGTGAAAGAGAAGGTCTACGCCAATAGCCCAGCGTCGATTCAAGACCTAAAAGATGGAATTCTTGAGGCTATCGAGGACATAGGGCAGCTACTTTTCGATTTGGTTATGGAAAATTTCATTAGAAGGATATGGTCCTGTAAGCGTGGTCGTGGTGGTCATTGCCTGATGTTATTTTCCACTATCAACGACATAGCTTCTTCTTTATAATGAAATAAACATCCGATCACTTATATTGAAAAATGGCATTTTTGTCTGAATCACAAAATAACACCTCCTATTGGAAAACCCTGTTGAAGATGGACCACTATTATAGTCCAAGAGCGAACTATTTTTTGATAAATAATAACTAACATTCAAACTTTTGAGATGCAGGGATAAAAGTTTACAAACTAAATTAGGAAAGCCCTGAGCAGGCGCTTTTGAGCGCTCGTTCATTGGTGGAGCAACGAGTCTATTACCTCAAAATTTGTATTAGGACTTGAGACTGATACTAAATAAATAAATGCAAAATCTCAGGACGATCGGAATAATATTCTGGAAATTATTCGAAAACTGAAATATGTATGTATCTGGTGAGGCGATCCTCTTCAAATATTGCATGAACATTCAGTATATTAATCTTCATACACAAAATAAATTTCACTCGAATCGGATATCTTGTTATGAAAATATGAAGATTCTTCTTTGCAATATTCCAATTAAATTTTCTATGGTTCAGATCATTCGATCTTCTAGAAATTTTGCATGAACGTTCGGTATATCAATATTCATTCATAAAATGAATTTCACCCGGTTAGGATATTGTTTTGGAATATAAAGATTTTCTTTTCAATATTCCAATTGAATTTCCTATGGTTCTGTTTAAACTATGACCCCAAATTTTGTATGAGGCTTATTTTGAGCATATTGCATGTGGCCGTAAAATTCATTTCGATTGGTTCTGTTTTGTCTGACAAAAATTTGAATGGCCATTTTTTATGGAACACCCTGTCTGGTTAACGAACTTAACCGCGTATTTGGAAACCGAACTTAATCTGAAAATCTCAAGTCCCTAGGACCATCCCTTCGAAAGTTATCGTGCTTTCGGTCAGCCGGACGGACTTGTAGCAACCTATGTCATTTGACATAAGTTTTTCACACGCTTTTATCATTCTTCCGAAATTGAATTCGATATTTAGGATGAAATACCACTATTTGAATCTATGGAAGATGATTACACTTCAGTAGGGTCCTGTAGCGGTCTTAGAAGAACAGGAGATTCGAAAAATCATCACTTGGAATGCCAGACCTGGTTTAAAACACCCTCCTGGCCCAAGAGCATGAATTAAGTATTTTGTATCTGAATATTGAAGGTATCAATTCTTATAATTTTAAGTTTCAATTTTGTAAAAACGGTGAGGCAGGGTTTTTTCTATTGAGGTTTTTCCCTGTGCTCTGGTATCATACGCCAGAATCGTATGGTACCCCGTTTAGCACCAACCTCAGCTAGGGACTTTTTGTTTCATGTATTGTATTTTGTTAGCTCTCAATTCAAAAGAATACATAATATGACAAAGTAACAAACAAAAACAAATATTTCAAAATCTCTTTATTCTTCATATCGGTATAAAATTGCGAAGTAGAAATACGAGAAATCATATCGTTCATCGTTCAAACAAACCTCACATAAACTTACGCTAATATATCGAGTAATAAAACTTAGGAAATAGGGGAGTATAATCAATATTTCGATCTTCCCAAATCGTATTTATATGGTTTGCGATATAAATGCCAGCTAAAATCACAGTAGTCCATACGTTTCAGGATAGTTCAGTACATAAAACTAGGTCCAGTTCCTTTTTCCTACTCCAGCAGTTCCTTTATGGCAGTGTCGGAGAGTCTGGGGCAGGAGTGGTTCAGCGTTTCCCCACCTGACAGCGAGAGGGGGTGTACTTTGTGGTAGTTTACTAGGTCACCTGGAAAAAAATTGATATCTTGGTTAATTTTTGAATAAAACCTCTTATAAGCAAACTTCAACCATAATAATATACAGTGTGTTTGGTCATGACTTAGCGGTAATTTAAGGGCATCAAATATACCTTATTTTTCGATAAAAACAATCACATTGGGGAGTTTACCCCCTCAGTTTTGGAGTGGCCCCCAATTTTAAATTTACTTTTTTATTTTAGTTAGCCCTTCCAAATAATATCGATTTCTTTGGACATAAAGCTCCTACAGAATTGAAAAAAATGTTTTTTGAAAGATGATACTACCGCCTTTTATTAAAGTGGAACAATATGAAAATATTCAACTTGGAAACGTCATAAAAAATTCTTTGAAAAAATTTAGTAAAAAAATGTACTGATTTTCTTAGTAAATCCGCAATAGTACAAGAACTAGCACATTGAAGTATAATTTTTTTTCAATGGGCTAATCCACAAGGATATAAGCTACAAAACGATACCAACATAATTTCTGTAAGTTACATAATAAGAAAGTAATTGCTGTTCGAACATGGCCCTTATGAAAATTGATAAAATAAAATAAATTCAGTACTTTTCTTTCGATAATTTTTAATGATAAACAAACAAATTAATCATTAAAATTGCTCAAAATGGCCGCCTCTTTGTAGACAGGCAGTGGCCCTCATGACGACCTGTAGCAACAAAAAAAAAAAGTTTGGGGCGCTCGCGTAGTGGTCATGTTCGAACAGCAATAACTCTTAAATTATGTATGTAGGTGTTGTTTTGTAGTTAATATCCTTGAGGGTTAAATAATTGAGAACAAATTATACTTCAATGAGGTTCTTGTACTATTGCGGATTTACAAAAAAATCAGTACATTTTTTACTGAAATTTTTTTAGGGAATTTTTTATGGCATTTTCAAGTTGGATGTTTTCATATTGATCTACTTCAATGAAAGGTTGTAGTATCATCTTTCAAATAGTATATATATTATAAGGATTAAAAGTGCATATTTTTTTACGAGCAATATTTGCAGTTGCGAGGCGCAGCCGAGCGAATGCAGAATTGCGAGTTAAAATAGGCACTTTTAATCCGAATAATATATACTTTTTTCTCCAACCAAGTCAAATTACAATAAAATTGGTTTTAGTGAAAAATCGTTCATAATTTGGTTATGAATTTGAACACAGAATCATGACAGTGATTGTCAAGTAGACTTCAAATGCATTTACTTTTAATCCAAGGATTAAAAGTAGCGTTTTAATCCTAGGATAAAAGTGTTGCTAAGAAACGAGCAAATTCTGTACGGTAAGAGAATGTATGACTTTTACACCTGAAAATAATACAAAAATGTTGACTTTTCTGTACTATTTTCAGGTGCAAAAGTCATAAATTCTCTTACCGTACAAAAATTTGCTCGTTGCGTAGCAACACTTTTAATCCTAGGATTAAAAACGCTACTTTTAATCCTTGGATTAAAAGTAAATGCATTTGAAGTCTACTTGACAATCACTGTCATGATTCTGTGTTCAAATTCATAACCAAATTATGAACGATTTTTTACTAAAACCAATTTTATTGTAATTTCAACTTGTTGGAGAAAAAATAGTATATATTATTCGGATTAAAAGTGCCTATTTTAACTCGCAATTCTGCATTCGCTCGGCTGCGCCTAGCAACTGCAAATATTGCTCGTAAAAAAAATATGCCCTTTTAATCCTTATAATATAATATACTATTTCACATCTGTAGGACCTTTATGTCCAAAGAAATCGATATTATTGGAAGGGTCAACGAAAATAAAGAAGTAAATTAAAATGGGGCTACACCAAAACTGAGGGGCTAAACTCTCCGATGTGGGTGTTATTGTCGATAATAGTAGGTATATTTGATGACCTTAAATTATCGCTAAGTCATGACCAAACACACTGTATAATACTCTTTCAATATGGGCATTATTATCATTTAAACGTTTTCAGTAATTGAAGAATTGAATAAGGAATATTCTTTTGCGCCTGCGTGCTTTGAGGAAGATAAGTACGAATACAGGTTTCTACACACTGACTTAAGTCAGGTGAAGTATCATATATCTTCAACAGATGTCGTTACCACGAGACTTATCATTGGATAGAAAGAATAATGGTTACTAGATGTCACTGTACTACTATATAATACTTTAAACGGTGATACTAGATTTGATTAGCGGGTACAATTTTTTTTAAATATTTGTCTTCAGTAGGGTCTTGACTGATCCTATGGGCGAGTGATGACAATAGAATATGATCTATGATTAAATTCTGTTAGTAATCCACTTAAATCGCAACAAGTGGCTTTACTAGAATCTGACGCTCTTGAAGACGTAAATGAAGTAAACAAAGTTTTATAATATAATGAAAAATGAAAAATTATAACTTGAAATTACAATTATTAAGTCAACAGTACAAGAAAGTTGAAAGAAGCAATTGTAATTAAAAATTGGAAATGTAAAAGTCGTTGGCATCTCTGAATTTACAGCAAAGTAGTATATAAGCTACAGGATGATCCAATTGAAACACCGAAGGTTAAATTCATATATTAGAAAGAAAAAACATTCGACAACGACCCAGAATATACGCATCGTAATTCAATACAGGGTGTCTCATTACAAAGTGTCCACCGTCAATAACTTAATAACGAATCAGAATTTGTGAAAACACTCAGACAGGTCGATTTTTAATGACAGGAGGACACGGTCTGGGATACAAAGCTTGTTTCTACTAGCAATCTCCTACAGGGGGTAGCAACCCCATCAGAATTTGAATAGAGAAAGTGGGTAGTTTTGTACTTTTGTAGCACAAATGTATGCATGGATTCAAATATGTATGAACCTGTAATTTGTATTTTATAAAGTGAATGTTCATTTAGTTTTATCAGTATCATAATGTCATAAAAAACACCCTGTAACTTTGTGAATATTCACTTCAAAGAACACAAACTACAGGTTCATACAAAATTGAATCCTTGTATACATTTATTCTAAAAAACTACCCTTTCCCTATTCAAATTCCTGATGGGGTTGCAACCCTCTTCAGGAGTTTGCTATTTGATTTATTGAGTGTGGGCGCTTTTAAATGAGACACCCTGTTTTTTTGTTTCTGTACCTATTGAGTGCATATACTCCGTTCACATATTATTGAACACAAAGTAGGCGTTTCTTTATTTATCTGAAGTTTTCGTGATATTGACAACATTGTGTATCAATCTGACAAGAAAATAAACAATAATATGTGAATGGAGTATATAGTCCGTTCACGAAAGTTTGAGCCGTCGGTTGGCCATGAAAATTTGACATATTTCACTGTGTATATTCAATTTTAGGTTATGTTGATTATTTTCTTGTCAGATTGATACGCAATGTTGTCAATATTGCATAGTGTTCTCTGATAACTCGGAAGCTTGTCGGACGAGGCCGGTACATTCGGCAACGTTGACTTTATTTTACGTTATGACAGCAAATACTGCCAATCTCAGATGATTAAACAAATGCCTACTTTGCTCCAATAATTCGTGAACGGAGTATAGGTAACCTCCACTCTTATTGTACTTTAATTATAGTAATACGCCAATTTTTCCACGAACACAATAAAGAATTTCATGTCAAGAAACAATCCGCCATATTAATTATGAGGGTGGTCACTCTGCTCTAATTACACTTCTGAAGCAATGAGGAAATAAATGATATTTTTATTATTATCATCATCATTATATCATCCGAATGTATGATGAACTTGCCGACCACCAGTACAGCCGGTTCCTTGTCTGACCTACTACGCTAAATCATGAAATTTATGTTACGTCATCGAGTTACCGTACATCTCAGAATTGAATGGATGTTACAGAATTACTATACGTACATTTTTATGTCCGGAAAAAATTAGGTTGTAACGTTTTTATTACTTGCGTTACAATGAAATTGGATACGAAATTTTGCACACGTAAAAATATTCATTTGAAAATTTAATGGCGCATTCTGCATGTCGATATACAGGGTGTCCCGGAAAATGTGGGAAATCTCTCGGATTCAGATAGAACATAAAATTGAAGATGACAAGTTTCCAATTTTTTACCTAGCGGCCCTCCCTACGAAGATACGACCTCCCAAATGACGCCACTGAAAATCCATTTTAGTGGAATAAATTTCAAACTACTCGATATAATTTGATGAAAATTGAAATGATTAATAGTATTAAGGACCTCTTGAATCACCGCACTCTAATTTTAATAGCTTGTTCAGTTTACCAGAGGCGGACTGGGTTGTACATTTTAATGCTTACATTTTTAACACCCTGTATGATAAGGTGCTGAAAAAACAAATTTGGATACCTTGAATATTAAGCTATAAAAAAAGACTCTTGTTCAGTGTCGATAAAATGAACCGTTTTCTAAAAGAAATAAAGAAAGAAGTTACTGAAATTCATTCCACTAAAACGAATTTCCAATAAGCGACATTTAGGATGTCTTATCTTCGTAGGGGGGGCGCTAGGAAAAAAAATTATAGAAACTTGTCATCTTATTTTTTCATGTTCTATCTGAATCCTAGAGATTTCCCACACTTTCCGGGACACCCTTTATGTAGATATTTTTTTAACTTTGAGAAAGAGCGTGCTATAGTTTCACTATAGGTAAAATGTTTCACCAATTCTGATTTGTTGTTGAGGGAAGATACTTTTAAATGAGACGCCCTGTGTATAATTGGTTGTGGTATAGGCCCAGGTTTCGTTTTTTGAGCCATTTATAGCTTCAAACTCTGAATTGAACTCATGGATGAAAAAAACTTTGTCGAAACGAATTCTGCGTTCCATTCTATCTACAGAATCAAATAGGAAGGAAATGAAAAAACATAGAAGAGTAGCGTTTGGTAAAATCAGCAAATGCATGGAAGAACTCTTCGATTCTTTCCCTAAATGAGTTAGTGAACGTAAAAAAAGAGCTCCAACCTAAAATCTCTGTTTATTCCTGTTCTCTCCGAGTTTTGTCGTATCCTCAAGTTACAATCTTCGAACAAAGGTCGGAGTCCTTCCCTACAAAGAAGAAGACAACGAAGCTTCTGTGTTCCAATTCAAAAAGCGATTACATCGGCACAGGAAGAAGCTGATAATCCTCTATCGTAATTGCAAAGCGTGGCGGAAGTGAACATACAACTTTCGCCTTCAATAAATAATTAACCGATATACGAAAAAAAGATGTAATTGTTGCATTGGCGAATACGTCTTGTCTGACACGATGATATAATTTTGCTGGGTCGAGATGTGTAACAGAATGGAACGAAAGGAATATACAGGGTATCTCATTTAAAACTTAAAAGTGTCTATCTTCAATAAGCCCGTTCGGCATTGACCTCCGCGAGCAGACGGATTTTTTAGTCACGTGACCACAGATCGTACAGATTCATCTGTAAAATCTGGGAATAAACGAACGATACAGAGCATCTGCCACAGAACATACTGCTCTGTTCTACTTTCATAGATTATGAGATTTCAAATATCACTATTTTGGGAAAAAGCTGATCTTTTAACGATACTTTCACCCTTTTTTGTAGCTCTACCGTAAAATCTCAATTAAATAATTAGGTGCAAAGGCACTGAATGCAAAGGAAACGAGGAATGCAATATCCCCTTCTGGTCGTTCACTACGGCGATAGTTGTACCGAAAGATCCTAATTAATTAATTAATTAATTACACGAAAAAGAAACGAGAAAGCAACATCTCCTCCTGCCCATTCATAACTACGATAGCTATATCGAAAAATTTTAATGAATTAATTAGGTTTTCAATGAATAAACGAAAACAGAAGAATAAAAGTGTTAGAATTTTTCAATCTATCTGTTGTCGGATCAGGAAACTCAACATAAAAAACATAAAACTCTATGGATAAAATCGCTTCGATCCGTCAAAATAGACCGAGCGAAAAGATCGACATCCGATTGCTCAGATTTTTATGCCGAACGGTCCAGATGTGTACTCCCCTCAATCCGGATGTAATAAACGAACGGTTCAGATCGATCCGACCAGTCCGATGTCGATGACGAACGCCCCTAATATCTTAATAACGAATCAAAATTTGCGAAATAATTTTTTTAATAAAACACCCTGTATATGGAACAAAATGTGTCTTCAACTTACTTAACGTATTATGCTCCATCTGGTTGTTCCCAGTGAAACTATATTTAGGTCCAGCGTTGATGAGATAGTGTTTGCACTTTTCCTTCGCCCTGTATGATATGGCATATCCCCATATTTTCTCTGATATCCTAACCAAGAACGAACCGTACTTCTGGTCTAACAGTAGTTTTTCTGCATCGCCCCTGGTTATGAGACCTAAATAAGAAAAAAAAACGAAATAATGACAATTGAACTATAAATGACCTTGCCAATAGTTCAAATCAGTCACCTGAAGTGAATTCTATCAGATGTTATGACTCAGGTCTCAGATACCCAATAATAGTTACTTAATCAACTAGTTTATTAATCGCTAGGTTAATAAACGAGTTGATCGTCTTATCCTGCACAAGATATACATTTGACATAATATACAGTGTGTTTGGTCACGAGTTAGCGATAATTTAAGGTCATCAAATATACTTAATATTATCGACAAAAACACCAAACTTGGAAGTTTACCCCCTTAGTTTTGGAGTAGCCCCCATTTTAAATTTACTTTTTTATTTGCGTTGGCCCTTCCAAATAATATCGATTTCTTTGACATAAAGGTCCTACAGATGTGAAAAAAATGTTTTTTGAAAGATGATACTACCACCTTTCATTGAAGTATAACAATATAAGAACATGCAACTTGAAAACGCCATAAAAAAATTCTTAAAAAAGTTCATAGTAAAAATATGTACTGATTTTCTTAGTAAATCAGCAATAGTACAAGAACTAGAACATTGAAGTATAATTTTTTTCAATTATTTAACGCGCAAGGATATTAGCTACAAAACAACACTCACATCATATCTGTAAGTTAAATAATTTGAGAGTTATTGCTGCTCGAACATGATCATTACGCGTGCAAAAGACACAAGACAGGTCGCCATGAAGGCCACTTCCTGTCTACAGAGCAGAGGCGGCCATTTTGAGAAATTTTTATGATCAATTTGTTTGTTTTATCATTGAAAATTATCGAAAGTACAGTACTGAGGTTTTTTTTTTTTATCAATTTCATAAGGGTCATGTTTGAACAGCAATAACTCTCAAATCATGTAACTTACAGAAATGATGTGAGTGTTGTTTGTAGCTTGTGTCCTTGCGTGTTAAATCATTGACAAAAAATTATACTTTAATGTGCTAGTTCTTGTACTATTGCGGATTTACTGAGAAAATCAGTACATATTTTCACTATGAACTTTTTTAAAGAATTTTTATGGCGTTTTCAAGTTGAATGTTCTTATATTGTAATACTTCAATGAAAGGTGGTAGTGTCATCTTTCAAAAAACATTTTTTTCACATGTGTAGGACCTTTATGTCCAAAGAAATCGATATTATTTTAGTCCGGTCAATTTAGACAATTGAAATAGAGAAAATTCCGACAGAGCCAAATTTTTGTAGAGACCTTAGGTTACCACAAGGAATAAAGTCTCAATAGTCCCCATCAATCCGACGCGAGCTTCGCGACTTATTCGGGGTCAAAGGTCAAAATTTTAGGTTTTTTGGATTTTTCTCGAAAACGGTAAGTTTTATCGAAAAAGTACCTCAGAGCAAAGTTGTTGATCTTAAAATTCTCTATAAAAATGGTTCCCATGATTTTTTTCTCTAAGACCCATATTTCCCAGATATTGCGCTTGTAAGAACCATGTTCTACATAGTATGCACACATATGCCACGTATATACATATTTAGGTACTCAAGCAAGCAAAAATGCCTACTCGTGCCTCTTCAACAACATTTTTTTGCAAACATTAATAATAAATCTCGTTTTATTTCTATGTTGAGTAACAAATTAACAGCTGAAAATATTGCCGTGAAACAAGCTCCTAATGACGCCGATGTCCTCATAATTGAAACAGCAATAGAACAATTTAATGCAAGAAATACAGCTATTGTAGTGGGTGAAGATGTTGATTTATTAGTACTACTCACTGCAAGGACTCCATCTGATAAAATTATTTACTTTTTAAAACCTGGGAAGGCGCAGCAACGGACAGAAAATATTCTTCAAAAAGTTTATCCGAAATGCCAAAACTTTATTTTATTTTTACATGCAATAACCGGATGCGATACTACGTCAGCAATGTTTAGAAGGGGCAAAAATTCAGTATTAAAATTATTTGAAAAAAATGATTTGATGGATGCGCAAAAGTATTTACAGAAATTAATTCTTCACCTCAAATACTAATTACTAAAGGAATTCGGTTTCTTCTTGCGGTTTATGGAGCTCCAAAAAAAATTGATTGCATAGATACGTACAGATATTTGACATTCGTAAAAAATACACGAAACAAAAAGCAAGTACAGCTATCTTGTCTTCCTCCAACATCGGCATCTGCTACTCAACATTTGTTTCGAGTATACTATCAAGTTCAGACATGGCAAGGCAATGAACTGAACCCTGAAGACTGGGGTTGGAAATTGATAAATGATACTTTGGAACCGATTCGAACTTTACTGCCCCTGCTCCAGAAAAACTTCTAACACTATTTTTTGCAATTGCAAGAAAGGTTGTAGTGCCAAATGTGGCTGTAAAAAAGTAGGATTGCAGTGTTCTCCAGCGTGTACCAATTGCCAAGGTGTCTCTTGCTCAAATGTTCAATTAATTACAAGAGAGGAAGATTCATGTGATTTTGATGAAGAGACAACTGATTCATCTTCATTTGAACAATTTCTAAGCGTACATCAACAGGAAGGAGAAGAAGAAGAAGAAGAACAAGAAGAAATTGAAGAAAACATGATTGGTGAAGTTGAATATGAAGAGTATGAGTCAGATTAAAGTAATAAAAAAAAGTTAAACTCAGTAACCCATATCAATAATCTATGACTATTAAATAATTATTGTTCCTGAAAATAACGTCATAAAGGTTCGTGGAATAGGCCTACCGGGGATACCACGTTAAAAAAAATGCGCCGAGTACACTACCTCACAGGTGGTGTGGAAATGTGTGCATATTATGTAGAACTTGATTCTTACAAGCGCAATATCTGGGAAATAGTGGGTCTTAGAAAAAAAATCATGGGAACCATTTTATAGAGAATTTTAAGATCTACAACTTTGCTCTGAGGTACTTTTCCGATAAAACTTACCGTTTTCGAGAAAAATCCAAAAAACCTAAAATTTTGACCTTTGACCCCGAATAAGTCGCGAAGCTCGCGTCGGATTGATGGGGACTTTTGAGACTTTATTCCTTGTGGTAAACCTAAGGTCTCTACAAAAATTTGGCTCTGTCGGAATTTTCTCTATTTGATCACTATTTTTATGTCTAAATTGACCGGACTATTTGGAAGGGTCAACGAAAATAAAAAAGTAAATTAAAATGGGGGCTACTCCAAAACTAAGGGGGTAAACTTTCAAGTTGGGTGTTTTGTCGATAATATTAGGTATATTTGATGACCTTAAATTATCGCTAACTCGTGACCAAACACACTGTATATTTCTAGCTTCCTATGTTTCAGTGAAGTTTCGACATTACTTGTATTGCTTGTAGGTAAATACATTATGTTCGGTTGCCTATAAAAATTGCACATTTAATGGTATGGTTTGAGGAATAAAAATAGTCATTATTGATCAATTAAGATTAATGCATTGAGAATGATTCAGCCAATTAAAATAATCTGAAAAACGTGAAAACAACACAAGCAATCGCAGTGCAAATCTTGAACGGAATCGAATGAAAGAACAAGTCATTGGTATACAGTGTTGCCAAATCGGTCTAAAATTACCCAACCAATGTTGCCATATCGACCTATTCAAGAACTCACCATGAAACCAAGGGGAGAAGTTGCCATTTTTATCACAGACGACGCCCGATATATTTTGTCCTTCGTCCTGAACCATTCAGGACCGCTTGTCTTCCTGGGGAACTCCTTGGTTGACTGTGCTATAAGTGGTATCTATGTCTAAGTTCGCTGAAAGTCTGTGTTCTTCTCTTGCCCGTCTTGCTCTCTCTCTTTTTGTTGTTCGGCTTCTTTGGCTTTTCTTTCTGCAAGTGAAAAACCGAATTGAAGCAGTTGTCCTCGTTTTTGTCAAAGGGTATAGGTCTGAAGAGTGAGATGGCGTTAAATGAGTGCTAAATCGTTTGCTTTAATGTATAGTCTGTTCACGAAAGTTTGAACCGTCGGTTGGCCATGGAAATTTGGCATATTCCACTGTGTATATTAAAATTTTTGGTTATGTTGTTTATTTTCTTGTCAGATTGATACACAATGTTGTCAATATTACAAAGAGTTCTCTGATTACTCGTAAGTTCGTCGGACGAGGCCGGGTACATTCGGCAACGTTGACTTTATTTTACGTCATGACAGCAAATACTGCCAACTTCAGATAAATAAACAAACGCCTACTATGCGCTCAAACTTTCGTGAACGGACTAAAAATTTCGAGTTTTGAGCCGAAAATAATCTCAAACGATAAGGTTTTTACTCCTGTTGACGAATTCGTGGTCCGTCTGTCCGTAAACGCGAGTAGGATCGGTTCCTTAGCCGCGGTCAAGTATGTTAACCAGCAAAATCGTACACTATGTTCCGTTTATAATGCACATTCAAAATTTTTGTTATTTGATATCTCAGAAAGAAAACCGATCAAGTTGAAATTTTGCGGCCACATATAATAAACTTACAAGTGGTCCCACACGAAATTTGGTGGCCATAGTGTAAACAGAACCATAAAAAAATCGATAGGAGTATCTAAAAGAAAAAACCGTATATTTCTACAACAAAATATCCGATGCAAATTTGATTCATTTCGAGGGCGAATATCCTGAAACTGAATGTTCATGCGAAATTTTGAGTGGATCGCATCATCAGAACCATAGAATCTAATTTTTTTTCTGAACCATCCATTATTTCGAACAATTTTGAATTCGATCGAGCAGAAATTTCGCAAGTTTAGGTGAGCCTTAACTTTAAGTACAATGAAGAAGGATATTGAAAACTTCCACTATGAGTTGATTCAATTCCTGAACCTATAGTCCGTTCACGAAAGGTTGAGCCGTCGGTTGGCCATGGAAATTCGGCATATTCCACTGTGTATATTAAAATTTCAGGTTATGTTCTTTATTTCTTGTCAGATTGATACGCAATGTTGTCAATATTACAAAGAGTACTCTGATAACTCACAAGCTCGTCGGACGAGGCCGGGTACATTCGGCAACGTTGACTTTATTTTACATTATGACAGCAAATACTGCCAACTTCAGATAAATTAACAAACTCCTACTATGCGCTCAAACTTTCGTGAACGGACTATATTATTAAAATTTTTTTACGTTGTATTCAATCAACAAAGACGAAATGAACAATACATCTAGTGACACCTGGAATAATTCAATATTTTCAGACCATAATGTTGGCAAGTTAGCGGAGGCCAGACTAAACTCAATGATGCATAAAACCTCAAGATCATTGCTCCAATGCTTCATCATTCTGTAACAATCTTGATTCACCTTTGGTTTTTGCACATTATGAAAGGAATAAATTACCGAATGCTTCAATTTTGTTGCCGAAAATTTCAAGTAGTAACTAAAGTATGATGTAGGAGTTCTTGTTCTTTTCTTCATTTAGTTATAAAAGACGTGTTATTGCGAAAAAGAAAAAAACAAACTTCTTCAAAGCGACATTTAGGCATAAAACAAACCCCATAAACACTAAAATAAGATAAAAAATTATTTTATCTAGACTTCATTTCGTAGGTACTACTCGTTTCACGAGCGATTAATTTTCGAATTAAATTCCTCAAAAGCTTAGTGATGTCGTGTTTTTATTGATCTATTGAATATTCAACAATTTCTCGAGCAAAATTATGTTTAATATAATCTATTAACACTGAAGAATGTTATAATATAGGCATACTTCATTCTATACAGAAAAAAATTTAAATAAATTTGAATCTAACACTCTCCGATGATTGTTTTGTTCCTATTGTTAAATCAATTATATAGTACAATCATTAACGCATATTAGTCACTCAAGCAAAAAAATGCACACAACGTAAACATTCTTTGTTTACTTCTTTGTTTCAAATGAAAATTCCACAGCTGTTCGTCAGACGTGAATGTAATTACTATTTATTATTCATTCGTTCTACATATTCCTTATTTAAAATTTGCATTTCGCTGTTTGCGAGACTCTCTAGTAATATGGAATGCTGTACCTAATTTCTTCCGAATTCAAGATATCGCAATGACCAACAAATGAAAAAAATGTAAGAAAAACCCTGAGAAGGTACTTTTGGGCGTTCGTTCATTGGTGGAGCGAATAGTCTTATTAGCTCAAAATTTGTGAAAATTGATACTGAATACACAGGGTGTCCCGGAAAATGTGGAAAATCTCTCGGATTCAGATAAAAAAATAAGTTCCCATAATTTTTTTTCCTAGTGGCCCTCCCTACGAAGATACGACCTCCTGAATGACGCCACTGGAAATTCATTTTAGTGGAATAAATTTCAATTACTTACTTCTTTCATTTTTTTCTCGAAAACGGTTCATTTTATCGACACTGAAGAGGAGTAACTTTTCTACAGCTTAATGTTCAAGGTATCCAAATTTGCTTTTTTTAACACCTTATCATACAGGGTGTTAAAAATGTAAGCATTGAAATGTACAACCCCTGGTAAACTGAACAAGCTAATTGAAATTGAGTGCGGTGATTTAAAAGGTCCTAATACTATTAATCATATCAAATTTTCATCAAATTATATCAAGTAGTTTGAAACTTATTCCACTAAAATGGATTTCCAGTGGCGTCAGGAGGTCGTATTTTCGTAGGGAAGGCCACTAGGAAAAAATATGGGAACTTATCATCTTCATTTTTTATGTTCTATCTGAATCCGAGAGATTTCCCACATTTTCCGGGACATCCTGTATAAATGCAAAATTTCAGCTCGATCGGATTATTATATTCTGGAAATTACTCAAGAAATGAAGAATATGTATGTGAAAAAAAACAAAAATATCAAAATTCTATGGTTCTGCTTTTAAAATTCATTTGAAAATTCGCATAATCATTCACTTCGCTAATTCACAACTTCAAACTTGATTTCGTATCAATCGAAATTTTTTAAGGAAATATAAGAATTTTTTCGATAATATGATAGACTTTTCTGTGACTGTTTAACGCAACTCCCACAAGTTGGTTTAGAACATTTTACTGCAAAATTTTAGCTCGATCGAATTGACAAATTCTGAATTATTGGAAAATATGGATAATTTGGAGAAAAATCAAAGTCTATGGTTTTGAGAATGCGATCCTCTTGAAATTTTGCATGAACATTCATTACAAGAGTCCACCCACAAATAAATTGCACTCGAATAGCATATTTCGTTGTGGTTATAGAATGATTTTTATTTTCAACATTCCGATCGAATTTTCTATGGTTCTGTCAACACTATGGTCACTAAATTTCGTTTGAGACCATTTATGAGTATCTTGCGACCACAAAATTTCATTTAGATCGGTTCTGTTCTGTTTGAGATATTGAGGAACAACAATTTTGAATGGTCATATTTTATGAACACCTTTACAATTTTCTTATTGACCGCGGCATTTAGGAACCGAAATTACCTTGAAAATTTCTCTAGGACAATCCTTTCAAAAGTTATAGTGTTTGCGGACGCTCCCACGGATTAAATTGAATTTGACCACGGATTCGTCATCAGTGAGTCGAACCTTATCATCTGAGACCATATTCGGCTTGCGATTCGCAAATTACAGACCTTTGGGCAAAACGATACAGCATTCGTTTAAGTAAAGCGAGAGCTCAAAAACGATCATTCCAATGTGAATACTCTAGAGACCATCACCTTAATATAAAATCTTTTGAATTTTTTATAGGAATAATCCTACAGTTCGCACCACATATTGATCTAGATTCTAGAAATCCACACCGTTCAACCAATCAGAGTCGCCATATAATACAGTATATTTGTGCTTAAAAGAACCCCTAGCGGGAAAGTTTTGGTTCTGTTCACACAATGGTCACACAATTTTGCATAAGGCCATTCAAAATTTTTGTTCCTCGATATCTCAGACACAACGAAACCAATCCAAATGAAATGTTGCGGCCAAATGCAAGATGCTCATAATAAGCCTTATGCAAAATTGTGTGACCATAGTGTGAACAGAACCATAGAAAATTCAATTGGACTATTGAAAAAGAATATTTTTATTTCCATAACAAGATATCCGATTGGAGTGAATTTTTTTGTGTGAATCAAGACTGATATACTGAATATTCATGCAAAATTTCAAGAGGATCACATCATCGGAACCATAGAATTAATTTTTTTTTCATTTACCGAGTCATAGAAAATACCTCATTTTAAACTATAATTAGAGCCTTACTATAATTCGAGTCAGAACAGTTTGTCACAGAACAAGCTGTGGTAGAACAATTTGTAGAAAATTTTATGTACTTTCATTTTGTATGGAAAGGTTTTTCACGAAAAGTTGATAGTTTCCGAGTAATAAGCAAAAAACTGACCAAGAATGAGATTTTTCATCTTTTTTTGTATTTTTTTCTATGTTCCGTCACGAAATTTTGTTAGCAAACCTCAGATTCGGATTCAGCACCCCAAAAAACATAAATAATGGAAGATATCAAAACTACCCCAAAACTTTCCTGCTAAAAGCACAATTCGACTGGATTCATATGCGCGAACTATACGATTTACCTCGTTAACATTAGGTACTCGTCTATAATTTAAACACAGAAAAGTCTCCAAACTCAGCACTTACCTTGTTCTCTCCAAGCTTCCTCGTGCTTCTTCTCATCCTCAGCAGCCTGTGCAGCAATCTCCTGTCTCTTCTTCTGCATGTTCTTCAGTATTTGACAGGTCCTCTCTTCAGTCAGTCTTTTCTCCCACAAAGCCACCTTCTGTGACACCTTTTGCGTGGTCGTTTTTTGCCCTAAGTCTTGAAAAACATCTGCGTTCAAGATGTTGTACCTGTTCTTGTCCTTATAGTTATTTATGGAGTAATTCGTTAAGATATTGCTAGTTTTTTTACTGTTGATCTTCTCCCTTATCTCGTCCACAGAACAGTAGATGTCCGCGTCGTCTTCTATGACGAACTTGGACGTGGGGGCTATTTGGAAGTCTTCTATTTTGGGGGTGAGGTATTGGGAAAGCTCTGCTTCTACTTCTTTTTCTGCTAGTTTTCTGGCTTTTTCTAAAGCTTCTACTCTGAGTATTTCGTCTATTGATTTGTCGTTTTGGTGTTCTCCCATGACCCAAACCTGAAGTGATTGAGGAAATCAGCAAATGGGAAAGGCAACACATGAACGAGATAAAATAAGGCTATAAAGGTGTTCCTAAATTGAACGTACAAACGAAAAGGGGGGATTCCTCAAGTGAGTTTAAGAAAAAAAAGTCCCATAAACATGGGGTCGCAAACGTTTCGTTTTCGAGATACAGAGTGTTGAGGTTTGAATTTTTTTCAAGTTTTTTTTATCATAGTATCTACACTTCACAAGATATTCAACTGAAATTTGGCAGAGATATTACATTGAGAGTTCTCACCACATGACATGACAATTTCGATAGAAGATCTACAGGGTGATATTTTTTCTGGAACACTGCCACCTGTTCTTCTGCAGAACTTTTTTTTGGTGAGCAACTGTTAATTTGAAAAAGTGTAAAAATAAGCTTTGTTCTTATACTGAACTTTTCGGTCTCTTGTAGTTTTGTCGCATCTACCAACGATTTCGAGAAAAAAACTGTTGAAACTTCAACACTCTGTATCTCGAAAACGAAACGTTTGCGACCCCATGTTTATGGGACTTTTTTTTCTTAAACTCGCTTGAAGAATCTCCCTTTTTCGTTTGTACGTTCAATTTAGGAACACCCTGTATACTGGTTTTTCAAGACAATACACACATAGCCAAAACTATTGGTATTGATGAGGAACTGCCAATATTCAAAATAAGTTCATTGTGGCCAACAAATTTGTCGAACATGAATCCCATTGAAAACATGTGAACTAAAGGGTTTTCCAATAGAAGGTGTTATTTTGATATTCAAAGAAAAATGCCCTTTTTCAATATAAATTATCGGATGTTTATTTCATTATGAAGAAGAAGCTATGTGTTTATAGAGGAAAATAACATCAGGCAAATGACCACCACGATCACGCTTATAGGACCATATCCTTTTAATGAAATTTTCAATAACCAAATCGCAAAATGGCTGTCCTATGTCCTCGATAGCCTCACGAATTCCATCTTTGAGGTCTTGAATCGACGCTGGGCTATTGGCGTAGATCTTCTCGTTCACGTGGCCCCAATGGAAGAAGTCGCAAGGTGTTAAATCATAATATCTCGGTGGCCAATTGTGATCACTTCTTCGAGAGATAGCACGGTCCGGAAACTTTTCCCGCAAAAGATCAATGATGATGATCGGCCGGCTTGAGTTCTTGTGTTAACTGAACTTAAAAGCCGTAAGACCCAAATCTTTATGCAAAATACGGTTGTAATGACGTTTGTGGAATGCCTTATTCCAAAGAACGACGAGGAATGGACAAACCTGGGTTTCTTCAATACTTTCGGCTACAGCAGCAATATTCTCAGCTGTTCTTGAGCGACGTGCGCGGGTTTTATTCTTCACATCACTAACTTGTCCCAACAGCTCGAAAATTTTCCGCCAATTGCTTTATTGCGGTCAGACAAGGTGCTTCACGACGAACCAAAAATGTTCCGAGTTTTACGAACCGTCTCTGCCAAATTTTCACCATTTTTATAGTGAATTTTAATGATTTCAATGCGTTCTTGAATTGGTATCGTTCCATTTTATTAATGGCGTAGTTACTACTTGTCAAATATCAAAAAATGACAGGTTCAAACGTGATGTACCGAAATAGCGGGCTAATCAAAATAACAACTCTTATTGGAAAACCCTTTACTAATTTTTCAAGACAACGAAAAGTACACACATAACCAAAACTATGGGTATTGATGAGGAACTGCCAATATTCAAAATAAGTTCACTGTGACCAACAAATTTGTCGGACGTGAATCCCATTGAAAACATGTGAACTTGTTCTCCTAGCACCTTGCAGGAACCCATATTTGTGGCTGTAAAGTGCTTCTTTATTTCAATTTGGTAATCTTTGTATTATGCCTTGTTCTTTGTTTGCTTGCTTTTCTTTTTCAGTCGAAATTGAGTCAACCATTGCATTCGTTACGCCACTGAACCAAATGTAAAAGGTGTTTCAAATTGAGCGTTTTTTTCCGTAAAATTAGATGTAGATTTAAACCTCAAGTTGTGACATACTATTATGTAACACCCTGTATTTTATGTATTCTTAAAAAAACGCGCAATTTGAAACACTCTTTACCTTCTTAATTTATTAAAATAATGTCTCATTTCCAATACTTTCAGCATTGTTAAAGTTATAATGTGTGTAAAGTTATAATAAGTACCTATAGGTATAAGGCAATTTTCGAATGATCAAACATTAAGATTACTCATAATAATTTGGAAATACAGGGTGCGGCAGCATAACTTCCTTTTTTTAAAACTTAATAAAATGCATTGTATAAATCAGAAAATTTTTATTCGTTTTTTATAATATAGGCACATATAGTCCATTCACGAAAGGTTGAGCCGTCGGTTGGCCATGGAAATTTGGCATATTCCACTGTGTATATTAAAATTTTAGGTTATGTTCTTTATTTTCTTGTCGGATTGATACGCAATATTATAAAAAACGAATAAAAATTTTCTGATTCATACAATGCGTTTTATTGAGTTTAAAAAAAAGGAAGTTATTCTGCCGCACCCTGTAATTCAATAAGCTTGTGGCAACAAAAACCATTCAACACATTGTCTTGGTCAAACCGAGTTTGTCATCTCATGACTCAAAATAAAAGCAATCTGCATATTCTAACAACTTCATGAACGCAAGTTGATATGTACTGAGTGTTTAAATCTTTCAAATTCTCACCCATGGTTCTCCATCTGACCCCTTCAAAAAGTCTACCTTCTTCTTGTTTCTCGACTTGCTCGTTGGTTGGTCACCTAACTTATCAGTCCAAACCTTCCATCTTCTCACTTGTTCCTCCCTCATCTTACAGAAGAGTTTCTGCTTGTAGTCCTCATCGAGTTCCGCTAAGATCTCGGGATCAACATACATGTCCCGAAGGATCTGCTGCAGCATCTTGGCCTGCAACAAAGAAAAAAGAATTTAAACCAAATATTTTTGAACAAAATGGATACAAATATCATTCACATTATCCCGGTCAAACACGCAGAAGTTTCTAACTTCAAGACAGGTATTCCTTCAATTCTTTTAAATATTAGAAGTTACTACAGAGTAATAAGGATTTTTTTGAATATTTTGCAGTTGTATTAAAGGAAAATATTCATCTGATTACCATTACATAGATTATTGTCTCTTCTTATGAAACCCAGAAGGGCCAATACTTTGACGATGTGTGTATCTTCGAAGAAAGATGAAAAACGTGTTTACGATGATGGGTCAATTTTTATAACAGTTACAAAACGCCCATCAGCGGTGACTCATCACAAAAAATCTGGCCCAAGCGTTCGTTTCTCCGAAACTGTTGAATAATAAAAACAATGGGGTTGTTGGCCTTCGATATAACCGAGCCTTCGATGTGTATTTATTTTCGAGCTGTCTACCTGAGTCAATTTAACGCTTACAAATCGATGAAAGGTTAGTTATTATTAAATTGCTTGTGTAGGAGAGTATTTATAGCGAATTGAACGTTTGATTTTATTAATTCGACTAGAATGGGTCAAATACAGAAGGTAAAATGTCTTCAGATTAGATTTTCATTATTTCGACCTATTATTTTTGGAACTGGGGTCGTTATGGTCTTCCAGAAAATGCGACTATGTAGATCTTTTGTTCTCTACCCTACCATGCAACCATAAAGGCCAAAATAAGATTTGGGATCAGTGTTCTCAGATCTACTGAAAAATCAGTAGATCTACTGATTCAATTCGAAAATGTACCAAAAACAAATCGAGGAAGGGCTTACAGATGAAGACTCGGAAACTGATAACTGAATGATTGAATTCAAATGAAAAATATTTTCATCTTATTGTTTTGATTATATTGATATATCTAATATTGTTTCAGTTTTTTTATTATAATGTTTATTTTATATTCAGCCTATTATCCGGATCCATTTATATGTTTATTTGAATGAATTGAATATGTTTTCGTCAAAATTAACTTAAAACCCGTAATTTCCTAATGAATTTTGCATGAAACTACCCTACCCTAAATTCTATTCGAAGTTTTACTAGTTCTGTTTTTGAAGAGGGTCTCAGAACTCATAGAATAGTATATTTCTATGCTCCTACTGAATTCTACTGATTTTTCGTGGCAACATCTACTGAAGGTTGAATCCGTCATCTGGGAACACTGTTTGGGATAATATTTTATGGGTCAGGTTACATTACTTTCGTGTTTGTTCTACAGAAGAAGGCTATAAGAACTTTATACACTGCAGGAACACAGTCATGTCGGAGCATCTTCAGGAAAAATAAATTACTAACTGTATATGCAGTGTACATGCATAAATACCAGGAATGTCTCTATAGAAATATGTAAGAACCTATTCCAACAACATATAAATGAAAATAAATCACATCTATATTAATAAAACAGTATCTATGGTTACCGTAAAAATGCAATATCTTTTAAACGGCTGCAACAAATTGGATAATTCTATTTTTGTTGTGTTCTAATTGCTAGGGCAAGGTTTATAAAACAGAATATTTCCAATAAATTGTTCAGAAAAAATAAAGGCTTTCTTTTTTCTTACGACCAATCAAGCAGTCATAGAATACATATTTATACGTTATAATGATTTTGACATTTGGACAAAAAGTGAAGTAGTAACATCGAGTGAATCGAAAATTTGAAATTTTAATCAGAAATAACGTATGAACTAACATATTATACAACATTTTTTACTTATGCCATATTTTACAAATTTTAATGTATGAATGTATTTTGGATTGTCTAATGCCCGTATGTTTATGATCACAAATCAGATCAACAGATGGCGCTGTAGTCGTTATCTAGGCTAGGTTACTCATCTATTCTGCAGCTAAACGGCTGGATCGAATTGAATGATTTTTTGTGTATACAGAACAATGTCTGTTGGGTCCGCTAGTATACAATAATGAAAGATCTCGTAAAACCAGTACTCTTCAACATTCAATTCCTTCCAACAACCTCTATACACTCCCAGAAAAAACCCAAGCACCAACGCCCTTGCAACAAGATGGACGTAAGTCGCACGCCCAATAATCATTGCAAAACGAATAACAAACAATCGTAGGCTAGCATAAAACCAACAAATACGAGCAATTCTCGACACGGTAATGAGTTTTATCGGTATTGTTGAATCAGGATCTCTAGAGGGGTTTTAGAAAGTGAACGTCTTACGTGTTGCGACCTTTGCACGATGTCAGCACAGTTCGACACAAAGGTTTGCACAACCTTGATCCGTTCAATGAGGAATTTTAGTCCGATTGGATGTTGGGTACACTTTGTATCGGTTCTTTGTCGATGAGATCAGTTTTTCTGAACGTACCCTTCGAAAGAGATTATTAGGTGGTGGCTACCAAGTGGTGGAACGACAGGAATTCAGGGCCAAAATGGGTTAAGGGTTTTTTTTGGTAAATGGTCTTCATGGAATTTGAATTAAGGCAATTTGGAATGGGAAGCTTATTGGAAAGTGTTTAGCAGGTGTTCTAGGGTCACTTTTTGCCCTCTTCTGGTTTTCCAATAAGAGGTGTTATTTTGATATTCAAAGAAAAATGTCATTTTTCAATATAAACGATCGGATGTTTAATTAATTATGATAAGAAGTCGCAAGATGTTAAAACACAAGATCTTGGTGGCCAATTGTGCTCACCTCTTCGAGAGATAACACGGTCCGGAACTTTTCCCGCTAAAGATCAATGGTTTCTTGGCAAAATCATCGGATGCTATGTCAACCATCTTCGTTTTCGAACCGCCATTTGAAGCGCTCATAGTTTTACCGATGCATCAATATCAGAAATAGGCCATTGGGGTATATGTACTTAAACTTAGGATCTCTGGAACCTTGGGAAGTGAACTTTCTATTTTACAAATAGTGATAATGGTTACCTATATATGCGCTCAAAAGTTGGATACACTTTGTATCGGTTTTTTGTCGATGAGATCAGTTTTTCTGAACGTACCCTTCGAAAGAGATTGTTTGGTGGATGCTGCCAAGTGGAACGAGATGGAATCTAGGGTCAAAATGGGTTTATAGGGGTTTTTTTGGTGAATGGTTTTCAATTGATTTGGATTTAGTCGATTTAGAATGGATTATTCTTGTTATTATTATTTGAATTGGGTTTGTTATGGGTAGGTTGGCCTTTCGGCAATAACATGTAGGTCTTGTGTTCTCTACACTACCCATTCGTCAATGGCTTTGATCAAACCGACAGCCTCATTGGAGTCCTTGACCGTTAGTAGTTTAAGAAGGGGTTACAGTTCACTGCGACCTCAAGGTCTATTGTGTCCCCTTACAGAGCTGCTCGGACCATACCCTCACAGCTCGCCTTCCAGATCCAGACATCTGATGAAATCCAATATCTGTGAAGGCTTCAACGGGGGGGGGCTAGTTCTTACAACTTTCTCGCCCGAGGCATTATCTCCTTAGGCTGGCAATTCCAAAGCATTCCGTGACTAGGTGAATGGGAGTTTTTTCCTCCTCCCCACAGAACCTACACTCGTCAGTGTCCGATAATCCCATCCTCAATAGGTGCTTCCTAAGGCGACAGTGTCCTATAAGAAAGCCAGTGAGGAGGTGTAATTGCTTCTTACCAAGATCCAGATATCCCTGGGAAATTCCGCCAGAGCTTTCCTGCTCGGCTTGCTCCTTCTCCAGAAACTCCTTTTTATAGGTACATTTACCTATACTACAGAAGGGTTCTGGACCAATGAGTGAGGGTCGTGCTCCTCTTTGGCAAATGTTTTGGTCTCTTCGTTTCCTCTGATTACTGACTGGCCGGAAACCCAGATTAAAAAGTGCTTATTTTTCTTGCCTACCTCATTGAGTTTGTTCCGAGTTTGTTCCGGCACTCCCAGATCATTTTTGAGTAGATGACGTATACTCCGTTCACGAAAGGTTGAGCACATAGTAGGCGTTTCTTTATTTATCTGAAGTTGGCAGTATCCGCTGTCATAACGTAAAATAAAGTCAACGTTGCCGAATGTACCCGACTTCGTCCGACGAGCTTGCGAGTTATCAGACAACTCTATGCAAATTGACAACATTACGTATCAATCTGACAAGAAAATGAAAAACATAACCTAAAATTTTAATATACACAGTGGAATATGCCAAATTTCCATGGCCAACCGACGGCTCAACCTTTCGTGAATGAACTATAGGAGTTCAGTGCTTTAATAGCAGCTTGACTATCTGAGTGTATGGCTATATCGCACATCTGATAGTTTCCTTCTAAAGGACCCGCACATTTTGTATGGGAATTGGCTCCGGTGGATTTGGCTGAAAATTTGATATGTTTTTCTACTAATCCTGATCAAATGTCTCCACAGTCACGAAGCTGAAAAATGCATACTTCTAGCGTTTTTTTGTATCCATTATGGCTTACGTATACCGTTCACACAGAAATGTTTGAGAATATTTCGTGATTATTGAAAGCAGATTCTGTCAATTCGAAATATTTTCAAATATTTCTGTGTGAACGGTAATGCGTAAGCCATAATGGATACAAAAAATCGCTAAAAACTCCTAGAAATATGCATTTTTCAGCTTCGTGACCGTGGAGACATTTGATCAGAAGGATTAGTAGAATATCATATCAAATTTTCAGCCAAATCCACCGGGAGCCAATTCCCATACAAAATGTGCGGGGTCCTTTATACCTAGACATCGTTCAATAGCAAAGATTTCCGCTTGAAAGACGCTTATACAGGAGCCTAGCGACAGTGTACACATGGTACTTGGCCCGTATATCCCAGCGCCAGCTCCTGTAGAGGTTTTGGAACCATCTCTATACCATTTTACGGTATTTTCTTTGAGGTTATAGCGGTGTTTTTCTCAGTGCTTACTTTCTTGATCATTACATCACTACGGAGGTTTGCAGATGAGATGTAGTTGTTCAGAGAGGAGCAGACTCCAGATTCTTTATTCGCTCATTACCTGTACCTTCCTTAGATATTCTAAGGATAGACTCATGGGCTACCCTATCAATAACTAGATGTAGAGGTGTGAGATCCGTAATGCCCTCAAGGGCTCTAGTTTGGCACGTTCTCATAGCTCCAGTGATGCACACAAAGGCAAGCCTCTGTACTTTATCGAGCCTTTTCCTCGTTCTTACCTGACTTGCCTTGACAAACCAGGCTACTGCCCCATATGTGATTATAGGTCTCACAATCATGACGTACATCCATCGCAGTATTTTTGGGTTAGAGCCCCAATTTTTGCCGCATAGACGTCTGCACGCCATTAGAGCCCTTTTAGCTCTGCCAGAAGCAGTATCAACATGCTTATTCCACAGAAGTTTACTATCCAGTGTGTTTCCTAGGTATTCAACTCCTGACTTCCACTCCAAGATATTTCCGTTTAAATATAACGTTTTCATGTCGAGTATTTCTTTTTAATAAAGTTCAAACGCAGCAAGAATGCAAAGAGCAAAAATTACAATAATCTCTCCATACAAACTTTTGAAATGGTAACTTTGCTTCTGACTTATTTATTGTAGCTTCCACTTCTGATCTAATCCAGGATACACATCAGAGAAAGTGAATTTTTCAATATTCCTCATACCTACACCTAGCGTGACGAATCAAAATGCATTACTCTGCCAATCCAGTGTCATTCTATACCTCTTTCTACACGTCTAACATATTCATTATCAAACGCAAAAAGGGGAAAGTGATAGATACAATTAGAGTTAAAAGGTAATGCGATCTTATCTATCTAATGCCTATACATAACTAGACACAGACCTAACGTGTACTTATCGCGTCTGTGATCTGCAACAATTAATAATTACGAACAAAGATCGGTAATCAGACAATCGGAATAATTCCTTTCTATAGACGGCAATTTAATTGATATTACTTAATGGTCTCTTCCTTCTTTCCATTTCGATATATATATTCTTTTGAAATCAAGAGCTAACAAATACATACATAAAACAAAAATAAAAAATCCCTAACTGAGGTTGGTGCAACGGGGGGGTACCATACTATTTTTTCGTATGATACCAGAGCTCAGGGAAAAACCCCAGTAGAAAAAACCCTGTCTCGCCGTTTCAACAAAAATGACACTTAAAAACTATTAGAATATTGAAGGATTCCTTCTTCATTCAGACCGAACGATAACCCTCTCCAGGATGCCTTCGGAATTCTGAAAACGAGAAAATCAAAGCAGTAAAAAGGAACAGAAATAAAATGATTGAAACTCTATTAAATCGATTAAAATTAATAACCCAATTCAAAAACGAATCGGTAATTTCATGTATAGCTCTCAAGCCATCCTGAAATTTATATATGGAACAGTTATTTATCAGGTGTTCAATTGTCTCCTCTGCTTCTCCGCATTCGCAACTAGGACTCTCAACTGAATTCCATCTGAAAAGCATACTATTGCAACGTCCATGACCTGTTCTTATACGATTGAGAACAGTCCATATTTTCCTTGGAAGATCAAATCCAGGAACTTCATTCGAGGGATCAGTTATTAAATCTTTGTTCTGTATATTACATAAATTCCACTCGGATTGCCAAATTGATTTATCACTTTCATTGAGTTCAGAAAAGAATTTGACCAAAAAGGTTTACGGGATTTTAATCGAGGAATCTTATTGTCTGGAATATATGAGAGTATTTGATATGAATTTGTCGAAAAATTAAATTTGTTCCAAATTTTCGAAGTAATGACCTGCCTGCGGATATGTGGAGGAGAAATGTTTGAAAGAACTGGTAACCATGGAGTTGGTGTTGATTTTATTGTTCCAGTTACTATTCTCATGGAAAATTTAATTGTGCATCGATCTTATGTACATGTGCACTGTTGAGCCAAACGGGGCAACAATATTCAGCAGTAGAGTACACTAAGGCTAGAGCTGCAGTACGAAGAGTTGTTGCGTCCGCACCCCATGAAGTACCAGCAAGTTTTTGAATTATATTATTTCTTGTTTTTAGCTTCATTCGTAAATCATCCAAATGGGCTTTGAAATTAAGAGAAGAATCTAGTTTTACGCCTAGATATTTAGGATTGAAATTATGTTTCAGAAAAGAATTACCAAAAAGTACGTTCAATTTTCTATTTCTGATGATTATCCAAATGGAAACACGAGACTTCGGTTTTGTTAGCATTTGGACATAAACGCCAGTCGAAGAAATAATTTTTTAGAATTCTAAATCTGCAGAAAGATTATTCTCTATGGTTTTGAAATCCGAATGATGGAAAGCCAAAGCAATATCATCGGCGTATATGAATTTTTCAGATGAAGTTGTAGGGATATCACACAAATATAAATTAAAAAGAAGAGGTGATAAGACTGACCCCTGTGGAAGACCGTTATTCAATGTTCTGAAATTACTACTATTCCCGTCGACAAAAACACGAAACCTTCTGTCTGACAGCATATTTTCTATCAATTTGACCATTTTTCCACATTTCAGATGACTGTAAAGTTTAAAAATCAAACCATCTTTCCAAACAGTATCATATGCTGCAGATAAATCCACAAAAGCTGTACCTGTTTTAATTTATTATTAAAACCCAATTCAATAAAGGTGGTAAGACTAAGAACCTGATCGCAGCAATTTCTATTTTTTCTGAAACCCCCTTGGCAATTTTGTAGAGAATTATCCAACTTCGTTTCAATTCTTAAAAGGATCAGTCGTTCTAAAATTTTGAAGGAACACTCAATAAACTAATTGGTCGATAGCTACAAGGATCGGAGGGATTCTTTCCTTTTTTTAAAATTGCTATGACTTTCGATTTACGAAATTCGGTCGGAAAATTACCAGTATTCAAAATATTATTATAAAATGAAAGTACCTAACCAGGATAAGGCTCGTTTGCCCAAGTGTTTGATAAATTCTGGATAGATTCCATCGAAACCCGCTGCTTTCCTGGATTTTGTGCATTTAATCGCTGATTTTAATTCATCGATGTTGAACGGGCTAGAAATTTCGTCTAATTCCTTGTTTGATTTTCTGAATTTATGCAACTTGTGTTTCATATCTTTGATTTTTGATTTTGATAATTCGACCGAATTAGAAACGTTAACGAGACGACGAGCAACCAATTTAGGATCAATTTTTGGAGCTGACGTTGTGATTGGTGCAGCTTCGCCTAATTTCTCAAAACATCCCATGAACTTCTACTAGAATGTGTAAAATTCATGTTAGTGACTATGCTATTCCATTTCTCTTTTCGACTGGTATTAATTGAATTCATCAGTTTATCACAACTTTCTTGATTGGGTGAATTTTGATATTCTTCGTATAAATTTTGGGTTTCTTGTGACCAGCCAGGTGCATAGTTTTCACGAAAACCTCTAGGGATAAACTTTTTCGCAGCAGCCTTAATTACACCTACGAATCTAGAGTAATTATCATGGGAAGGTGGAATCCATCTTATATCACTATCAATTTTATTCGTAAATTTGAGCCAATTAGCTTTTTTAAAATTAAATCTGGGTTATTTAAGCATGAAACGAAATCAATTGGATTACCTAATGTCAATAACATAGGCCTATGTTGGCTTCGTGGAAAATCCCCCATAATTTTACGCTTTATTGGGATAGGTTTATAAGAAGTATCACGGGAAACGAAACACAGATCAGGATTATAGCCTCTATTCCACTCGAAGAATGAAAAGAAGGTTTGTCTTTCGCGTCAAAAATTAAATAGTAATCCTGGTCTTCCATCCAATCTGTAAGAGCTATACCGTTTCTATCATTATTATCATACCCCCACATGACATGATGCGAATTAAAATCTCCGCAGTAAATGGATGGGTGGAAAACATTGATGTTGAAATTTCTGGGCCAAATATCATTTGGAGGTTTATAGATATTAATGACAAAAATGTCACAAAATTTGAAAGCAATGAAAAAAACACCTTCAATATTACCCTTCTGGATGAGTTGGATATTACATACTAATGATTTTCTTACATAACATGCAAGTCCATAAATTTTACTTAGTAAAAAAATCAATCAAAACATAACTTTTAGAGATCCCCTCGCACGAAGATTTTCTTCAGTTTCCGTATGTGTTTCCTGGAGAAGCACCACCTCGACACCATGCTCTTCGGCTAATTTTGAAACATAATCGCTTTTGTCCTTCGAAATTCCTTCAATATTCAAACACAAAATATTCAATTGACTGCTCTTTGGCCAGGAGGGTGTTTTCAACCATGTTTGGCCTTCCAAGCGATGATATTCCGGACCTTCTGTTCTTCGAAGACCGCCACAGGACCCTACTGAAGGGTAATCATCTCCCATAGATAGACTTAATATGTTTTATTTCAGTTTTTCTAGTAAAATTCTCGGAGTGAAAAATTTGTTGACTGATTTAGTTATGTCATAATGAGACTATGTAATTGAGGAATTGCGTTTTGTAGTTATCTATGGTTTCCTCCGTGGTTCACTGGAAAATGCGAAATTCTATGTTCTTCAACGTTAGTTCTATGACTGATTTCTAATGTCATTTCATCGAAATGAAGTGACTCATGGACGTATCTGTAGTTCACTAGATAGTGTAAATTTTGCTTCAGTGATGATCTCAATATACTGCATGAAGATGGTAAGAAATGCAACGAACAGATCTCTCACGGTTGATATTCAAATTAGGCAATTTTCCTATGAGAATTAAACGCATTCTCCGCGTGTTTCTCGTATGACGTAGACGAATTGTCAAGTTCAAGTTTGGTTACAGTTTTCTGTGACCACCGAGCTCCAGTTGCGTCACTTCAGCAGGATGTCTTGTATTTACGGTAGCTGAACGGAATAAATTTCGAAATACCAGTTCTTTATTTCTCGCAAGAATTCAGAACAGTATTGCGATAAAAGAACGGTCGATTGTTGAAAGAAACAAATTATTTATAGTTTGTAGGTTAGCCATTATACGTTCCTTTGTCGATGAAAGATCGGGGGTAAATTTATCCACAGAAATGAGAACGATCATAGAGTGAACTTATACATGAATGCATAGACCTAATAAGAATAGAATAGTAATTATAGATCTATGCATGAATGTAAATAAGTTCTTTGTTGCGCCCACAGAATTTGGTAATATTTATATTGTTGACATTGACAAGTTGTAAATTGAAATAAAGTGATTAAGATTGAATGTGATCAGATATTTTCCTTTTTGAAATGGGTGTTATATTTGTTTAAGAACGTTTATATCGAATCTGATCAAGATCTAAACTGAGGAGTGTGTAAATATGAGGGTGAGTCTACTATTAGTTATCTGAAACCGCAATCTGTCTTATGACTCAACCTGTGGGAGACGTGATCCATTAGTGAAATACAAAATCAGGCCCCTTTTAACCACAGGGGAGGGCTTAGGGGCGAAAACTTCACGTAAACAATGGAATAAATCAATAAGTATTGTTGGTTTCTTCCCCTTAATTATTTTCAGAAGGAGAGCTAAATTTGCCCAATTTTTGCGTCGACTTTATCCGTTCCATAAATGATTGCTGTTCTGTGTACGATATTGTCAATGAATTCTGTGATATATGTTATTATTATTATTATATTGTTAAGTGTCGTCCATAGATGAAATGACACTTGAAATAGGTCGGGCAAAGATTATATATACTATAAAATCTTTGAGGTCGGGAAACTAACGTCGAAGAACATAGAATAATGGAATATAGATACCTACTCGATGGGAATTTTGAGATTTATGTGTCGAATTCTATGGTTACCCGTTCCGGAGGGTCACATAACTCCGGTTGAATTTCTGACCATATAAGATACATCGGAATAAACGTAAAAGTGACATAATACGTGGAAATGGAGATACAATTTTCCGTTTTCACTTTCATGTGTTTCGCTATGACCACGTGAGCGTGGCAAGTGTGTGCGCGATGTATAGAATTAAGATGAATTAAATTTCTAAACAAGTGCGTCTCACTTGTTATTAAGATTTCTATCGCTTGTGCGGAATATCAATTTAATACACATACATACATGTTAAACTGGCTGTTTTTATTACGCTTCCAGATTAGAATCTATATACGTTTGGAAATCTTCTAGGAAATAAATATTATCAATCCATTTACAGCCGACATAGAATAGTGCACATGTAGGTATCTCAATACAGCCCATTTAAAGTAGACCACAAATTGCACAGATATTTCAGGTGTGAATAAATTCTGTGGTGGTGATGACAAGGTTGACGAATCAGGCGTATTAAAGAAGTGGGTTCAAGTTAGCGGTATAGAAGTTTATAAGTATATGACCAATCTATTTTATACCAAAGAACATAAAACTATTACACTGTTTCGCAGGTAAGGCGATAGAAATATACTATATTATGGTATATTTCTATGGGTTAGGTGGTCGAATTCTGTGGCTAAAATGATAAATGTGTTGAGTTTTGCATAGGGAAGAGGCAAACTGAAAATAATCCAAAGCCAACTGCGCTGCCTGTTACATTACATTTATAGAGACCCTGTATTTTTTTCGTACATATGTGTCATAATTCAATTACCAATAAAAGTTTCAAAAAGGAATGCAAATTACATACACTGCGCAAAAAAATTAACGCACATTATGGAAATCTCAAATTTATTCTACAACTAAAGGGGTTCTCAATGATAATTATTTTATCCACTTTCAACGTTTTTCTTCAATACATAGTTTTTTTCCCAGCAGGAATAAAAAAAAGATGAGGTTATCAGATTTTGAATGTATTGGCTCTATTCTGAAATCAGTTGTTCTCGATCAAATAGTTTTTCTTTCGTTTGATTTTCTACACTCTATGTAACGCGAAAAACAAGCAATTTGACCCAGAAGGAATGTGCACAAGCGGTAGTTTTGCAAGAAGAAGGGTGGACATACACAAGAATTGCAGAAAGGTTTGGAGTTCCCCATACAAGTGTGTCCAGAATGTTGCAGCGATTCAGGGAGACAGGTATGAATGTCCGAAGACCAGGACAGGGTAGACCACGGGTAACAACTGCCATTCAGAACGTTACTTGAGAGTTTCTTCGTTGAGACAACGGTTTGCAACCGCTCGCCTCCTTCAAAATAAGCTTGAGCAAACTCATGGGGTGCAATTAGCACTCAGACAATGAGAAATCGCTTCAGAGCATATGATTTAAGGCCTCGTGTCGCGGCAAGAAGCCCAGCTCTTACCCCAGCCCATCGAAGGGCGCGTTTGAATTTTGCGAGAGAGCATATCCATTAGGAAGAGGCTGATTGGGAAAGAGTTCTCTTCACAGATGAGTCTAGATTCTGCCTCTACCATTGTGATCGACGTTCCCTTGTATAAATACGTCCACATGAAAGATATGCTCAGTGCAATTTCCTGAATACTTCTGGTTTCGGGGGAGGATCGATATGGTATGGGGTGGAATATCTTTGACTGCTCGCACAGACCTAGTGTCGTTGATAATGGAGCTATGAATGCTGATAGGTATATAAGGAACATTCTTGAAGAGCATGTAGTGCCATTGTCCCATACATTGGTGAAAATTCATTTTTATGTACGATAATGCCAGACCCCATCGTGCGTGCATCGTTCAGGAGTACCTTGAAGAGGTTGAAGTCTCTCGAATGGAATGGCCAGCAATAAGTCCAGATATCAATCCAATTCAGCAGGTTTGGGACAACCTCAATAGAGGCTGAAAGTTCAGGAAAACATCCAGCTACTCTTAATGACTTAGGAATCCAACTCAGAGAAATCTGGGAAGGATTAGATCAGAACATTTTAAGATCACTCATTTTGAGTATGAACCGTCGTTGCCGAGCTGTAATTAACGCAAGGGGTGGAAATACCAAGTATTAAATCACTTATCAGCATTCCAGTATTTTGAAAATTGAATTGATTCGGTGAAATCCTGAATTTTTCTTGCATTTAATGTGTCTTGTTTCGTTCAAAACCTTTCCGGGAGAACATAAAAAAATAAGTTATAAAGTCATGTATAGTTAACTTTCATTAAAATCGAGATTTTCAGAACGTGCGTTAATTTTTTTGCGCAGTGTATATGTTTATCATTCTTTAGGATGATATAATTTCTTCAAATATCTTCAAACCTTCAGGAACAGTCTCTTGTACCATGTAATTACATAGTTATAATTAATTCGAGAGGAAGTCTGAACAGGTTCCTTCTATAAATTCCTTGACGGTACCAAATTCAACCACATCATCAAAAGTTCTTAACCTTCAGGATATCCGACAATTATCTTGATATTGGTTGATGCCTCCTTGATAAATGAAGTTAAATCTAAAAATAAACGTATAGGGAATTCTCCCATCGATAGTACATTGCAATTAAATCGGAAAAACGTTTAGGGAAAGGCAACTAAAACATCAATTTGATCTATAATTCAGTTCCTGATCAATAAAATCGATTGTTTCATGGGTTTCAAAGGATGGAATTCCTTTAAAGGCGTTCAATGATGTTATTGAACAATCTGAATGAAAAAGCAATTATCTCAAACATAATTTGTGCAATTTATTAGTTTTTATAACACGCTCACTTATATCAAAACGACCATACTCAAATTCTGTGATTTCATTGAAAGTTTTATAACCTTTATTATTTTTTTCAATTATATGATCTCGTATAAACATGAGTCAACCACAAAATTCTTGAAGTTAAGCAGTTAAGTCGATGATTCATGTACTTATTTAAACTGCTCCAATTCCATTGATACTGACGAAATAATAAGGAAATACACGAAACGAATAATAATTACACTTCCACACTGTTCTCTATCAATTGCGTCGCACTTTGGCAAGGAATTACGTTCACAAGAAATGTAGGAATTCATAGAAATTGGGCATGGAATCTTTAGTAGATATAACTTCTATGGAAGTTTTCTCCACAGAGAAAAAGCATAGAAAATGTTTCGTCCGTTTTCTACTTTTACCTATCGTGGAATAGCGGTTCGAAACCGGTACCAAACGATTGGAAAAATGTGCCATATGCAGAACGGAGATAGTGCTAAATCTCGACGTTTCTAACTGTGCCATCAACTCCTTATGAGGAAGTGCAATCATCTGTTAAGTCTGGGAGTATATGCCCTAATGAAGAATATAATTGTACTATGTTGGATTGGTGGACATCCGGATTTTTCTATGATAACTTTGTTGGTTTTCTCTGGTGACCTTCGTTCTTCAGCCGTGCCCTGGAGCCACAGAAAGGATTTGATTACTGTTTTTCTAAGGAGAGGCTGCACTTTTTAACCTTGGTTGTCCTTTTGATTAGGTAATATAGATATATCTATTTATTTACATTTGATATGAATATGATTTTTTTATATAAGCTTAAGATATGTTGTAATCTTTACCGTAGTCATAGAAATATTTTTTTTTTTTCGAATAAATGTTATAAGATGACGTTTGACTATGATCTAACGGAAATAAAATTACAGGTGTTGTCTGTAAAGCCTTGAAGATTGTAAAAGTTGAATAAAACTGATCGGCATTATTTAAACCTCAGAGTAAAAAGTGAGTGTTTATTTCTTACTCTGAGGTCATAACCCTTCTATGGTATAGGCAAAGGAACCTATGAATAAATAAAAAATAAATAATATGAAAAGAGAGTGTGGATTCTGTGAGGAAAAAAAGGAAACACCTGTTCACAAATAGCCTATTCTTTTTGAGATATTTCGTGCTCCTGAGTAACTCAAAGCTCGAAATACGTTTGCCATTGGCTGCGCGCAAGTACTGGAACAGCTCAGGCACGAAACTCCACAAAACGAATACTGTATTAGTACAGGGTGTTTTCCTCATTGCGAGCCTGAGCGAAGAATATCCTGGACAGGAGGAATTAGAAGAACGAATGCGGATTTGGTCTCCTTGAAGCCCTTTCAGATATTGGAGTCATTAAAGTTCTGGAACTAGAGGGCGAATTGTAGCTCAGTTGCAAAAATAGCTCTGATTATGGCAGTGAACTGTAACAGCTTTTTAAACTAAACTAACTATCTACGAGTGTCGAGTCTTTCAGTATCTTCGCAAAAATTATAATTGAATCTGATCTCTTTCTACTTCAAATTGAGTCTACAGTAAGCCGTTCGGCATTGACCTCCGCGAGCAGAGGATTTTTAGTCACGTGACCACAGATCGTACAGATTCATCTACAATATCTGCAAATAAACGAACTACAGAGCATCTGCCACAGAACATACTGCTCTATTCTACTTTATAGATTATGAGATTTCAAAATCACTATTTTGGGAAATATGCTCATCTTTTAAGATAATTTCACCCTTTTCGTACCTCTTCCGTAAAATCTCAATTAAATAATTAGGACTGAATGCAAAGGAAACGAGGGATGCAATACCCCCTTCTGGTCGTTCACTACGGCGATAGTTGTACCGAAAGATCCTTATTAATCAATTAATTACACGAAAAAGAAACGAGAAAGCAAACACTCCTACTGCCCATTCATAACTACGAAGCTATATCGAAAAATTTTAATGAGTTAATTAGGTTTTTAACGAATAAATGAAAACAGAAGAATAAAAGTGTTGATAAGTATTGGAATTTTTCAATCTATCGGTTGTCGGATCAGGAAACTCAACATAAACAAAAAATATATAAAAAACATAAAACTCTATGGATAAAATCGCTTTGATCCGTCGCAATAGACCGCGCGAAAAGATCGACATCCGTTGCTCGGATTTTTATGCCGAACGGTCCAGATGTGTACTCCCCTCAATCCGGATGTAATTAACGAACGGTTCAGATCGATCCGACCAGTCTGATGTCGATGCCGAACACCCCTGGTGATCATTCGATGATAATACTGTCAAAAAATTATCAAATCACAGATATCCAGTCGAAAATGCCATAAAAAAGTCAAAAAGAGTCAATCGAAAAAATTCAATTCAAGATCAACTCACACCACATCAATTTTTACCCGATAAAAACTGGTTTTCCAGGTGATCTTGACCAAAACGCATCCTGCAACCTTCCAAGCAAACAAAGAAGAAAATCCACGTATCCGCCGAAGGAAGAAAAAGAAGACCGGTCTTCTATATTCCCCCGTCGTTACAATTTCCTTAAAAAGGCGCGACACACGCATAACGACATTCCTGACGTCCAAACCAAAGTCAATTAACCATGTTTTTATTTATCGAGGCCTGCTGCAGATACCGGAGCACCCCACTGACCTTTGGACCATTGGCGGAGACGGCTGTCGACTCGATGGTCCGCGAGACTGGCGCTGGTTCTTCTTTTCTTCTGGCAGTCGCGGTCAATGAGCCTTGCGAGGTTGGGCTGTTTGTTGGACGACGATCAGACGCGAATTCTTCTGCCGAAACGGTGAAGATGTGAGTGAACGGGTTAAGATGTTAGGAATACGAAAGTTCAATGGTTTAACGCTGTCAGTAGGTTGGGAACAGATGTGGAATCTGGGCTTAATGCAGGTCGAAATAGCAGTTTTCTATGTTCTGTTGGTTTTTATGACTATATCTATGGTCGACGTGTTGAAATCATGGACCTATAATACTAACTGGACGTCGAACTTCCTAACTGTCACGTAAAAAAAAGTGCAGTTTGGGACGAAACTCGAATATTTCGATGTTTATGCCATCTGTGCTCGAATTTTGATTGAAACATCAACATCGTTCCTTTGAAAGAATTGATGAAAAATGAACTCTGTATATTAGTGTTCTGTGAACTCTGACATTTCGGTCTATATCAAATAATAATATTCCGATTCGTGTGATTAGCTATTTAAAAATATTGGTATTCTAATATTTCAATTCGTTGAAATAAAATAAATGAATAAAAATGGGTAATTCTAATATTCAATTCATAGAAAATTGACACTTTTCAAACCACCCCAAACTGCGAATGGCCGCCGTTTGTCTCAAAATTTTTGACAGGTTCGCTATCTAGTTAGTATTATAAATCTATGGTTGAAATTAACGAAGACAGATGTTTCACAGACGTCAATTCGCATGCCAGCTAATATTCTATAGCATCGAAAAAATTTATTTTCTATGCTCGACTCATTGAAATAAAGGGTTTTCCAATAAGAGGTGTTATTTTGATATTCAAAGAAAAATGCCATTTTCAATATAAATGATCTGATGTTTATTTAATTATAAAGAAGAAGCTATGCCGTTAATTAATAGTGGAAAATAACATCAGGCAAATGACCTCCACGACCATGCTTACAGGACCATATCTTTTTAATGAAATTTTACATAAC
Organism: Propylea japonica; assembly: GCA_013421045.1. Taxonomy (NCBI): domain Eukaryota; kingdom Metazoa; phylum Arthropoda; class Insecta; order Coleoptera; family Coccinellidae; genus Propylea; species Propylea japonica. Next base: position 11,619,536 of record CM024247.1, read on the forward strand.
CAAATCGCAAAGTGGCTGCCCTATGTCCTCGATAGCCTCACGAATTACATCTTTGAGGTCTTGAATCGACGCTGGGCTATTGGCGTAGACCTTCTCTTTCACGTGGCCCCAAAGGAAGAAGTCGCGAGGTGTTAAATCACAAGATCTCGGTGGCCTATTGTGATCACTTCTTCGAGAGATAGCACGTTCCGGAAACTTTTCCCGCAGAAGATCAATGGTTTCGTTGCTTGTGTGGACGTAGCGCCGTCTTTCCGAAAGCAAACGTTGTCCAGATTTCGGCCAATAAAAAATCATTAATCATCTCTCGATAGCGCAATATTCTCGGCTGTTCTTGAGCGACGTGCACGGGTTTTATTCTTTACATCACTAGCTGGTCCCAACAGCTCGAATTTTTCCACCAATTTGTTTATTGCGGTCCGACAAGGTGCTTCACGACGACCCAAAAATGTTCGAGTTTTACGAACCGTCTCTGCCAAATTTTCACCATTTTGATAGTGAATTTTAATAATTTCAGTGCGTTCTTGAAGAGTGTATCGTTCCATTTTTATTAATGCAGTAGTTTCTACTTGTCAAATGTCAAAAAATTTCAGCTTCAAAGTGACATCTACCGAAAGAGCGGGCTATTAAAAATAACACCTCTTATTGGAAAACCCTTTAGGTGACATAATATTCTGTGCCATAGAATATTAGCGAGTTGAGGCTGTGAAACATCTTTCTATGTTCATTTGAACCTGTCGAGCATACAAAATAGATATGAAAAAATGAATGATACGTTACATTGAGTAAGGGTTCATATTTTATCGATAAGAAAAGCTGCAATTGAGCTCCGATCTGTAAAATTGTTACTCGAGCATTTATATAGTTTCTGAATACCCTAAAATAGAGTTTACGAGCTTTTACAAAACTCTGATCACATCGATTGATGAATTGTCATTTTTTCTATGTGAATTTCAGTTACTTTTTGGTATAAACCATCGATTCAAATTCCAAATTGGCCATCAAGCTCTGCGGAATTCATCCTAAATGTGACATATTCATTCAAATCTTATTCTCTATGTCCCACATAGAATCCCCAAGTTTGCTAACTTTCTATGATCGAAACATGGAAATATTCTTTAGCATGAATACATTTTAACATGGAACTATAATACTAACTGGACGTCGAACTTCCTATCTGTCAACGTAGAAAAAAGTGAGACAAGGGCCGCCATTTGCAGTTGGGATGAAACTCGAATATTTTCATGTTTATGCCATCTGTGCTCGAATTTTTTTTCGTTGAAAAATGGACACCTCACAAGTAAAACCCAAACTGCAAATGGCCGCCGTTGCTTCAAAATTTTGACAGGTTCCCCTAAGATGTCTAAAACAATTTTAGACATCTTAGGTTCGCCATATAGTTAGTATTATAAATCTATGGTTTCAAGCGGTATACATTTCAGACAAAAATATCTGTCACTAAAAAGGCTCAGGTCTAACAGGTATTAACCTTGATACACTTTTTGCAAGTACATCGGCTTTTTCATCTAAGAATTATTGTTATTCGACATAGAAACATAGGGAGGGGAATCATCTTAACTTCTATGAACCGATAATTCATCAGCATATATCGAGAACATAGAAGAATACATTTGTCCCGTCAATATACGGATAGAGATGTGTGCACATTTCGAGATACCGTGACATGAACCATAGAAACCAAATCAGAAATAGATCAACAAACATTTCTCGTAACTCTATACTCATGTCTGTGTTCAAATATAGGACATTATAACAGGAAAAACCCTTGAATCCGCCTTCTCAGCCTCTATATCTACGCAGACAGCAATTCTCGACGATATTTCACCCATAATCTCCTCAACCGTTCATAGATCATCGCTTATTATAGCGCACAGACTATACGCGCTAAATAAAGCCGAACAAATCGAGAAGTAGCTCACAGCAAACAGAACGCGTTATTTTCCGTATTAGCGAGCGAGGAAAACACGACAACTGTTGGCCGTAGAGATAGACGGTTACCCGTTATAAACATTTTTTATGGCACTTATTGACCGTGTGAACTTGTGCGGTAAATTGAATAAATTGAAAGAGGACACTTATCGCGTTAGAACGATTTAACCTCAAACAGATGCGTGGCGGATCGCTGCGACTCGATAATTGCATTATTTTTTTCTATGGTTATTTTACACGTCGATGAACTTGAGATAGGTTATGGGCTCGAAATGTTAAAGGTTCGGTATTTTAAGGTTTCAATGGGAGTATGGAGGGTTTTTGTGCGCTTGTTTTTAGGATTGAAGTTCCAAATATCTGTGATCACCGATGAAGAATTCGTGGTCGAATTAGATTCTCCATTGGTAATAGAATTAGAGTTAGATGTTCTGGGGTTAGGGTTCTGGATAAGTAAGTGCCTAAGTGATGCATTTCTGAAAATCTCAATTTTAATGAAGTTAACTCTTACATTGACTTTATAACTTTTTTTTATGTTCTCTCAGGAAGGGTTTGAACGAAATAAGACAACATTAAATGGAAGAAAAATTCAGGATTTCACCGAATCTTATGTGAAAGAGAGAAATAAACAATTTTCAAAATACTGGAATGCTGATAAGTGATTTAATACTTGGTATTTCCACCCCTTGCGTTAATTACAGCTCAGCAACGACGGTTCATACTCAAAATGAGTGATCTTAAATGTTTTGATCTAATCCTTCCCAGATTTCTCTGAGTTGGATTCCTGAGTCATTAAGAGTAGCTGGATGATTTTCTGAACTTCTCAGCCTTCTATTGAGGTTGTCCCAAACCTGCTCAATCGGATTGAGATCTGGACTTCTTACTGGCCATTCCATTCGAGAGACTTCAACCTCTTCAAGGTACTCTTGAACGATGCGCGCACGATGGGGTCTGGCATTATCGTCCATAAAAATGAAATTTTCACCAATGTATGGGGCAAATGGCACTACATGCTCTTCAAGAATGTTCCTTATATACCTATCAGCATTCATAGCTCCATTATCAACGACCACTAGGTCTGTGCAGTCAAAGATATTCCACCCCATACCATAATCGATCCTCTCCCGAAACCAGTAGTATTCAGGAAATTGCAGTGAGCATATCTTTCATGTTGACGTCTGTATACAAGGGAACGTCGATCACAATGGTAGAGGCATAATCTAGACTCATCTGTGAAGAAAACTCTTTCCCAATCAGCCTCTTCCCAATGGATATACTCTCTCGCACAATCCAAACGCGCCTTTCGATGGGCTGGGGTAAGAGCTGGGCCTCTTGCCGCGACACGAGGCCTTAAATCATCTCCTCTCTAACATATGCATGCATAATTCTCATAAAAATAATTATCATTGAACTCCTTCAGTTGTAGAATAGAATAAATTTCATTTCCATAATGTGCGTTAATTTTTTGTGCAGTGTATAAACTAATTCCTATCCGAAATAAAAGAATTTGATTGACTTCAACTTAATTAATATCTGCATTCCAAGAAAGATTTCTGAATTTTTCCAAGATAACAACAACGTACCATACATGCACATGTTAGTAGAGCGAATTCAAATCGTGCGATAAGACGAATAACTAACGGAAAAATCGTCATAGTAGCTTTTGTTCGATAGCCACATCGCTTATGCTTCTATCCAACAATGGGTTCGCGAAATGGGCCATTTTTTTATCTAACAATAATAATTTGAGTAGGTCGATTCTCTGTGACCGAGATAACGGTTTGCGATGTGTGGTAACGATGTAGGTCTCGGGTAACGCTGTCGTTACGGTTTTGATCATGTACCTTACTTTCGGGTACACAATTCGTGATCTGTCGAATGTATACATACGATTAAATGTATCTATTTATTTCGACACGCTATACAGACTTAAATTTCTTAGAATTTAGAGAACGCTTCTTGGTTTTATTTCGGTTAAAAAATTTCAATCTTTACCTCTGTCATGTCATCAGTACATTCTATGATCAATCACAGAACTGACATAAATCATTAGGGCGCATAGACATTTTTATTTCTATGTTAGAGCGTTTGGAGTGAAAATTTGAGAATATCATCGAGAAATAATAGAGAAGAGACGCTATGACGTACAATTGAGTAAGGAAAAAAACCACTGGGCGGGGCTAAGTCGGGGACAAATATGGCGGAAAGTTCAGGGTTGAATAAAGTTGCCAGTTTTTTTCTGTTTACACCTTTCACCCAAAAAATACGACGTGTTGGGTCTTTAGGAATCCTGTTCAAATAAGGTCAATTGAATATCAAATAAACAATTTTTCTTCAGGCTAAATATACACATATAAAAAGATATCAGATTACCAAGGCAGACTTGCAAAAATTTCGAATGCGGATCTGTTTCAGTACTCATCGCTACCTGTGATATGTTTTTCCTCCATTTTTTCTCATCTATCTCTTCTCTGCTTGAAGAAAGCCTTACAATGCACGATGCTATTTATTGTAAACTAGCAAACCAGGCGAACTCCGTTTCGCCACCACATGGCTTCGTGTTATGTAAAATTTCGTTTGGTGATTAAAAGATGAAAGAAAAAAAAAGGAGGAAAAGATGAAGAAAAACATTTTTTTCATATTTGAAAAGGAAAACTTTTATTTAATTTCACAGCAGTAATGAATTCATTTCGATTACAAAAATTAAGTGTTATTTAGTTGAACTTCTCTGAGTAAATGAAAGTGAATCCAAAGTAAATACTGAATTGAAGCGTTACCTATACGTTTTTTTTGAAGTGCTCTTTGGTTAACCATATTTTTGTTTTATGGTTTGACGTTAACACAAACAAAGCGGATTGGTTTCCCAACTTGTGAACACGCAACGTATAACTGTCCATGTGACAAACAATGATTTTCTAGTCAGGCCAGTAGATCTACCGTTTTAAGTAAATCATTTTTATTGAAAGACCCTGTATAAATCCAACCACCTCGATAGTAAATCATTGAAATTCAAAAACTTCTTCGTTTCTGTTGAAATGTCCCTGTAATAATGCAGAAAGAAATTAAAATATTCGACATGTTTATAGGAGCACCCCGTATGAATCCTAAGTAACACGTATCTATATTTAAAATCCCACCTCCTATAACAAATCACTCGAAATTTAAAAGCCCCTTCAATTTCATTGAAAGCTTTCTGTTATAACGTAGAAATGTGAAATAATTGATAGATTTATAGAACACCCTGTATATATCTAAAACGTATCTATATAAAACATGCACATGAAAATGTTGAATTTTTTCATCAGCTTTCTTTGAATCTGGAAACAATTTTCTATCCAGAATAAGCAGAACATGCCACGAAAGGGAATTCGAACCCGGTAGAGTACCGGGTCCACACACCTAGACGTTAGTCGTTACACCACTTGCCTGGTTACACGTGACGTTTATCTCAGACTTCAACGGGTTTTTTATGAATCAAAAGACATGTAAACATATCAGGAAATCGAAAAAAATAATTGAAATATCGATAATAATCATAATACATACAGTTGAGTATCATTTCCTGGCGTATTTTTTTCTAAAATACATGGGCGTAGATAGGGGGGGCCTGGGGGGGCACGGCCCCCCCCAGAATCCACGGTGCCCCCCTAGCCACTGAAGCCGAAAATCCATTTGAATACATCTTTTCGAACGAGCAAATATATTTTTCGCTGAGATTTTATTGTTAGAGATCACTTCATGAATAATTTCGAAAATACATTTCATATTACGTTCCTACCCAAATAAGAAAATAACATAATTCAAATAAGACAATGCAGTGTTTCAGCAAAACAAAGAACAACAAACGCGTATATTTGGTGGTTGGAATACAGCGCAGGTACTTAGATTTCACAAGGCCAATATAATAGGGGACGCAAACCGAGGGAAGCTGGCCTAGCCTACCATAAAATCATAAAAATGTTTTCATCTGGACATCTGGTAAAAATTCTGCGAAAGAATTTCTCTCCTCATTCGAAATCGAAATGTGCGGGATCAGACCATTAGTACAAACCTATTTCACCGACATACACATTGATACCCGTTTGCCGTTGTGCGTTCTGTGAAAAGTTACATAGTTTAGTAATCTCGCCAATCTCTGAATACAGACAGGTAAGAGTCTCATCAGGCACTGAACACTGTTCGAAATTTAAATTTTCAACGAAATCGAGAAGATTCTATTTGGATATGTAGCTGAGGAAAAGTAATTACACTTTATATTTGTCAAGCGTATCAGAAAGTTTTTATTGAAATATGTAATTTAAAACTAACTAAAACAACAATTTGTAGGATTTTTAATTCAACGTGTCTAAAAGGTATGATTGGGAGCGTTGAAGGTTGGTACACAGTTAAAAACACTGTATTTACTATGTACAGTTTATTTACACAACTCGAAATGGTATGGTCACCTACACATTTACAGTGTATCACAAGCTACTGAACTTCCAAGATACTTTTACTCTTTCGTCTACTAACTCGAAGCTACTCTAAGCTCTAACTCTAACTCGCGACGTCTTCTCAACTGACTCTTAGCTACCCTAAGCTCTCTCGTCTACCAACTGACTCCAACTCGACGCTACTTCAAACTCTGCCGTCTTACACTCTAACTCTCGACGCTAACCCACTCTGACTCTAATTCTCGACGCTACCTCAAGCTGACCCGTCTTCACACTCAACTCGTGTAATTACACACATGCCCTAGAAATTGAAACTTCAGCACTAAATGCTGAAGCTATGATTATGAGGAATATGCTTGAATCGCAAAATGAAGAAATTAATGCTGAAAATTTGATTAAACATATAAGAAAAGAGTTCTGTCCAAATCTGTTCAAGCTGCTTCAAACAGCATTAGTACTCCCAGTAAGCTCTGCCAGCTGCGAAAGGAGTTTTTCCGCCATGAGGCGAATAAAAACGTGGCTGCGGAGCACTATGGGTCAAGAACGATTTTCTAATGTGGCATTGCTGAATATTGAAAGTGAAATGGTCAAAAACAAAGTTTCAGCAGAAAAAGTTTTGAACAGATTTGCCGAAAAAATAGGAAGTTGAAACTGACTTCATAGGTATCTGGCTGCAATAAAATATTTATGGAAAATTACAATATCTTATTAGTCACAGCGCTATCATGACTTTCCTATAAATATAAAAAAAAATTCATATTTTGTGATATCTACTTTCTATTTAGGAAATAAGTATTCTTTGATTTTTGCTTTAATAATAATGAATACCTATGATAAACTTGCAACATTGATGTGATTAAAATGTGATAAATGTGATAAAAAGCCATATTTTTCATTATATTATTACTTATTTATAAAAACTTTTTATCTTTTCTTTTAAATAAATTACTGAAAAAACACATTTGTTTTTCCTTGTTCGTTTTCCACTGTGCCCCTCAGGCCCCCCCCAGGAAAAAAAGGCTAGCTACGCCCATGCTAAAATACTTATAATCCCCGAATTTTGTTCTCATTACGTTATTTGTCAGTGTAAAGAGAAATTCGGTTTAGTAGAAGCCTCAAATATCACTGCGACCTGAAATGATGCTTTTGATGGCTGAAATGTTAGGAATTCGTTGAATGAACGTTGAAGTTGTTGATTTCATATGGACTTACCTATTCAAATAACGTTTTCCACTCGAAACGAACAAATGTTTACATCAGACGTACCTATGTCAAAAATATTGTTCTTCCTGGTTATTTCAGAATATCTTCATTCATAAATGTTATAGAACTACTCAAAAACGATATTCGTACCTTGTTTGATTCGGATCTGTTCGTTTTCTTTCTCAAAATTGCAAATTTCCTAGAGCTTTTTTACCTCTAACTGAATTGAAAATTGTCACGTACTTCCTTATAATTTCATAGTTTCTGGAACCAATATGTTCAGTAATAACCGTTATAAAACGATTAAAATACGATATTCATACATTGTTTCATTAGGATCTGGCCCTTTTCTTCTGAAATGAGGACATTTTTGGAAGCACTTCCCTCTCGTAAGGGACTTGACAATTGTCATTGAATTCGATGTCATAAATAATGAAATTTTCAGAAATGTCAGAAATTTACCAATTTCTTCTACCACGTTCTTCTTGATATCTTGAGATTTTTCCTGAATTTTCTTTGCTACAAACCTCGCGGAGCCCGAGACCTTTCCAACGAATGCAAAACCGTTGAAATCGGTTCGTGCGTTCTGCAGTTATAGCGTCAGGGAGGAAAAACCCGACTTATTTTTATATAGTAGATTATTAAACAGAAAAAATCACAATTTAACTAGAAATAGGTGCAAGAATCACAATTCCTCCAGAAAATTCAACGATTGTTAAATTTGACGTTAGGTGGTAATATGGCGCATCTGATACCACGTTTTTTTCAATGATGGCAACTCTATACTATCTTATCTCTATGTCAAAGAGTTATTGGACAACATAAGAGAGTTATTGGACTATATTAGTCAGTTATTGGACAATATTAGAGAGTTAGAGAGTTATTGTACGCTGCATAAGGACTAGCCTTGACAATAACTCTTTAGCATCACATTTTATTTTTTTCCAAAATCGAAAAGAATAATCTTTAGATGTTCAATTAATAAACCCGTGACCATGAAACAATAAATTAAACCCAAATTTAATTCTTACAGATAAAGCTTCATTCCATTAAGTCAAATTTATCATCTGAATTTAAATAATTATTCCATACACATAGGTATAATGTCATAAAGTAGTAAAACTAATGTATTCATTCCACTTTCACTGTAAACAAATCGATCGTCAATCCAAAACAGAAAACGAAAACAAGAACATTAAAAGACAAAATACCGAAGCTCTTGTTATGTTAATTCTACAACCGAATCAAAAAAAACGCCTTATCAAAAAACCAGACGCGATCGAAATTGCAAATGAACGTGAGAAAGTTCTGTGCATAAGTTGTTAGATTGATGTATTAAGTAGATTGTCAAGAGTAACAACGGTATCAAAATTTGCTATACGAAAGGAGAAACTCTATGATGCCGCGCATTCATTTCTATGACGGAACGTCGGATCGATGTTCGTTAATTAGCGCTGATTTGAGTTCTACCGAACCATAGAATGCATCTGGAGATTTATGTGGGGAAATTGAGGATATTATGGAATGTCAGTTGTTAATTTTCAGTTCTTGATTGGGATATTTTTTATCTAGGACGAATGTTTTGGTTCTTATTAGCGTTTGAGAGATCCGAGTAGAAATATAGACGAATATCTGGGTAATCTAGGACAATCTTAAATGAGAATTGAATATTTTACAATTGTTTCAAATGCAGCTGAACCACAGAATACTACACCATTTCCAAGTGTATTTCAGAAAGCGTCAATTGTATTTCAGAAAGCGTCAATTGTATTTCAGAATAGTCAATTGTATTTCAGATTAGTCAATTGTATTTCAGAAAGCGTCAATTGTATTTCAGAAAACATCACTGAATTACAAATGACGGGTCTGAAATACATATGATATAATCTGAAATACAATTGACGCTTTCTGAAATACAATTGACTAATCTGAATACAAGTGACGCTTTCTGAAATACAATTGACTATTCTGAAATACAATTGACGCTTTCTGAAATACACTTGGAAATGGTGTAGTGATCCATTTGGGGCGACAGATGAACTATTGTGAAGAACCTATCGATGATCCAAAAATGTGATTTTATATTTCATCAATGCAGTTTAATCATTTAAATATGGTGATAGATGAATTTGGTTAAAAGGCTGTTGAGGAAATTAAGGAAACAATTTTGTTTGTTGAACAGTTGAATTAACTTCATTTCATTATATTCAAACAGTACTTTTTCTTTTCACAAGAGTATTCTTTAGTGGGTTCTCCTGTTTAGACTTCCTTGTCTCAACCTTTCAGTTCTACTACTAGAACCAAAACATTCCGGTTGTTCCTCCTTCCTGGTAGCAAATCCAACAGGAAGATTTCTGATAGGCACAGCAGTATTTTTCAAAAACTACCTCTGTTATGAACTGGGGTCTGTAAACGATCAACCCAATGAATCTCATCTAACCTACAAGTTTCGTGTAATCCGTACTTACTTCGATAAGAATAATCGTCTTCTACAAAATGCAAGGAGCAAACTTTCATATTTCCTGTGACTGTTTACCGATTTTAAGTTTCAGTTGCCAGGCTTTTCGTCGATCCATCAACACTTTGTCATTTGCTCGATTTCCCTTCTACCCAAATACGAAATGTATCCCTAGCTTGAGGAAAGGCATGGAAATGTATATTATTTGGACTTCTTTTTTTCTCCGGAAGAACACTGAGGAACTGAACATAGCGATTTGAATGAATTATACTTAAAAAATTATTAATAATGTTAAATATTCGTAAGTAATATCATAAGGGCATCTAATTTTTTCGAAAAGAATCGAAAAAAACACGTTGCCTAAGTAATATTTTGACAAGAAGCATGAGTGCTGGTGGCAACAAAAATCCGAGTCGAAGATTTTTGCACCTGCACGAATGCTTTTTGTCAAAAAATATTACTTTGCAATGTGTTTTTTTCGATTTTTTTCACAGGAAAATTAGATGACCGAATGGTATTTGACAAGACTATTTCCTGAGTGACAACAACTGTCAAGTTTTGCCGCGGGTAAACGCGAATAAACTGCTGACAGGTCCTGCCAAACAGTTTTTCCACCTAGAAACCATTTGTAATTCAAAATTGCGCGTTTCTGAGGATGGTGCAAATTACGACGAGGGAAATAGTCACATAAATCACGACAACACAATGCAAAATGGAAGAATCATGTCAATATTAAAGGGTTCTCAAATCTTCACCAGAGGGCGTATCGCTTAGCTTGATTGCCTATAGCCATAGATAAAAGAGTTTATTTATCTATGCCTATAGCATAAACAATTCAACAACCAAATAAACTCGAGCCAAGCATAAATATTTTCAGAATGAACCATAAACGAAACGCGTTGTTCATATTTCAATGGCGTCTTGTTACATTCTCGAAAAAAGATAACATCTGATCCTTGCTTATTCTGCGTACTTGAACGACACTCACTTCCTGTCTTAAAATGGATATTCAACAAAGCGTCTTGTGTGTTAATTGAATTCAATACGCATATAACGTTGGGAAAGATAATACGAAGCCAGACAAGCGCCATAATGTCACCCGCGACGCTTACGTCACTAGTTCATGTTGTATTGAACTGGCGTCGAATTTTAATGCCAGAATTACACTGAAAGACTTTTAAGTGTGTAATACCTAATTCATGTTGGAGTAGGCGTAACATAAACGTAATTCGGCAAGTTGAAACATAGGAATTAAAGGGTTTTCTAATAAGAGGTGTTATTTTGATATTCAAAGAAAAATGCCATTTTTCAATATAAATGATCGGATGTTTATTTCATTATAAAGAAGAAGCTATGCCGTTAAAATTGGAAAATAACATCAGGCAAATGACCACCACGACCACGCTTACAGGACCATATCCTTTTAATAAAATTTTCCATTATCAATCGCAAAGTGGTTGCCCTATGTCCTCGATAGCCTCACGAATTTCATCTTTGAGATGTTGAATCGATGCTGGGCTATTGGCGTAGACCTTCTCTTTCACATGGCCTCAAAGGAAGAAGTCGCAAGGTGTTAAATCACAAGATCTCGGTGGCCAATTGTGATCACCTTTTCGAGAGATAACACGGTCCGGAAACTTTTCCCGCAAGAGATCAATGGTTCGTTGCTTGTGTGGCACGTAGCGCCATCTTGTTGAAAGTAAACGTTGTCCAGATCAACACTATCCAATTTTCGAAAAAGTAAGGTCCAATGACTCCGGCGGACCATAAACTGCACCAAACAGTCACACGTTTGGATAGAGATGCTTTTCAACAATAACTCTTAGATTTTACAAGCCCCAGATGCGACAATTTTGCTTGTTGACAAAGCCACCGAGGTGGAAAAGGTTCCCCTCACTCAAGATGGAATTCCGGATCATTTTCAAGCATTTCAACGACCCAATCAGCAAAGACACGACGTTGTTGATGATCGGCCGGCTTGAGTTCTTGTGTTAACTGAACTTTATGAGCCTTAAGAACCAAATCTTTTTTGTGGAATTGACAAACCTGGGTTTTCTTCAACACTTTCGGCAACAGCAGCAATATTTTCGGCTGTTCTTGATGGACGTGCACGGGTTTTATTCTTCACATCATTAACTTGTCCCAACAGCTTGAACTTTTCCACCAATTTCTTTATTGCGGTCTGATAAGGTGCTTCACGACGACCCAAAAATGTTCGAGTTTTACGAACCGTCTCTGCCAATTTTCACCATTTTTATAGTGAAATCCAATAATTTCAATGCGTTCTTGAAGCGTGTATCGTTCCATTTTTATTAATGGCGTAGTTTCTACTTGTCAAATATCAAAAAATGACAGCTTCAAACGTGACATCTACCGAAATAGCGGGCTATTCAAAATAACACCTCTTATTGGAAAACCCTTTACTAATCCAAAATGGCTCATAATGCCAACATTTAATAAGCAAATGTGTACCAACATGTCAAAAAAGAATCGATAATCGAATGTAAACAGCCTACGAAAATTCAAAATTCACCTTCTCTTCTTGACAGACCTCGTATATTTCAGACAAGGATCTTGTGATATGGCATCAGGCATTATCGTAATTTTCCATTTTTCAGAGGAAATCTCTATCACTTACACACCTGTTGATTTTACTAATACAAACATTTAACGAACCGAATGTTTATCTTATGACGCCAATTTCGCATCCTATATTTATTTAGATAGATTGTCTGTTTTAAACGAAGATTGAATATACCTACCTGAAAAATACCAATAACAGAACTCGAAACACGTTATTCAAATTAAAAGGATGGAATATTTATACTTATTAAAACAATTAATGTTATATCCTATTAATTTGTGACTCAAAATAAAACAGTATATTAAACCTAGGTACCAAATGTATTACATAATTATCTAGTGAAATTCCATCCAAATAAAAGCCACCAAAATAGATCTCCATTCAACAAAATGCTTTCATTGTCGCTTCCTCACAATTATTCATAAAATTCAATGATATTAAAACTAATGAGCTATAAAAAAATATCCCACATAACTTTGACATTCAGAGAAAGTTATTTGTGAAAATTTGCTGAGAAAACAACACTAACATTATGTTTCTGAAAATGTCATTCATATATTTGAATAAGATTTAGATGAAAGTTTTGATTGAAGTAGAACTTCGAACTTGAATATCGGTTTAGTTGTAGAGTTATTTGAAAATTCGTGTTGAATTAGTTGATTGCTAAATTTCTGATCTTTGTTGTGTTGCAACAAGAGTTGGTGAATCGGTGAAAGAGATTTTTGCAATAATTATTGGCAAATATAGACTGTATAGGTTTATGGCATCTAAATGAAGAATTTTAATTGTTTCTTCGATTGTGAATTAATTTATTTATTATAGGATTTGAGATTGATACTAAATATACAGGGTGTCCCGGAAAATGTGGGCAATCTCTCGGATTCAGATAGAACATAAAAAATAAAGATGACAAGTTCCCATAATTTTTTTTCCTAGCGGCCCTCCTACTAAGAAGATACGACCTCCTAAATGACGCCACTGGTCATCCATTTTAGTGGAATAAGTTTCAAACTACTCGATATAATTTAATGAAAATTTGATATGATTAATAGTATTAAGGACCTCTTAAATCACCGCACTCAAATTTCAATAAGCTTGTTCAGTTTACCAGGGGCGGACTGGGTTGTACATTTTAATGCTTACATTTTTTACACCCTGTATGATAAGGTGCTAAAAAAAACAATTTGGATACCTTGAACATTAAGCTAAAGAAAAGGTTTCTTGTTCAGTGTCGATAAAATGAACCGTTGTCGAAAATAAAATAATGAAAGAAGTAAGTAATTGAAATTTATTCCACTAAAATCTATTTCCAGTGGCGTCATTTAGGAAGTCGTATCTTCTGGGGAGGGCTGCTAGGAAAAAAAATTATGGGAACTTGTCATCTTATTTTTTTATGTTCTATCTGAATCCGAGAGATATCCCACATTTTCAGGGACACCCTGTATGTTTTTTTCGAATGAACAACTTAACTTTCAATCGAAGATTATCACATCAAATCATCATCGTATTTGAAAAAGTTTGTGCAAAATTAACGAAAGTTATTCTTTCGAAGTTCCAAGTTTGAAGAGCATTTCCTGAAGATCGCTGGGAACGCTGTCAGAAACGTTGAATAACAGAGGGGAAAATTATGAAAAAAGCCAAAACAACAATTCAATACCTATTACGAATATCATAATCGTCGACTTTTTCCACATTATCGCAACTTTGTGAGGAAGTTTGAAGTGTGGGAAGCCTCTCATTTCCTCCAGTCTATATCCATTCATCTCAGTTCATTCATTAAAATCCAATTAAAGCTATCAATGCTCCGTCCTTGCTAATTAATAGTCAAGCAATTGAACCCAATTAAAGGCAACAAAATGGGAAGTTGTCAACTTTCTACGCCAGGTATAATGAACTCTGTGTATACAAAACATAAAACTTGTTTTTTATGAAACTACAACATTTTTTGTCGATGGCAATATACAATATGTATTTCTGTTTTCAATTTATATTACAATTAATTCAAGTGATAGTAAAACATTCCCATTTAAACTACCAATTTCGATAACTCAGAAACTGATAACAGAAATATTTCGATACATTTCTAAGAAGCGGAAGAAATAAACCAGATGAAATGAAATAAATCACATAATAAAACTGAGGATATGAAATCACAAGAACTATACAGAATTTTCTATAGAAAACTCTTACGAAATCATATTTCGATAAAGAATCACTCTTTTTCAGACACTCTAAGTCGTAAAGAAATAATATCGTTAAAATATTAAAGAATGAAAATAACAACAATATACATATAGTACAGGGATTAAAGAATAAAGATGTAACCAAACCTTTAACGAAATAAAAGAAATATTAGAACACATTCTGTATATTTCATATTAAATGTTGAATATTATTTTCAAATTAAAACTTGTACGAATTCAATAATTAAATAACAAATCTATTTTTAGGGACATCTCAAGTACCTACCTTTTAAAGTTCCCTTTCTGATTTGATCTACCTGAGCCCAGGTTTGTTCGTTATTGCCAATATTTCTTCAAATGAATGAAAGATGTCACTACTCCTTTCTTAACTCTCAACACCATTCTACATAAAGTCAGAAATAGCAACAAAAAAGAAATTTAAATTGTCTTCAGTAGGGTCTTGACTGATCCTATGGGCGAGTGATGATAAAAGAATATGATCTATGATTAAATTCTGTTAGTAATCCACTTTAATCGCAACAAGTGCTTACTAGAATCTGACGCTCTTGAAGACATCAAAATTAATCAAACAAAAAACTTCAAAAATGCCATAAAATTTTGGCAAAAATGAAACAAACAAATAATAACCTGTTTCAGCATTTTGTTGTAAAATATTTTTCTTTTGAGAAAATGATTTTGTTTCATTATTTTAACACACTTCTAAATGCTGTCATATGAAAAAATAGCCCTATATTTCAACATACTGGATTTGAATGAATGAAGAAAATTTCCAGTTATTTTTTTATTTTTTTTTTTGAAAGGGAAAAAAAAGACGGTTCCATCTGTTATTCAAATGCTTATGGTTCACATTTAAAAAAAAACAAGTTTGTATTAAAACTTCGAAAAAAACGCAATAAAAAAAATTTGATTACATCAATGAATTCTACGAACAGAAGTGCCTGTATAATGTTTTCGTTTCATGTTCATAGCGCCAGTAATAAAGAAGTTATGAGAACTTTTCATTTGACGCCATTTTCCAATTTTCGCTAATAGCTCGAAAACGGTTGAACTTACAAGGTTGCGGTTTTCACCAAATTAAATCTCTCAAAAATCGAGCCCGAAAATGTGCCATTCGTTTCCTTCTAGCTCCAAGGGTTTCTGAGATACCCTCACTAGACAACGAATTCGGGACACCCGATACATGAATTGTGTCTAGAATTTTCTGCAGAATCCAAAAAACTAATAATATACAGGGGGTTGTATTTAAAATAAGAAAGTTGGTATCGGCCACTGTCACATGACACACCCAATATACTTTTGAAAAAAATGCTCATCTAAAAATACAAATAGACGTGTCCAAGCGTTTTTCCATACACGCTCTCATTTATTTATTATCAAATTTATTCCATTTGGCTGTTCCACCCTGTATAATAATCATAATAATAGATCTCTGGAGAAAGTTCCCCAAAAAAAAAATAAACAACGTGTGAACGAATTAAATAATCTTTTTAATCCACATTGTGTTAGGAACCCACTAACTTTTCACACATTCTAATGTGAAAAAAACTCGTTTAGAATTCCGATCTAAAGATTCTAAAGCCTTCTTTTCACATGCACGAAATGCATGTGCATATAAAGAGCCCTGATGATGTCTCAGAGGAGGGAAACGTTGATTTTAAACGGTCAATTATTTCCTTATCTGGACTGCGCCTAGTCATTATTATTATGAGTTGCTACTCTTTGTTATTTTAGATTGAAGAAGTGGTCTATCTTAGTGTGCGACAGGCCTAACGACCTATTGTGTTTGAAGTCTGCTTCTATTTGATGTGAACGATTTTAATTCGATAATGAAAGGTATATTGTAATGCTGTTTCTTTTTGATATCATGAATATGGGATAATATTAGGTATGTTTACGAACTTCCTATGTATTCTTTGCGAGATTCTTTGCTTGTCTGTTATGTTCTGAAGATTACAGTGTGCTGAAAACGAAACGTAACTCGTCAATAATTCTTGTATGAATAGTTAATAAGGAAAATAGTCGCAACCGTCGATTTTTGATTTCGAAAACAATTTATCCCCTGCTTTTATTAAAAAAACAATAAGGCAATTATTTTAAATTTGTTATTATAGAGTAATGCAATCAAACAATTATTCTTCTACTAATGATTATTAAGGTATATTCACGAATTCATGGATTTGTAATGAAGAAAGCAGGTATCCCTATGCTTTTTTGAATGTGAAATCTCTCTTCCCCTACGCCCCACAACTATACAGGGTGTCCCGAAAATGTGGGAAATCTCTCGGATTCAAATAGAGCATAAAAAAATAAGATGACAAGTTCCCATATTTTTTTTTTACGGCCATCCCTACGAAGACACGACCTCCTAAATGACGCCACTGGAACTTCATTTTAGTGGAATAAATTATTTCAATTACTTACTTCTTTCATTATTTTTTCCCAAAACGGTTCATTTTATCGACACTGAACAAGAGTATCTTTTCTTTAGCTTAATATTCAAGGTATACAAATTTGTTTTTCTTAGCACCTTATCATACAGGGTGTTAAAAATGTAAGCATTAAAATGTACAACCCAGTCCGCCCCTGGTAAACTGAACAAGCTAATTGAAATTTAAGTGGGGTGATTTAAGGGGTCCTTAATACTATTAATCATATCAAATTTTCATCGAATTATATCGGGTAGTTTGAAACTTATTCCACTAAAATGGATTTCTAGTGTCGTCATTTAGGAGGGCCTATCTTCGTAGAGAGGGCCGCTAGGAAAAAAAATATGGGAACTGGTCATCTTCATTATTTATCTTCTATCTGAATCCGAGAGATTTCCCACATTTCCCGGGACATCCTGTATAAAGATTGTGACGAATCAAATGAAATGAATAGGTAAAAAGAAATGTCAAGGATAAGAGATTAAATTTGACTGTAATTTGCAGCGCAGATATAATATATTTATATTAATTATCATTTTCTCTCGTTTTTCTTATATTATATAAAATAAATGAAAAATAAATAAAACTTTTCAAACGAATAGAAATTTCAATAATGATATTTGCACTTACACTCCATTGAAATAATTCGAAATAAAGAACGAGAAAATTGTATTAAAAGATTTCAATAATCGTCGAAACAGAACGTGAAGTAAGTATACACCAAAACAACAAAATCTTGAACAAAAAAATTCAACTAATCAATTATAAAGTTCCTATTCAATGAACAGTAAGAGACACCCTCTATTTACCCAACTTTGAACCTCCCTTTCTAAAGTACCTTCGAATTGCCCTTGCAAAAATATCTACCTGAACATAGGTCTATAGCACCCCATTTTTGCAAATATTTCTTGTAAAATAAGCAAAGATGTCGCTACACTATGCATATTTCCTGATACACTCATACCTGAAGTCAGAAATATGAACAAAAAAGAAATTTTAACTTGTCTTCAGTAGGGTCTTGACTGATCCTATGGGCGAGTGATGATAATGGAATATGATCTATGATTAAATTCTGTTAGTATCCCACTTTAATCGCAACAAGTGGCTTTACTAGAATCTGACGCTCTTGAAGACATTAACATTAATCAAACAAAAAACTTCGAAAATATCATAAAAATTTGATAAAAGCGGAACAAAAATTGAGTATGAAGTATTGATCTTTTTCAGGATTTTGTTACCAAATGTTTTATGGCTTTTCTAGTATCTGACGCTCTTGAAGACATTTTAATCTTAACTAAAAAAATCCATTATTTGTAATGTAATGCTAGTTCAATTCTAAATTCTAGATCTAGAATCTAGATAATATTAATATTAAATATTCTACTTACATGAAGAAAAATCGTTCTAGAATTTGGTAACAAAGTTTAAAAAACGAAAACATTTTCAAAATGGAATTTTCTCATTTTTCTCCAGACATAAGTTACTTCTTTTGTAAAAAGTTAATAGCTTAGCTACCAACCATCTGTCTCCTATGTTAATTAATATAATTAATAACATAAATGGAATGCTCTCAAATTCTTCTTCAGGTATTATTCATCTTTAGGTTTTATATTATTACTTACATTGACTGATGATCAATACAAAATTTTATTCCATAAATTATTCGGTTATTTTTTCTTTTTAGGGTATTTAAGTTATTGATATCATGTCTAGAGATTGTAATTCCTATAATTTTCATTGCTAATAATAATAATATATTCATTTATTGTGAACCCTTCAAAAAAGTCTTCTACATGCCTGATAAAATTTCAAATTATCACTGACATCTGCTTCCCCATTGTATACAAACAATAAACAAACCAAACAATAACAATAAAACAGAGACAAATACAAATCTGTAATAAAATATTTACCGTTCTGAAAACTATTGTGAAAAATTATCAGAGAATTCTCAAACGAATGTATAATGACAATTCACAAAGAGTTGCCAGTTGGCAACGTTGTAAACTTTGATTCAACATTCAACCAATGAAATGAATGCTAACGCGTACGTCACACTCATAGACTAATAAATATTTGATATACAGGGTGTCCCAGAAAATGTGGGAAATCTCACGGATTCAGATGGAACATACAAAAATAAGATGACAAATTCCCATAATTTTTTTTCCTAGCGGCCCTCCCTACGAAGATACGACCTCCTGAATGACGTCACTGGAAATTCATTTTAGTGGAATAGTTTCAAACTACTCGATATAATTTGATGAGAATTTGATATGGTATTAAGGACCTCTTCAATCACCGCACTCAAATTTCAATTAGCTTGTTCAGTTTACCAGGGGCGGACTGGGTTGTACATTTTAATGCTTACACCCTGTATGATAAGGTGCTAAAAAACAAATTTGGATACCTTGAACATTAAGCTAAAGAAAAGGTAGGTACTCTTGTTCAGTGACGATAAAATGAACCGTTTTCGAAAAAATAATGAAAGAAGTAATTGAAATGTATTCCACTAAAATGAATTTGCAGTGGCGTCATTTAGGAGGTCGTATCTTCGTAGGGAGGGCCGCTAGGAAAAAAATTATGGGTACTTGTCACCTTCATTTTTATGTTCTGTCTGCATCCGAGAGATTTTCCCATTTTCCGGGACACCCTGTATATAATATTTAATTAGTCTATCATCACACCCAACCACCAATTCAGATCATTGAAATACGCTGGCTTATTTCGGTTATTTCAATGATTTTTCTCTCGAAAACCTGACAAATCGAAAAAGGACCGATAAACAAATGTAATAAGTAATAACATCAAAAATATAATACAAAATAAAGGAAATAATCATAATATTTGTTTCAGTGTAAGAAATTTCATCTTATATCTCATGACGCAAAAGAGTTATGTTATAAAATATTCATAAGTAACATAAAACAACTTAGTAAAGATCACAGCAAATAATACATACTGTAAATATTGAATAATTTGGTACTTGGGTAATCAAAGGCAGTGGAAAATAACATCAGATTCGAAAAAACCCACTCATTTTTCTTCCCAAACATACAAATTCTCCTAGACAAAAAGAAAACAATAAAAACCACCAACTCACCTCTTTCAAACCTCCAAAACCCCAAAAAAATCCTTCACCGACCAACCAAAACACCACAGATCGTCAAATCGAGGAAAAAACAACAAACTAAACGGCGCCGATCGACGCGATATGCATCTGGTTGTCGAGACGGCCGTGCTCGCGGAAAAATCGCGACTTGAGAAACAGCTGAGTATCGCCACGCGCCTGTGCACTAGCGGGAAAGAGTTTAACACACGCCGCTCTGATCACGCTCGAACAGCGACTGAAACCTGAAGAACGCGAAATACGAAACGCGTTTTCTATCAGCGGATGGGAGAACGATTTCTTCGAGTTGGTTTGGCGTTCAAGCGAACGAGAGACAAGAAGAACGAGACAAAAGAGTAACAGACTTCGTGGGTTGGTCGTGACATTTAGATTTGAATTGTTTTCATTGTCTGGTGTAACAGAAATAGTCGACAGAAGCACTGACTTAGGACTAAGAAGCTTTGTTTGGTCGGTAGGTTTTGAGTTTTGAACAGGAAAGTTGAATCCACAATTAGCAGTGCTGTTCCTAAGGTGGCGTAAGACACAGTAACGCAACCTACTCTGAAAGCAACTGATTCCACTCGCACGAGCTTGGTAGGTTCTGAGGGGCTTCAATGAAGTTTAGAAGTACACAAAATTGCAGTTACTAATTTTAGAATCTTTATCATAAATGAGCTAATAACAATTTACACTGCGAATTTCCAGTTCAACAATAAGTTCCTTCGCACGGTATTATGTTAACACCCAGTCGTTACGCTTTTCCGAAAGAGAAAACTTAGTTTTAGTATGAATACGCACGAAGGGCTCATTGGTCGCAGTGTAGAAAGGTTGTCGTCGTGCGATGACTTCTCAGAAGAACAACTCGAAAATTTTCGTGGTAAAATTGAGATCGAAAAAAAAATTTGATATCATTAACGAGTTATAAATGTTTTTCCAATAATTTCAGTAGATGTCACGTTTCAAGCTGTCATTTTTTGACATTTGACAAGTAGAAAAATGCTATAAATAAAAATGGAACTATACACGCTTCAAGAAATTATTAAAATTCACTATAAAAATGGTGAAAATTTGGCAGAGACGGTTCGTAAAACTCGAACATTTTTGGATCGTCGTGAAGCACTTGTCGGCCGCAATAAAGAAATTGGTGCACAAATTCATCTGTTGAGACAAGTTAGTGATGTGAAGAATAAAACCCGTGCACGTCGTTCAAGAACAGCCGAGAATATTGCTGATGTAGCCGAAAGTGTTGAAGAAAACCAGGTTTGTCCATTCCTCGTCGTTCTTTGGAATTAGGCATTCCTCAAACGTCATTACACCGTATTTTGGTTCTTAAGGCTTATAAAGTTCAGTTACACAAGAACTCAAGCCGGCCGATCATCAACAACGTCGTGTCTTTGCTGATTGGGTCGTTGAAATGCATCAAACGATACGGAATTCCATCGAAAAATCATCTTGATTGATGAAGCCCATTTCCACCTCGGTGGCTTCGTCAACAAGCAAAATTGTCGCATCTGAGGCTCGGAAAACCCAAGAGCTAGTGTTGAAAAGCCTCTCTATCCTCAAGGTGTGACTGTTTGGGCGGTTTATGGTCCGGCGGAATCATTGTATCTTACTTTTTCGAAAATGAGGCTGGAGCAACAGTTACGGTGAATGGATTGCCATATCGAGAGATGATTAATGATTTTTTATGGCCGAAATTGGATAGTATTGATCTGGACAACGTTTACTTTCAACAAGACGGCGCTTCGTGCCACACAAGCAACGAAACCATTGATCTTTTGCAGGAAAAGTTTCCGGACCGTGTTATCCTCGGAAAGGTGATCACAATTATTGTCTACGCCAATAGCCCAGCGTCGATTCAAGACTTCAAGATGAATTCGGACATAGGGCAGACACTTCGCGATTGGTTATGGAAAATTTCATTAAATGGATATGGTTCTGTAAGCGTGGTCGTGATGGTCATTTGCCTGATGTTATTTTCCACTATTAACGGCATAGCTTCTTCTTCATAATGAAATAAACATCCGATCATTTATATTGAAAAATGGCATTTTTCTTTGAATATCAAAATAACACCTCTCTTATTGGGAAACCCTTTATATTCAACACAATTATGAATCGATACATTAATTACATTTTCAAGAACAAACACAAGGAAGCTCCTGTTGCCTCTGCTTCTCTTACTCCCTAACATTTAAACTTCATCAAACCCTCATTTAATTCAACCATAATTAGTGCAATTTAAAAGAATCTACTTTAATTGGACACCCAGACTCTCATTTCGCGAGCCCAAACAAGTGAAAAGAATGACTCAACCATAATGGTATATGACGACTTCGGCGCCCAGACCTTCGGACATGGCTTCAAGACTGAATAATCGATTGACTCATTGCGATAACAATTACCATTCCTTCTTTTTACCTTTACCAAAATCGAATTAACGAATAATTAGTCTGTCTACATGAATTAGAGTGACATAACTTACACTTTAGCTTGTTGCATTTTAACCAGAACGAAAAAAATGTGGCGTCTCATAAGGTAGGCATCTTTAGTTTGTACTGTCGGCGTAACAGATTATTGTTTATCCGAAATAATTGAAAGAAAATTGAAGAAAACACTCGATTCAGGTACTTTCGGTTGCCTACCTTCATGCTTGAATTGGGTCACTCCCAACCATGAGAGAAACAACAATATGTATTTGTCGCACTTCCTCATTCATTTCGTCAGAAACGTAGAGAGTTAATATTTCGAGTATACTACTGTTCAAGTGGACGGCAAAGTTATCTCATTAATGCATTGAATATCATATGTTTCCAATGTGAAATTCCATACAGGTTTGGAAATTCACATCTGAAATAAACGATATACAATGCATCAGACAGAGAATTCTTCTCTCCAGTTGCACAGATGAATAGTCGAGATAATCACGTGCTGTAACACACTGAATTCCGTTGTCTTATTGCAATATTCTAGTCTTGTCTCTCTCTTATCGTTGGGAGGAGCATAATTCATTTAGTGTGGTAGGCACAGTAAATACTTGAATCGAGTATTACGGGCAGCCTGACAAGTTAAATAATTCTATACGTGTACTGCAGGTTCCCTACCATACTGCGATAAGAGAGAGACAAGACTATATTATTGCAATAAGACAACGGAATTAATTCAGTTACAGCACTTGACCATCTCGACTATTCATCTGTGTAACTGGAGGGAAGAATTCTCTGTCTGATGCATTGTATCATGCGTTCAAAAAAATTCGTGGCCAAGTAAGCTGTGGATTCTATTTTTCCTAAGAGTCTATGAGGGGAAAATAGAATCCACAGCTTACTTGACCACGGATTTTTTTGAACGCACGTTATATCGTATGTTTTCGATGTGAATGTCCAAATCTGTATGTATATCAAAACTCTACAAGAGCACTCTAAATTTCAGTTTCGGGAACTCAACTGAGCTATTCCGACCCTTCACTTTTCCTGAAATTTTTAAGACTCTAGCTCATTTCGTTCATAAGCTGTTCGCTCAGGAACAAGCGCGCAAAAGGTATTTCGAGGTCAACAATATCAGCATATTTGTCTAAGCTAACAACAAAAAACCTTCACGAGAAGAATAGAAGTTTAAATATTGTTTGTAAAATGATTCATGTTTACTTAAAACATAGTCTTTCAGCTATTAGAGATAAAAGTTGCTCAACCCGATAAAATTTGATGTAGAATTATTTGTGATCTTTTGGGTGGATGCGCAATCTTCCTTACATGAAATTTATCTTTTCAATTTCAAATATTGCAACATTTCAATATCTAAAATACTCAGATGATAAGTTCCTCAATGCTGGTGATAAGATGGATGATTTTTTTAGATAACTTAAGTGAAATCCTTTGTTTGCAGTTTATGGTGGATGGGCTAATGAATCAGATCAGACTTTTTGGTTTTCAAATGCATATTTTAGGATTGCCTTATTTTGCGAGGGATATTTTATATGAAATATTTTTCATACAGCTCTGCAGTAGCATTTGCTCATCTATTAACATTATTTAACGTATAAATTCAATTATCAAATCGTTAAAAATGTCAAGATTAGTTTCATTTCATTGAAATCCCCTCTATTTTTTCAGTTTTCATCATTTCCCATTGAAATTCTCACAAGAACTTCTCAGGATTTTGTGGCAGCCAGTTTTTAACATAAATGTAATTATTATCAGAATATTTTCATTGTAAAGTATGTTTTTAAAAACAAGATAAGTAGTAAATACAGGGAAATGGAAATGGTTACACATTTACATCTTTTGCAATTGTAACGAATGAGAAAAAATGGTAGGCAACACAAAATACGCCTCCCTGTATCTTTGTCCATCCCCGACGTCCAAAAAGACATTTCAAACTCAAAATTTCATGGAAGAAATCAAATATTTGTGTTTCTTATTCTCCTGAGACGTTTTAGACAATAGGAATAGATCAAATACACCTTTCCCTCGTTGTCTAAAGTCCATGAAGCATCAAACTACTTACTTTAGAAAAAGTTGCATTTTTCTAACTCTCCATTAGTTTACAGTTACATGAAATAGTGGTGATAAACCATGTCTGATTGCATGTGAGTCATAAATTTCAATATTTCTACTTATCTATACCCCCCATGGTAAACTCGACTATAAACAACAATTATTATCGCGAATTTCTTCAACATTTCAGCTTGGCAATAAATTTTATCAATAGAGCATGTCAAAGGTTGTCAGTTTATTTATAGCATTGTGGAATATCGCTTTTATTCATGGCCATGTGTTATATTTCGAAGGAACAGGAGAAGAAATAAAGGAAATTCTTGAAAGGAACAAAAAATTGGCTGTGAAAATGACCGATTTTTTCAACCTAACCTCACATTCATGACTTTTCGGTGGTTTGGTTTACATTTTTCGCAATCTGTGTTTTCGATGGAAATAGTAGATTTTTCTCGCTTGAATAATATGAGGAAATACCTAAAAATTTGCATTTTGATTCCAACCTGAGAGTTCTCTATTATGATTAGTAGAAAATTAATAGGAACTGCATTTATAAGACAACTAACCACCGGTTTTCTAATGAACGTGGGGTAGGTACAATTTTTTTAAAGATTTCTGCCTAATTCCACTTTTAAGTGCATGAAACTCTCGTGGAATTTTCCTTCAGAAAACGAGACGATAAGAAACAGGGTCGGTAAGAAAAGAACCAAAAAAATTTCACAATCACGTCTCGTATAAGTTTGATGCAACAATTCTGTAATATTCCCAATGTTCTTGACGTAAAATTTTATTTTTCATATATTGCGAAAGCATGGACGCACTTCATAGATATCAATTTATGTTTGGTATATAAAGAATACAACTATTTTGAAACAGAAAGTTCTAGTTATTGAAGTTGCAATAAACAACTGATTTTTAGTGCCATTTTAGGACAAAATGAGGATAAAGTATGTTTTACACATTTCAACTGAATTTTACTTCATATTTATGGTTTCATTTCAGAAAAGCTGCCCAAATCATAGATGGAAAGAAAATCGCTGGAGAAATCCAGAAAGAACTGAAGCGAGACATAGACGAATGGATCCAAAATAACAACAACAGGGCCCCAAGCTTGGTTGCTATCATAGTAGGAGAAGATCCTGCCAGCAAAAAGTATGTGGAATTAAAATGAAAGCAGCCAAACAAGTTGGTGAGAACTGACGAATTCCTTTAAAAACTTTGAACCACACACGTTTCTCGATTTTAAGGCATCACCAGCTCCACAATCAAACTTGAATCGTCAACCAGTGAAGAAGAACTTCTTGAACTCATAAATAAACTGAACAAAAACGACTCATGCGATGGGATACTCGTACAGTTGCCAGTACCAAATCATATATCTGAACGGAAAGTATGTAACGCAGTGGATCCAAGAAAATGTCGACGGGTTCATATAAACAGCATCGGAAAGCTGTGCAATAACCTCCAAACTTTTGTTCCTGCCACTGCTTTAGCTGTTGTGGAACTGCTCAAAAGGTTGTTCAAAATAGAGTCATACTTAATCTATATTAATAAAACAGGATTTATGGTTACCGTCGAAATGCAATATCTTTCAAACAGCTGCACCAATTTGGATAATTCTTTTTTTGTTGTGTGCATAATTGCTAGGGCAAGGTTTATACAACAAAATATTTCCAAAAAATTCGTTCAGAAATAAATAAAAGGCTTTCCTTTTTCTTACGACCAATCAAGCAGTCATAGAATACATATTTATAGGTTATAATGATTTTGACATTTGGACAAAAAGTGAAGTTACATCGAGTGAATCGAAAATTCAAAATTTTAATCAGAAATAACGTATGAACTAACATATTATACAACAATTTTTCACTTATGGCTTATTTTATAAATTTTAAACCTATGATGTATGAATGTATTTTGGATTGCCTGATGCCCTTATGTTTATGATCACAAAGCAGATCAACAGATGACGCTTGTAGTCGTTATCTAGGCTTTTCATCTATTCTGCAACTAAACGGCTGGATCGAATTGAATGAATTTTTGGGTATGTATGCAGAAACGTCTGTTGGTCCGCTAATAGAGCCATAAAAACCACAAATTTCAAGTTGATTTTTGTTTTAGATCAAATATCGATACGTTCGGAAAGAATGTAGTTGTGTGCGGAAGATCCAAAAATGTAGGGCTTCCAATGGCAATGCTCCTTCACTCGGATACAGAAATGAACTTCCCGGAATGGAAGCTACAGTAACAATTTGCCACAGAAATACACCATCAGAAGAACTTAGTTTTTTCACAAAAAGAGCAGATATCATTATAAGTGCAACAGGTAAAAACATACTTAGAAGAAGAAATTCAACAGTGTCTATAATATACATAATTTCTGATTGAATAACTATTGCAGGTGTTGTTAAACTTATTAAGCCTGATATGGTTAAGCCAGGTGCTTGTGTTATAGACGTTGGTATTACAAGGATAGAAACAGAAGATGGAAAGACGAAAATTGTTGGCGATGTTGATTTTGAAGGTAATAATTTATATGGTAGAGAGAATATTATAGAATTATTGGAATAATTGTATTTGTAGGTGTGGAAAAAATTGCTGGACATATTACTCCAGTTCCAGGAGGGGTTGGTCCAATGACAGTTGCAATGTTGATGAAGAATACTTTCCAAGCGGCTAAAGGGTTGAAAGAAGAAGCGCGATAACTTACTGCACCATAATTATTTACCTTGGGAGTATTATATCTATAATATATTTATATTTGCAATAAAACATGATGATTTTTTATACTTACCGTGTTTCTTTGTGCATATAAGTTAGATTTTTCCTTGACGGAATTCCATTTTCCTTCATTCATTCAAAAAACCAAGTTTCATCCCTGAAAAAGGTCGCAAAGCTATCATTACGTGAATAAAGATTGTTTGTTATTCAACATATTATCAGTCTTTCTTTCGTTACAACAATTAATTGCAGATAAACCAGTTATTTTTGAATTGTGTGACCATAGAATTTCATCAACTTTACAGTTTGAGGTTAGGAAAATTCAGCCGTTCAGTGTACGAAGTTTTCCGATTTTGAGAGTATGTAGTTGTTTCTTCTGAAGAAAATATTTGATACTAGTCATAAACATGATACTCAGCAAATCCGTTAATTTGTTTTTAGGCCATAATCTTTGTCGAAATATGAATCCAAAAAATCTTCTTTCTTCGATTCCATCTGTTAGGCCCAAAGTTTACATTACTCGAGCTATAAACAAGGAAACTGTGGATCTGTTGGCAAAAGAGTAAGTTGAAAATATTCCAAAAATCCAATTTTTTTCATTGTTCCATTTTTACAAGGTGTGACGTCACATCATGGTCAGGGACGGATCCAGTTCCTCCCGCCGAACTTGCCAAGAACATAGAAGAAGTTGACGGACTATTCTGCATGCTAACAGATAAAATTGGAAAAGATATCTTGGATAAAGCGAAGAATCTCAAAGTAATCTCGACAATGTCTGTCGGATACGATCATTTAGACCTCAACGAAATCAAAAGAAGGGGATAAAAGTGGGTTATACACCTGAAACCTTAACAGACGCAACTGCAGAACTTACAGTTGGATTATTGCTGTCTACTTCTCGCAAACTAATGGAAGCGAATAGGGCTGCAAAGGAAGGAGAATGGCGGTCCTGGTCGCCATTTTGGATGTGCGGAAACGGCCTGAAAAATGCCACTGTTGGTTTCTTCGGTTTCGGAAGAATAGGCCAAGAGATAGCCAGAAGATTAATACCGTTCAAAACCAAGCAAATCTTGTACACTTCAAGAAGCCGAAACCAGAGGCTGCACAATTAGACGCTTTAAAAGTAACATTCGATGATTTATTACAAAAATCAGACTTCATCGTAGTATGCTGCAGCTTCAACGAAAGTACACGCGAAATATTTAACCTTGAAGCGTTCAGGAAAATGAAGAAAAACGCGATTTTCGTCAACACTGCTAGAGGCGGTGTTGTCAAACAGGACGATTTGATCACGGCTTTGAAGGAAAATCTCATTTGGGGAGCTGGATTAGA
The DNA here is from genome assembly GCA_013421045.1 of Propylea japonica. Lineage (NCBI taxonomy): Eukaryota > Metazoa > Arthropoda > Insecta > Coleoptera > Coccinellidae > Propylea > Propylea japonica. Next base: position 11,648,443 of record CM024247.1, read on the forward strand.
TGTGACAACGCCAGAACCCTTACCTGTTGATCACGAGTTGTTTAAATTGAAGAATTGCGTGATATTGCCTCATATTGGAAGTGCTACCACTGACTGTAGATTGGAAATGGCCGAGATAACTGCTCTTAATATTATTGCGGCTCTGAAGGGTGAAAAAATGCCTTCTCAACTAGTTCTTAGTTGAAGGGTTTCGTTAAATTCCATAAGAAAATATGAAAATAAATGTACCATACTTCGTCTTTTTTACTCACTTATTATAATTCCTGCGTTTGTTATATTCCTTAGCTCATTAGTTTATGCTTTGTTTCTCCTTAAACAATGGTTTATGGATGATTCGAACCTAAAGCTAGAGAAAAAATGCAAAGCTTAGGACTTGCGAAAGGAAAGATCATTTGTTGAAAAAAGAAAACGCTTTTTTTAGCTTATTCTATGATCACTGCTGTTTTATAGGTTATGTTGATATTTTGATTTTAGAAGAAAATATAGGATAATACTGATTATTTAGATGATTTCACAACGAAATTCATTACTTATAGTCTTACTATGTTTATTTTGTGAGTGAATTTCATCCAACTTATCATCAAAACATTGCACATCAGAAGTGAATATAATCTTTCATTTTTCATGTTATTCCAGATTCGCATTCAAATGCAGATAACATAAATTCAAACGAATTGTTTACTCACGAAACTTTACCAAAGCTACCCAAAGAAATAGAAGATGCGGTGCCAGACCTCACAGAAAGGGATATTTCACCGAATACCACCATAAATTTACATAATAGCTCCGAGATATCTAATAACACTTCTGCCACTAATGCTACTCAGAAGATTGTTCACTGTTTACCAGTTGTGGGTTCCGAACAAGTAGAAATAGTCAACGACACTCAACTGATAAAAATTTTGGCACCTGATGCGAATGTGACCAGCAAAGACGCAACTGCCCAATGTGTGCTAGTCATGTTCTATTCGAAATACGGAACGTTTTCCAGTATGGCTGCTCCTCATTTCAACGCTCTACCCAGGGCTTTTCCCATTATAAAAATGGTGGCAATAGACACCATGATGTACCACTTATTCAATACACAAAATGGAATTGTCGGCATTCCTTCATTGATTCTTTTCCATAACGGTAGACCTGTCGCTAGGTTTGTCGATTCCGAATACACTCTAGAGCTATTTTCCAAGTTTGTCACTAAAAATACTGGCATTGAAGCGAAGGAGAAATCAATCGTAACCTCTGCTGATTTCGCCGGACCAGTAGTGAGTTTACCTTCGCAGGATTCAGATATTTTCTGTGTTTTAGCATACTTATTCGTGCTCTTTTGTGCCGTTTACTATTTTATGAAATCATCATGGTGGAGGTGGATTTTGGAGACTGTACAGAACAATTGGAGAGAGGCCGAAGCCCAAGCGGAACACTTACATGAGGATTAACTATTTGTGTCTTATTTATTTGCAATAAATTTGTTACTTATATGTTGGATTTTGAGAGTGACCCATAGGCAAAGAATAAGATGTCACTACAAGATGCTAGTCATAGTCTGAAGTGTTTTTTAACTTTGAAAAATATAGTTATTACAATTGGTGGTCGATGAACACATAGGAATTGATAAAAAAGTTAAAAATCAATGTAATCCATGATAGGTTTTAATAAAATGATATTTAATACTTTTCAACATAAATTTAACTATATATAATATGAATATATGTAAGGAATGTTATATACATAACATAATACACCAACAATTTCCTTGTTTCTAAAATACATCCTTGTACGATGCAGTTTAAGAGAAATCTTCTGGGTTGAACATTCCCCTGGCTCTTCTCAAGATAGAGTCCTTGCTTGCATCATAAGGATGATCTTTCGAAGGAATCTCGAGTACAGCGGGGACAGGCTGGTTGTGTGAATCGATTACATGTCTGATCATTTCTGCGATGTTCTGAGAAATGAGGATTATGTCAATGTCGTCCCTTTTGATGAATCTCTTGAAACATTCCTCAATTTCACTCACTGCAGTGCCCTTGTCCACTACCAAGAAGTTAGGGTGGCGATTTTTGTTTATTTCTCCTACTCCGCCCAGCAAAAATCCTACACAGGTGTCCTCGTCTCCAATTACGGATATTAGTTTACCTTTCGCTGCTGAATGTAAGGCCATTTTGTTCAGAATTTGAAAATATACAGGAGTTTATCGATTAATTATGTTTAGTTTGTTGAAGAACTTGATGAGAACTTGAATCACATGACAGATTTAAACAGCTGATCAAAATTTCTTTTTGACGTTTGACATTAGTAGGCTTCATGACTTCATCAAATTGTAACTACTGTCACTGAATTTTATTTGCACTCTGCAGGAATAGAAATTTAATTTAATTTGAATAATGTGGAATGATTGGGATGCACTTCATATTCTTGAACTCTTTATTTAATATTCAACTTTTGTTTATAAATTTTTATAAATCATTTATGAACAAAGATTCAACCCAAACAAGAAAAATTATTATGATATTATGTTCTGTGATTATTAGTTCAAATATTCCAATTTAAAGAGGTTATGTTTGGTTGCGTTTGTTTTAGTTTTCTAAAACAAGGCTTTCATTTAAAACTTTAATATAATTATCTAAAATTTATTAGCTCATCTAAACCATTATCAGGAAAATGGTTAGAGGGTACGTATCATATGATTTTTTCTGTACAAACAAAATTAGATATCGGTCTTTTGAATTGAACGCAATGTTTACGCTGGGTGCACCCCAATTTCATTTTATTTTTCTCGCCGTATACTTTTATTTTAACAGATGTTACATTTACTGTTTTAGGCGAGATAGGAGTAGAACTCCTGAAAGAAAACGAAGAAGATCCAGGTCGAGGAGTAAAGACAGACCAAAATCTAGTCGATATAGGAGAAGTAGGTCCAGAGATAGGGAGAGAAATGAAAGGAGAAGCAGAAGTCGAGATAGGAGAAGTAGATCAAGGGATAGAGGAGATAGGCGAGATAGAGAAAGACGTTCTTATAGCAGAGATAGAGATCGTAGAAGGTGACGAAATTTCTTTTTCGCTTAAAACATTCCATAACTTTATAACTTGTTTTTCAGGGGAGACAGTAGAGACAGGAAGAGAAGGAGGGACAAATCTCGCAGTCGTTCAGCAGAGAAAAAACCAAAAGTTGACGATTCTGGGCTCTCATTCGATCCAACAAATTTGGACAAAGAGGAAGAACAGAAGAAGCTAGAATTGGAAATGCAGAAACGTAGGGAAAGAATAGAAAGATGGAGAGCTGAAAGGAAGAAGAAAGAACAAGAAGCTACGAAGAAAGAAGCCCAAAAAGGAACTTTAGTATCCAATTTAACTGTACCCCAGGGTACAGCCAAAAAGTGGTCTTTAGAAGACGATTCTGAAGATGAAGATAAAGTTGATAAAGAAGAGAAGGAAAAGGCAGAAAATGAGGAGTCTGAGAGCAAAGATGTGGAGGAAGAAAAAGAGGAAAAGAAACCTGAAGTCCCAGAAGAAGACGAAGTTGATCCTCTGGATGAATATATGAAAGGTACGTTCTTTAGAATGTTACATAGTGAGGATTATATGAAAAATTGTGATAATTCAAAAGAAAAATTTCTTGATTAATCGCCCAGGTTGATATTCACTTGACAGTTTAGGTTAGGTCAAAAACTTTTTTGCAAAAATCAGGTTAGGACTTTATTCGATACTAGCGGACCCAACAGACGTTGCTCTGCATACACAAAAATTCATTCAATTCGATCCAGCCGATTAGTTGCAGAATAGATGACTCACCTAGATAACGACTACAGCGCCATCTGTTGATCTGATTTGTGATCATAAACATACGGGCGTCAGTCAATCCAAAATACATTCATACATCATAGGTTTAAAATTTGTAAAATATGGCATAAGTAAAAAATTGTTGTATAATATCTTAGTCCATACGTATTTTCTGATTAAAATTTTAAATTTTTGATTCACTCGATGTAACTTCACTTTTTGTCCAAATGTAAAAATCATTATAACCTATAAATATTTGTTCTATGACTGCTTGATTGGGTAAGAAAAAAGAAAGCTTTTTATTCTTTTCTGAACAATTTTTTTGGAAATATTTTGTTGTACAAACCTTGCCCTAGCAATTATGAACACAACAAAAAAAGAATTATCCAATTTGGTGCAGCCGTTTGAAAGATATTGCATTTTGACGGTAACTATAGATCGTGTTTTATTAATATAGATGTCTAATAAAGGATACTTTCATGATGAATTTGGTATTAAATTATTTAATTTTTCAGAGGTTCAAGCTGAGGTTCGTATATAAATCGTCTACATGTCAAAAAACCAGACAAGTCCGATCCAAGCACAGTTAAAAAAGGAGGTCTTGTCATTGTCACCGGTATAGCCAAATCGAAAGTAGATACGAAGAAGGGCGAACTGGTTGAACAAAATCAAGATGGTCTTGAGTATTCCTCAGAAGAGGAACAGGAGGACTTGAAGGACACTGCTGCCAACATAGCCAATAAACAGAGAAAAGATCTTGCCAAGATCGATCATAATAACATAGTTTATATTCCTTTTAGAAAGAACTTTTACGTGGAAGTTCCCGAAATAAGCAAGATGACATCGCAGGAAGTTGACGCTTATAAGGAGGAGCTTGAAGGAATTAGAGTTAAAGGTACGTTTTAACCTTAATATAAAAAATGTTGCAATGTTGCCAAGATTCCTAGTAAATCAGTAGAGTTGGTAAAGGTTTATACAAGCTTTTTAAATTGAAGTTTTCAATATCTATTTGAAAATATAGTAATTAATAGCTTTTGAGCTGTTTCTTCATTTATTTATTACTAGCCGATCCAACAGACGTTGTTCTGCATACACAAAAATTCGATCAATTCTATCCAGCCGTTTAGTTGCAGAATAGACGAATAACCTAGATAACGACTACAGCGCCATCTGTTGATCTGATTTGTGATCATAAACATACAGGCATCAGGCAATCCAAAATACATTCATACATCATAGGTTTGAAATTTGTAAAATATGGCATAAGTAAGAAATTGTTGTATAATATGTTAGTTCATACGTTATTTCTGATTAAAATTTTAAATTTTCGATTCACTCGATGTAACTTCACTTTTTGTCCAAATATCAAAATCATTATAACCTATAAATATGTATTCTATGATTGCTTGATTGGTCGTAAAAAAAAGGAAAGCCTTTTATTTTTTTCTGAACAATTTTTTTGGGAATATTTTGTTTTATAAACCTTGCCCTAGCAATTATGAACACAACAAAATAAGAATTATCCAATTTGATGCAGTCGTTTGAAAGATATTGCATTTTGACGGTAACCATAGATCCTGTTTTATTAATATAGATACGTACAGATGAAAACAGTTTGTTTTTGTTAGAAATCTTGATAAAAATTGCTGATTTTTTCACAACTCTTATCATTTCAAATTACCTATATTTTAATGAGTATTCACATTTTTTTAAGGCAAGGGATGTCCGAAACCGATCAAAACTTGGGCCCAGTGCGGAGTATCGACCAAAGAGCTGAACATACTCAGAAAATTGGGTTTCGACAAACCCACTCCAATCCAAGCTCAGGCCATCCCTGCGATAATGTCGGGAAGGGATCTGATAGGTATAGCAAAGACAGGAAGTGGAAAGACATTAGCCTTTCTCCTTCCCATGTTTAGGCACATCCTAGACCAGCCTCCGTTGGAAGAAACCGACGGTCCCATAGCAGTAATCATGACTCCAACTAGAGAGCTTTGCATGCAGATCGGCAAAGACATAAAGAAGTTTACGAAAAGTTTAAACCTGCATGCTGTTTGCGTATATGGAGGAACGGGTATTTCTGAGCAGATCGCTGAGTTGAAGAGAGGTGCTGAGATAATCGTATGTACGCCTGGTAGAATGATTGACATGTTGGCCGCTAATAGTGGGAAAGTTACCAATCTTAGGAGGGTTACCTATATTGGTAAGTAATTCTGTTGTTCATTTTTGTAAAAGGAATACATATTGGTTTAATATTTCTGAAGGGTGTTTCGAATTACGCGTTTTTTTTTTGAGAATAAATAAAATATATAGTCCGTTCACGAAAGTTCGAGCGCATAGTAGGCGTTTGTTTATTTATCTGAAGTTGGCAGTATTTGCTGTCATAACGTAAAATGAAGTCAACGTTGCCGTATGTACCCGCCTCGTCCGACGAGCTTTCGAGTTATCAGAGAACTCTATGCAATATTTACAACATTGGGTATCAATCTGACAATAAAATAAACAACATAACCTAAAATTTCAATATACACAGTGGAATATGCCAAATTTCCATGGCCAACCGACGCCGACGGCTCAAACTTTCGTGAACGGGCTATAGATGGCGTACTGAATTCGTCTGAGTATTTTGACATTTAAGAAGTGTGATGTATGACATTAATAAAAATGGCTTCGTACACGATACAACAATGAGTTCAAATCGTTGACTTATTTTATGAAAATCAGCTCTCTCTGTGGAAAGTGATTTTAGAAAACTCTATTGGTCGAATTTTTAACAAACATAAAGAAACCGGTTCAGTGGAAGATCAAAAAGTGAAAAATACAAGCATAGCTATTGTTCACAAGAAAATATTGATTTGTTTCGTGAAAGTGGTACTGAAAACCATGAAATGTACATCAGGCGACGTTCACAACAACATAGCGTATTTTACACAAGAATTAAGCTCTGGAGGCATATGGATCAAATAAGACAGGAACTAAAGCCATTAAATCATTCAAAATGAATAATCTCCAGAAACGGTGATGTTAATTGGCCACCAAGATCATGTGATTTGACACTGTTGGACTATTTTCTTTGGGGTTATGTGAAAAGCCAGGTCTATAAGAATAATCCACAATTGATTCCTGAACTAAAGGATGAAATTATTTGTGTCATTAGTGAGATAAAGCCTCAATTATGTCAAAATGTCATTGAAAATTTTAACAAAAGAGTGGACGTCTGTAGAGCTGCAAGAGGAGGCCATTTGGCAGATATTATTTTTCTTACATAAATGTCATAACTGATACTCCAATTACTTATGAAAAGCTTTTGGAAGTGAATGCAAATTATAGTCCGTTCACGAAAGTTTGAGCCGTCGGGGTTGGCCATGAAAATTTGGCATATTCCATTGTGTATATTAACATTTTAGGTTATGTTGTTTATTCTCTTGTCAGATTGATACGCAATGTTGTCAATATTGCATAGAGTTCTCTGATAACTCGCAAGCTCGTCGGACGAGGCCGGGTACATTCGGCAAGGTTGACTTTATTTTACATTATGACAGCAAATACTGCCAACTTCAGATAAATGAACAAACGCCTACTATGCGCTCGAACTTTCGTGAACGGATTATATGTATTTTATTTTTTCTCAAAAAAAAAACGCGTAATTTGAAGTACACTTTTAAAAAACTTCACATCAATCTTAATAAATCTCTTTTCAGTTTTGGACGAAGCCGACAGAATGTTCGACATGGGCTTCGAGCCCCAAGTAATGAGAATAATCGACAACGTTCGACCGGACAGACAGACTGTCATGTTTAGTGCGACGTTTCCCCGACAGATGGAGGCTCTGGCGCGTAGGATACTAGTGAGACCCATAGAAGTACAAGTCGGTGGCAGGTCTGTGGTTTGTAAGGACGTAGAACAGAACGTTGTGATCATAGAGGAGGATCAGAAGTTCTTGAAGCTTCTGGAACTGTTGGGACTGTACCAAGAGCACGGAAGCATTATTGTGTTCGTTGACAAGCAGGAGAATGCGGATATTTTGTTGAAGGAACTCATGAAAATGGCGTACAACTGCATGAGTTTGCATGGGGGTATCGATCAGTTTGACAGGGATTCGACGATAATAGATTTTAAGTCAGGTAAGATGTTGTCAGATGTGCATTACCAGAAAAAAACCATTAGATAAAATCATTGATAATTATTATTATCAACTATGTAATTGAATACATTTTAATTGTTATTTTTCATTCTGTGCAGTAGAAGGAGTTTTCTTTTGATTGTTTCGGAGGGTACAACATTGCCAATTCGTGATCCAATAAATTTGGGTTTTTGATTGAAAACTGGTACATTCGCAGGTCCCAGCAGGAATAAAAAAAGATGAGATTATCAGATTTTGAATGTATTGGCTTCATTCTGAACTCAGTTGTTCTCGATCAATTCTAGTGATCAATAGTTTTTCTTTCTTTTGATTTTCTACACTCGATCGCTATGCAACGCGAAACACGCATTTGACCAAGAGGAATGTGCCCAAGCGGAAGTTTTGCGAGAAGAAGGGTGGACATACACAAAAATTGCAGAAAGGTTGGAGTTTCCCATAGAAGTGTGTCCAGAATGTTGCAGCGATTCAGGGAGACAGGTATGAAAGTTTGAAGACCAGGACAGGGTAGACCATGGGTAACAACTGCCATTCAAGAACGTTACTTGAGAGTTTCTTCGTTGAGACAACGGTTTGCAACCGCTCGCCTCCTTCAAAATCAGCTTGAGCAAACTCATGGGGTGCAAATTAGCACTCAGACAATAAGAAATCGCCTCAGAGAATATGATTTAAGTCTTCGTGTCGCGGCAAGAGGCCCAGCTCTTACCACAGCCCATCGAAGGGCGCTTTTGGATTTTGCGAGAGAGCATATCCATTGGGAAGAGGCTGATTGGGAAAGAGTTCTCTTCACAGATGAGTCTAGATTCTACCTCTACCATTGTGATCGACGTTCCCTTGTATACAGACGTCCACATGAAAGATATGCTCAGTGCAATTCCTGAATACTACTGGTTTTGGGGGAGGATCGATTATAGTATGGGCTGGAATATCTTTGACTGCTCGCACAGACCTAGTGGTCGTTGATAATGGAGCTATGAATGCTGATAGGTATATAAGGAACATTCTTGAAGAGCATGTAGTGCCATTTGCCCCATATATTAGTGAAAATTTCATTTTTATGGACGATAATGCCAGACCCCATCGTGCGCGCATCGTTCAGGAGTACCTTGAAGAGGTTGAAGTCTCTCAAATGGAATGGCCAGCAAAAAGTCCAGATCTCAATCCGATTGAGCAGGTTTGGGACAACCTCAATAGAAGGCTGAGAAGTTCAGAAAATCACCCAGCTACTCTTAATGACTTAAGAATCCAACTCAGAGAAATCTGGGAAGGATTAGATCAGAACATTTTAAGATCACTCATTTTGAGTATGAACCGTCGTTGCCGAGCTGTAATTAACGCAAGTGTGTAATACCAAGTATTAAATCACTTATCAGCATTCCAGTATTTTGAAAATTGTTTATTTACTTCTTTCACATAAGATTCGGTGAAATCCTGAAAGGGTATAGCCGGGTTTCAATAGTAAATCTGCCCCCGCGGCCTTTTCGATTCATATTGAGGGGATCGATTAGGCATTGAATGAAAATAATTCAGCCAACTTTTCAGCTTTTATCTCTAGCGATTTTTGAGATTTCTGTGAAAAACACTTTTTTCGATTTTATTTTTTTCCCTTGTGATATCCAAAATTTTCGAATGGTGATTTTTTCTGTCGATTCTTTGCTATTGAAGGAATAGACGTATAATTTTTTTATGATTTTCAGCTGCAAAATCTATTTTTAGGAAAAAAAATAAAGTTTTTGTCATTTGTTTTTCGGTGTTCTTAAAAAGTGTCCACCGCCATTTTTTGACATAAAATGTCTTGTTTGGCCCTTTATACCCTGGAATTTTTTCACATTTTTAAAATTGGTGGAACATTTTGAAAAAAATTAAAACTGTTTGAATTTGAGGATTCAACAGATATCCATCAAATTTTGGTACCGTTGTATTCATATTGGCTTCCTGAACAATATCAGTGAAAAAAACAATTGACGATCTGTTTTACTTTGGGAGATATGGGCCCCCAATGTCCGAAAAATATTTCACCTGAAAGTTACTTTTCTCACTATAGAAAACACTGGATTACCGCTTTATTAAGTTCAAAGCCTCTCTGAACATTTTAACATGAAGATTTGATTCATTTTATTTCAGATATATCCAATAATTATTGCAAAAACATCGAAAAAATTCTAGGGAAAGCCCGCCGTTTCTTATGGTAAGTTGGGCACTACCGCGAATATTTCGCGCGAATATGACACGATGCATACCGGTAAATCCCGCTATCATTTCCTAATGGCACTTGCTGAAGACGCGGTAGTGCCAAACTTACCATAAGGAACGGCGGGCTTTCCCTAGAATTTTTTCGATGTTTTTGCAACAATTATTGGATATACCTGAAATAAAATGAATCAAATCTTCATGTTAAAATGTTCAGAGAGGCTTCAAACTTAATAAGCGGTAATTCAGTGTTTCTGTAGTGAGAAAGTGACTTTCAGTGAAATATTTTTGGATTTTGGGGGCCCATATCTCCCAAACTAGAACAGATCGCCAATTGTTTTTTTCACTAATATTGTTCAGGAAGCCAATATGATACAACGGTTCCAAAATTTGATTGAATCCTAAAATTCATACAGTTTTAATTTTTTTTCAAAATGTTCCACCAATTTTAAAAATGTGAAAAAATTCCAGGGTATATAGGGCCAAAGAAGATATTTTATGTCAAAAAATGGCGGTGGACACTTTTTAAGAACACCGAAAAACAAATGACAAAAATTTATTTTTTTTCCTAAAAATAGATTTTGCAGCTGAAAATCATAAAAAAATTATACGTCTATTCCTTCAATAGCAAAGAATCGACAGAAAAAATCACCATTCGAAAATTTTGGATATCACAAGAGAAAAAAATAAAATCGAAAAAAGTGTTTTTCACAGAAATCTCAAAAATCGCTAGAGATAAAAGCTGAAAAGTTGGCTGAATTATTTTCATTCAATGCCTAATCGATCCCCTCAATATGAATCGAAAGGCCGCGGGGGCAGATTTACCATTGAAACCCGGCTATACCCTTTTCTTCCATTTAATGTCTTGTTTCGTTCAAAACCTTTCAGAGATAACAAAAAAATAAGTTATAAAGTCATTGTATAGTTAACTTTCATTAAAATTGAGATTTTCAGAATGCGAGTTAATTTTTTGCGCAGTGTTTGACAGACCGCCACCTGTTGGTTTCACTAATGTTGTTCAGGAAGACTCAATGAATACAATTACACCAAAATCTGGTGGATATCTGCGGAACCCCGAAATTCGAATATTTAGCGAATGAGGAATTGGCAAGGTTGTACCCTCCCAACCAATCAAAAGTCGTAACGTCTTGGCACCATATTTGCTCGTTTGAACGGTTCTTTGGCATTCTCAAAAACATTTTCAAGAGAAATATAAAACTTCAATTGAATAAAACAATTAGAATCATGACAACTGTTTAAGTAATATGATTATGACATATTTTATCTATTTCAGGCAAAGTAAAGCTCCTCATCGCAACCTCAGTCGCCGCCAGAGGGCTAGACGTCAAACAACTAATCCTTGTAATCAACTACGACTGTCCTAACCACTACGAAGACTACGTCCACAGGTGCGGACGAACGGGTAGAGCCGGCAACAAGGGCTTTGCCTACACCTTCATAACCCCTGAACAATCCAGGTACGCTGGCGACATCATAAGAGCCTTCGAGTTGGCAACGGTGCCTGTACCGGAGCAGCTCCGAGCTCTCTGGGAGAGCTACAAGACCAAGCAGGAGTCGGAGGGTAAGAAGGTGCACACAGGGGGCGGCTTCAGCGGCAAAGGGTTCAAGTTTGATGAAAATGAGGCAGCCGCTGTGAACGAGAAGAAAAAGTTCCAGAAGGCGGCGCTGGGTCTGGTGGACTCTGATGATGAGGACTTGGAGCATGACATCGATCAGCAGATCGAGAGTATGTTCGCTACCAAGGGACGGTCAAGGAGATCAAGGCGCCCTTGGGTAAGAAAGACGATATGCATTGTATTCTTTTTACTAACTTCAACTGCTCAGTTGTAAGCCGTATTCTTTTTATCACACTCGTACTCCGTTCACATATTATTGAGCACAAAGTAGGCGTTTGTTTATTTATTTATAGAAGGTAGGAATACAAACAGGTTTTTCAACCCATAAACAGTAGAGAGTTGAAGTGCTGCCAAGGACGTAGACGTAAACGTTACAATTGACATGTGCTCATGCGCTCTTCAGTTTCTTACGTTCTCGCTTGGGCCGGCTTTACGTGCGACGTAAACTAGCGTCCTGTCACGTTCGTACGTAGTACGTACGTACGTAACCGAAAGTTGAACGAATCCGACCCATGAAGGGCGAATGCTGAAATTTTGAAATGAGTTGCTTTTAACCTTAAAAATTTAAAAATAATCTAGTAGCAGATGTAGCTGAAACTTTGTTTTGAGAACGCATTAATTAACTTTTTACTTAATATCTTCCTTATTATTTATAAACTGTGATTTTGCATTTTTCTGAAAAGTGTTGAATTTTTTTCAATGCAATACTTCTGTTACGAGATTGCTTACAAGTACCAAGAAGTAATATATTATTTCGATAAGATACAAATGTGGAATTTTCCTTTCAAATGAGAGTGATATTTACATACAAGCAACTCATTTGTGATGATTTCCTCTAAAATTCCTGCTTTCGGCAAGAACTCAAGTTATAAAAACATTATTTTCATTATTATTCATTTTGAAATTCGAATGTAATGAAGGAATCCTACAAATATATGTTCACTTCATCAATTTGTTTATAGGGAACAGACAATCTGAATCGCTAATATCAGAAACTTTCTCTGTCAGAATACAACAAAAAGAAATAATAGGTTAGCTTTAGTCTATAATGGTCTGCCGTACGTACGTATGGCAGCACTTCAACTCTATTTTTAATTCAAGAAGTAAACGTTATATTTGACTGTTTTTCTTACGTCTACGTCCACGTTCGGGCTTACGTGCTGCGCACACTTCAACTCTCTAGTATTCACAAATTATACTTAGAACTTAAAATCATACAATTGACAAACATAGTTTACTTTTCAATGAATTAACCCTAGTGCTAATGTACTAATATATATTTTTTATCTTGAGAATAAATTGTTGTTTTGTTTTATAAAGTACTAGCTGGACCGTCTTACGTTTCTTCAGGCGATAATTATACACATATAAAAAGATATCAGATTACCAAGACAGACTTGCAAAAATTTCGAATGCGGATCTGTTCAGTACTCATCCCTACCTGTGATATGTTTTTCCTCTAATTTTCTTCTTATCTGTCTCTTCTCTGCTTGAAAAAAGCCTTACAGCACACGATACCATTTTATTGTATATTATTAAGCAGAAAAAAATCACAATTTAACTAGAAAAAGGCGCAAGAATCACAATTCTTCCAGAAAATTCAACAATTGTCAAATTTGACGTTAAGGTGGTAGTAATATGGCGGATCTGATACCACGTTTATTTCAATGATGGCAACTCTATACTATCCTATTTCTATGATTATGGCCAACGTTGTGGTTTCTGTGGCCGAGAATAAATTTTTCTCATCTTTTAAAACTCCTCTAGACCTCCACGAACATTTCAAGACCAACGGAAGATAATTTTTGAAACATAGATAAATTGAAAATAGTAATCATCGAAATGAATACAATCTTCAATTTATAGGCTCACAGAACCTTCTTCATGCGGACTGGGATGATTTATTCAAGATGTTGTCAATGAGGGAAGAGACAGACCGGTTTCGGCCTTATTAGGTCTGTCTCTTCCCTCATGTTCCCTCAAGGTTCTGTGAGCCTATAATTGAAGATTGTATTCATTTCGATGATTACTATTTTCAATTTATCTATGTTTCAAAAATTTGTTAGGTTAGCCTCCTTAAAGGCAAAGAATTTTTTTGTTTGTCATTTTTTCTTTATCTTAAAAACAGAAGATAAATCCGTTCAGCTGTTCTCAAGCAATTGATTTTTATATACCGATTTGGAAATTCACATCGAAAACATACGAAATACAATGCATCAGACAGATAATTCTTCCGTCCAGTTGCACAGATGAATATGCGAGATAATCAAGTGCGATAACTGAATGAATACAACTGTCTTATTGCAATAATCTAGTCTTGTCTCTCTTTTATCGCAGTATGGTAGGGAACCCGCACTACACGTATATAATTTTTAATTTGTCAGGCTACCGGTAATACTCGATTCAAGTATTTACTGTTGCCTACCATACTAAAGAATTACGCTCCTCTAAACGATAAGAGAGAGACAAGACTAGAATATTGAAGACAACGGAATTTAGTGTGTTACAGCACGTGATTGTCTCGACTATTCATCTGTGCAACTGGAGGAAGAATTCTCTGTCTGATGCATGTGTATATCGTATATTTCAGATGTGAATTTCCAAACCTGTATAGAGATAATCAATCCATTCTTTTTATTCAAAGGTATCGTAAACCCTGCAATGGCCGGCGTCAGCACAGCAGTGGACAAATTAGAACTGGCCAAGCGGTTAGCGTCGAAGATAACCTTCACCAAGTCCGTACCCATGGACGCCAAGTTCGCAACCCAGGAAGCCGCTGTCTCTATACTTAAGGGCAGCGGTAACGCCCTCTCCATAACTGCCAAGACGGTGGCCGAGCAGTTGGCTGCCAAGCTCAACACCAAGTTGAACTACCAACCTAAGGACGACGATGAGAGAGATGCCGAAGACTCTGAGCAGACCTTCAGAAAGTACGAGGAGGAGTTGGAGATCAATGATTTCCCTCAGCAGGCCAGATGGAGGGTGACATCGAAGGTAAATACAAAAATTTTACTTTCACAGGAATCTGTTCAAATGTCAATGTCATAACTCATTGTCTCATAACGTCTATTTCCCGCGAATCGAAGACTTTTATTTTAATGCCATCTGTTCAAGCAAAAATGTGATTAGTCATTGTTTTATAACGTCAATTTTACTTTTCGGTGTCTCCCCAAGATAGAGGGAGAAACTTACGTCTACTCCAATAGCTACCATAGCTAAAGGATTTTCCAGGAAGAGGTGTTATTTTGAATAGCCCGCTATTTCGGTAGATGTCACGTTTGAAGCTGTCATTTTTTCACATTTGACAAGTAGAAACTACGCCACTAATAAAAATGGAACGATACACGCTTCAAGAACGCATTGAAATTATTAAAATTCACTATAAAAATGGTGAAAATTTGGCAGAGACGGTTCGTAAAACTCGAACATTTTTGGGTCGTCGTGAAGCACCTTGTCGGACCGCAATAAAGAAATTGGTGGGAAAATTCGAGCTGTTGGAACAAGTTAGTGATGTCAAGAATAAAACCCGTTCACGTCGCTCAAGAACAGCCGAGAATATTGCTGCTGTAGCCGAAAGTGTTGAAATAAACCCAGGTTTGTCCATTCCTCGTCGTTCCTTGGAATTAGGCATTCCAGAAACGTCATTACACCGTATTTTGCATAAAGATTTGGGTCTTAAGGCTCATAAAGTTCAGTTAACACAAGAACTCAAGCCGGCCGATCATCAACAACGTCGTGTCTTTGCTGATTGGGTCGTTGAAATGCATGAAAATGATCCGGAATTCCATCGAAAAATCATCTTGAGTGATGGCGCCCATTTCCACATCGGTGGCTTCGTCAACAAGCAAAAATGTCGCATCTGGGGCTCGGAAAATCCAATTATTGAAAAGCCTCTCTATCCTCAACGTGTGACTGTTTGATGCGGTTTATGGTCCGGCGGAGTCATTGGACCTTACTTTTTCGAAAATGAGGCTGGAGCAACAGTTACGGTGAATGAATTGCGCTATCGAGAGATGATTAATGATTTTTATGGCCGAAATTGGATAGTATTGATATGGACAACGTTTACTTTCAACAAGACGGCGCTACGTGCCACACAAGCAACGAAACCATTGATCTTTTGCGGGAAAAGTTTCCGGACCGTGTTATCTCTCGAAGAGGTGATCACAATTGGCCACCGAGATCTTGTCCACGCCAATAGCGCAGCGTCGATTAAAGACCTCAAAGATGGAATTCGTGAGGCTATCGAGGACATAGGGCAGCCACTTTTCGATTTGGTTATGTAAAATTTCATTAAAAGGATATGGTCCTGTAAGCGTGGTCGTGGTGGTCATTTGCCTGATGTTATTTTCCACTATTAACGGCATAACTTCTTCTTTATAATGAAATAAACATCTACTGATTTATATTGAAAAATGGCATTTTTCTTTGAATATCCAAATAAAAACTCTTATAGGAAAACTCTTCACTATTGTAATTCCTGCTTGTTTGACAATCTGCATTGGTGTAGTATATCACAAATATTTAACATATTCTTCTCTTTTCAGGAGGCCTTAGCCCAAATTTCTGAATATTCCGAAGCAGGGATTACAGTTCGTGGTACTTACGTTCCCAACGGAAAACAACCACCAGAGGGAGAAAGAAAACTTTATTTGGCCATCGAAAGTACTTCGGATATGGCAGTGTCCAAAGCGAAGTCTGAAATTACTCGACTTATCAAGGAAGAACTCCTCAAATTGCAAACAGCAGGTCATCACACGTTCAACAAAGCCAGATATAAGGTTATATAGTGAAAAGTTCGAATTAATGTGGAAAAAGTGGATTGTGTATCATCATTTTTGTCTTATATGAACCGAGTTCGTAATTATATTGTTTTTAATTGATTTCGTGGAAGGGTCTTGATGTTTAAGTTGGCGATTGTACTGTTTTTTTTAGTTTCAAGGACTATGATACAATAGTGTACATATAAAGATGTATTTAATTGATTATCTTGATGAAAATAGGACTAATAAACAATTAATTGAGTGTTTTGTAGTTTATTTTTATAGGCTTCACATTTGGAATCTTTTATTCTGTTTAGTTTAAATAATTTTCTTTTCATTAGGTTTTTATTATTGCAGTTACTTCTGATTGTTTTCACAAGTAACGAATATACAATATGTATAGTCCGTTCACGAAGTTCAAGCGCATAGTAGGCGTTTGTTTATTTATCTGAAGTTGGCAGTAATTGCTGTCATAACGTAAAATAAAGCCAACGTTGCCGAATGTAAACGGCCTCGTCCGACGAGCTTGAGAGTTATCAGAGAACTCTATGCAATATTGTCAACATTGCGTATCAATCTAACTAGAAAATAAACAACATAACCCAAAATTTCAATATACACAGTGGAAATGCCAAATTTCCATGGCCAACCGA
Source organism: Propylea japonica (assembly GCA_013421045.1). NCBI lineage: Eukaryota > Metazoa > Arthropoda > Insecta > Coleoptera > Coccinellidae > Propylea > Propylea japonica. The sequence goes on from CM024247.1 coordinate 11,665,604, forward strand.
CGGCTCAAACTTTCGGGAACGGACTATACGGAATTGATTTCATGATAAGCAGATAATATTTGATATATTCCGGAGATAGGAAAGTATAGTATTGCTCTTTCAACATTGTTCCAAATATAGCTACAAATAATGATTATCAATAGGATTTGTATAGAATTACGGCCTATTCTAAACACGATAACTTTTAAAAGGAACAAAATTTGTAATTTTCACTATTATTAATGAGATGTCCCTCGTATAATATAAGAGATAAAATGAGTTTGCAATTCTAATGAACGTTATACAATTTAATTAATAACTTATAAACCTAATATGAATCCGTAATATAAACAAATATAACACCAAAGATAAGGAAGTCGTTAAAACAAAGATAATCTCAAATGTTCGAGAGTGTAGAGTTGAGTTTTAGACCCTGAGAATTTTTTAATTCTTCTAGGAATCTTTTGGGATCCGAAAGTACTTAAGGTGAGATTATTCATACCAAAATTTGATTTTGGATCAACAGATTTGAAACAATTACTTGCTCTTACCTGTTTTCCATCATCGTCCTTCATTTATTAACATCAAATGGAATTCCCTATAAAAAACCATCTAAAACTCTTCATTGAATCGGATCTTTCAAGAATAGTATCTACACTTTTGTGACCGAATGTACAATTTTCGAATGGAATAAACCAAAATATTTTTTTCTTGGGAAAAATCTCCTTAGGCTGACTTAGGACTACGAATTGGCAACGTTGCTAAAACGTCATTCGCCTAAGTGGAATGAACCCCAACCAATCAAAAGACAAAGTGACTTCTTGGCGCCATTTCATTCGTTTCGATGCAAAATATAGCTTGTATATAGTCCGTTCACGAAATTTGGCATATTCCACTGTGTACATTAAAATTTTAGGTTATGTTGTTCATTTTCTTGTCAGATGGATACGCAATGTTGTCAATATTGCATAGAGTTCTCTGATAACTAGCAAGCTCGTCGGACGAGGCCGGGTATATTCGACAACGTTGACTTTATTTTACGTTATGACAGCAAATACTGCCAACTTGAGATGAATAAACAAACGCCTACTATGCGCTCAAACTTTCGTGAACGGAATATAGTTTTAACATAATTGTATCTTCCTTATTTTATTTTCCAAACAATTCTCTTTGAAGACGCCAATGAATTAATAATGTTTTTCCTGGTAGATGCTGGGTGTAGCCCTAATTCTGGGTCTTTTCACCCTCTTCTACTATCTAGTAACCAAGCCCTACAAATACTGGGCCAATAAGAACGTACCAACGAGCAAAATAGTGCCCATTTTCGGCGAAAACCTCAGAATATGCCTAGGCAAAGAATCACCAGCAGAAATGATTCAAAGGATGTATAACTCAGTCGAAGGAGTCAGGTAAAACCGAAAATTTTCAAAATTGTCAAGAATTAATATCGTTGTGTATTTTCATCACATGAAGGTACTTTGGAGCCTACCAGTTTCACGTTCCTGTGTTGATACCAAAATGTCCAGAGTTGATCAAGCAGATGTGCGTCAAAGATGGCGACCACACCTTGGACCACGGCGACTTGATTTTGGCTAGTGGTGACGAGCTTTGGTCCAACAGTCTTGTGTCTTTGAAAGGTAGGATTATTTATTATTGAAGTTGGATACAGGTCCAAAGATTTGCTTTAGTTAGACAAGGTGTTTCACCATTTATATGATGAGTTTTAACCATTTCTATGCGTTGTTGACGCGTGTATCCTTCCGTTTTTGATACTGGCTTATATTTCATTTGTTACATTTCAAAATATGGCGATATTTGCTCAGAAAGCAGCATTTGAACCTTTCTCACATTGTCCTAAACTTCCAGGACAAAATTGGAAATACATGCGTGCCTTCTAGCCTATTCGTTTTGAAGAGATTCGTGCTCCTGAGTAACTCAAAAGCTCGAAATGCGGGTTGCCATTGGTTGCGCACAAGCACTGGAACAGCTCAGAAGCACGAAACTCTTCAAAACGAATACTATAAAAATGATTCTTGCCTTGACAACCTAACCTAACCTAACCATTTCAATGCATTTTTAAGTATGTATCCTTCCATTTTTTATACTGGCGTATATTTCACTTGTTAAATGTCAAAAGATGGTGATATTCGCACAGTGTCCCTAACTTCTAGGACGACACTGGAAAGAAGTACCATATTTCTTACCTATTATATTACCTGCCTTCACAACCTATTTCAATGCATTGTTGAAGCGAGTATCATTCCATTTTTGATACTGGTGTATGTTTCACTTGTTAAATGTCAAAAGATGGTGATATTTGCTCAGATAGCAGCGTTTCAACCTTTCTCACAGTGTCCCTAACTTCTAGGACAATACTGGAAAGACGTCCATATTGAGTCCCTGCCATCACAGCCTATTTCAATGCATTTTTGAAGCGTGTATTCTTCCATTTTTGATACTGGCGTATATTTCACTTATTAAATGTCAAAAGATGGTGATATTTACTCAGATAGCAGCGTTTAAACCTTTCTCACAGTGTCCTAAACTTCCAGGACAAAATTGGAAATACATTCGTGCCATAGTGATTCTGGCCTTCACAACCTAACCTAACCTAACCATTTCAATGCATTTTTGAAGCGTGTAACCTTCCATTTTTGATACTGGGATATAATTCACTTGTTAAATTTCGAAAGATTGTGATTTTAACCTTTCTCATGATCTCCTTAACTTCCAGGACAACATTGGAAGGACATGCGTGCCATAGTAAGTCCTGCTTTCACAGGTAGCAAGCTCAAAATGATGTTTTCTTCTGTCTGTCATCATGCCAAAGCTTTCAGCCAGTATTTCCTCGATAAGAACTTGGATTATGTCGAAGATGAATTCAGGGATGCTTACACCAGGTACTGCAGCGATTGCATAGCCCACAACGCCTTTGGTGTTCAGGTGGACTCGATGAAAGACAAGGATAACTTGTTTTACAGTATGGCGTTTGACTCTTGCGACTTTACCATACCTTGGAAGAAACTTGTTATGTTTTTGTACCAGCTGTTTCCGAAGATATCTAGGGTGGGTATACCTTTTCGAGAAATTCTGATCTTTAAGGTCATGGTGTATGTAAATATGTGAAATAACATGGGGTATCACTGTCACCTTGAAGGTTGAAAGCTTGAAGGGATGGTAGTGTTTTTCTTTCCTTAATGTCTATGAAATGTTGTCTTTTAGGACCATCAATGCTGTCCAATGATTTTTGTTTAGCTCATAATCCATCATCAGCTATTGTGGAGACTGCAGAACAAAAACTCTTCCAAGAGTAGGGTTGCATGAGGGTTCAGACTCAAAGAAATGATAACTTAAGCTTTTATTCCATAGATTCATTCCCGGCTACCTTCTAACATAAACAAATTAAGCACAATTGGTACCCAATTTTTGATCTTTTGAAACACCTTGTCGTCAGACTGACTGGTGGTTGACCAAAGATTTCTTACGCAATTGATGCCTCCTTGTAATCTGATGTCTCAAAATCCATCTCAAGAGACTCTGACATACACTGCTCAACAATTGATAGGGATCACTTACTTGTTCTAAATTTATTTCTGAAATATTCGCTCCAAGATTATAAATTTAGTCAGATATCAGAGTATTTTCAGTTGATAATATGGTTCACTTGAGAAAAGAATGAAAAAATGGAAAGTTGGAGAGAAAAAAAACTCTATTAGGAACACTCAAAATTCGGTGTTTGAATAACATAAAAATTTTTGATGAAACCACAAGAAGGCTGAAGTTTCGATTAAGTTAGTACCTAGTTGGTCCCCCACGAGCTCGTCTCAAGCATTCTACCCTAGGAAGCATACTTTCGATCAAACGATTTATAAAATTTTGGGGCAAATTCGTCCAAATATCCCGTAAAGCGTTAGAAAGGTCCTCCAGGCTATTGATCGGTTGTTCTAAGGTTGACAATTGTCTAGACATCTCAGACCAGACATGTTCGATGCAATTCATGTCTGGAGAGCGAGCTGGCCAGTCCATCCTATCAATAGCATGATCCTCAATGCTAGGAGAAATCCCACTTACCCAGCGTCGCGGCTCAATAGATACTGAGAGTTGCAACAGGAGTTCTAATTTCGAACCAGGCTGTAAGACGACGACTACATGTTCGTGGTTTGAGAGCACGTAGGAGGGTACAACATCCCCGTTTGAATAGGGAACACCGGGTTCATCGACGGCAATGGGCTGAGGAGCACCGCAGTTGGACACTTGAAGATTGGAGCCGATGTTTATTTACGGATGAGTCTAGATTTCGTTTGGTCAACTCCGATGGACGTATTCTTGCTTGGAGGGAAAGAGGTCGAAGGTATGCAGAACAGTTTATGGTACCCACAACAGCTTTTGGCGGAGGTTCTATATGTGTATGGGGAGGCATTTGTTTGAACCAACGCACAGAGTTGGTTGTTCTGCAGAACACCACCATGACCAGCCAGATATATCACCATATGATTATTGAACCCATAATTGTTCCGTTTGCTGCTGCCGTGGCGAGAATTTCATTTTAATTGACGATAATGCCCGTCCACACCGTAGTCGTCTGGTTAATGAAGCGCTAGAAACTCATGCTATTGATAGGATGGACTGGCCAGCTCGCTCTCCAGACATGAATTGCATCGAACATGTCTGGTCTGAGATGTCTAGACAATTGTCAACCTTAGAACAACCGATCAATAACCTGGAGGACCTTTCTAACGCTTTACGGGATATTTGGACGAATTTGCCCCAAAATTTTATAAATCGTTTGATCGAAAGTATGCCTCCTAGGGTAGAATGCTTGAGACGAGCTCGTGGGGACAACTAGGTACTAGCTTAACCGAAACTTCAGCCTTCTTTGGTTTCATCATAAAATTTTTATGTTATTCAAACACCGAATTTTGAGTGTTCCTAATAAAGTCTTTTTTTCTCTCCAACTTTCCATTTTTTCATTCTTTTCTCAAGTGAACCATATTATCAACTGAAAATACTCTGATATCTGACTAAATTTATAATCTTGGAGCGAATATTTTAGAAATAAATTTAGAACAAGTAAGTGATCCCTATCAATTGTTGAGCAGTGTATTTGAAACGTAAAGGACCAGCTAGCTTGCATTCTTCTCGTTTGTTGTCTTCTCATTCTCCATAAAACTAAACAATCAGCAAGAATAGCAAAACATAAATAGTTGAATTATCAGTTTTGAAATAATATATATTTATTGTATTGGTAGATTCTTGGCATGTCAGTATTCGGCAAAGATGTCAATTCTACTTCTTGAAACTGGTAAGAGACACCATCAAAGTACGTCAGGACCATAAAATCAAACACCCCGATTTGGTTGGACTCATGATGGAAGCCAGAGATGAGCAAAAGAAGGAAAACGCTGAGAAGAAGTTGCTGCAAGGTGAAGTATCCAGTTTGAGGACCTTGAAAGAAAACCTGACAGATGATGACATAGCATCCCAAGCGTTCGTCATTTTTGTTGGTGCCTTTGAAACAGGATCCATCACTATGTGTTTTATGGCCTACGAACTTGCTACGAATCCTGAGTGCCAGAAGAAACTCATCGATGAGATTGACAAGTGTTGCGATGAGAATCCAGAGCCCAACTATGAAGCTATTATGAATTTGGAGTATATGGATATGGTGGTTTCTGGTGAGTACCCATACGAAGAGATTCTACTACACCATTTCCAAGTGTATTTCAGAAAGCGTCAATTGTATTTCAGAATAGTCAATTGTATTTCAGAAAGCGTCAATTGTATTTCAGATAAGTCAATTGTATTTCAGAAAGCGTCACTTGTATTTCAGATTAGACAATTGTATTTCAGAAAGCGTTAATTGTATTTCAGATTATATCATATGTATTTCAGAACCCGTCATCTGTAATTCAGAATAGGAATTATTTCAATTTCCAAATATCACAATTATCTTAATTTCAGTGTGGTCTTGGGACTGAAGAGGATAAACCGTATTCAAAATGAACAATTCTGCATATAAATTGAATTTCGAAGGACCATTTCCGAAATACAATTGACGATTTCTGAAATTGAATTGACTGATCTGAATTACAAGTGATGTTTTCTGAAATGCAATTGATGATCTCTGATATACAATTGACTAATCTGAAATACATTGACGCTTTCTGAATACAATTGACGCTTTCTGAAATACAATTGACGCTTTCTGAAATACACTTGGAAATGGTGTATAGTTTTGCGAAAATTCTACAGACTATAAGTCAAGCATCAATAATATATTGTGGCTGTGAAAATATGTGGCTTACTCCGCCTGTAGCATCAAAGCAATTTGTTGTTTGATAATAGCTAATCAGTGAAATTTGGGGAAAAATGAAACTTGTTGCAATAAAAAAAAGAAGCAGTCTTTCAGTAGATCTGTACTTTCGTTATTTTGAGTTCATTCTCTTGCAGAAACCATGAGAAAATGGCCAGGCTCCGTAGGCATATCCAGGGTGGTCACAAAACCATACACAATCCTACCACAGCTACCTCATGAAAAACCAGTCTACCTGGAGAAGGGGGTGAACATTACCATACCAATATTTGGCCTCCATAGGGATCCCAAGTACTTCGAGAACCCAGAAAAGTTTGACCCAGAGAGATTTTCGCCGGAAAATAGGATAAGATAGATCCGAACACTTATTTACCTTTTGGAACTGGACCTAGGTACTGTATGGATCCAGGTACGGGCTGTTGACGTCAAGAGCGTTTTCTTCTTCTTGCTGCAGCATTTCGAGATAGTACCAACCGAGAAGACTCAAATACCCCTAGTTATTAGCAAGAATTCTATGAATCTCACGTCGGAAAATGGTTTTCCTCTAGGATTAAGGAAAGGAAGAAGCTGTGAATGAATCCATGACGTAATAAAGTAAATAGATGAAATAAAAGTTTAATTATTGGTTTTCATTTCTTTAACTATGTATTGAATTAAATGATAAACACAAAACATAGGTTATGCGGACTTTTCGAGCGCTCGTTACTCTTAAACGAGCTAGTGCTATATCATTTTGCCCAAATGTCTGTAAATTTCGAATTTTGAGCCGAAAATGGCCTCAAACGATAAAGTTCGACTAACTGATGACTTATCCGTGGTCAAATCAATTCTGTCCGTGGGGCCGTCCGTATAATGCCACGGCTAAGTTCGTTAACCAGCCAAATCCTACAGGGTGTTCCATAAAATATGACTATTCAAAATGTTTGTTCCTCAATATCTCAGACAGATCAAAATCGATCGAAAGCAAATTTTGCGGCCACATGCAAGATACTAATAAGAAGGCTCTTAGGAAAAATAGAATCCACAGCCTACTTGACCACGATTTTTTTTGAACGCACGTTACTTCCACAACAAAATATCCGATTCGAGTGAAATTTTTGAGGGTGGAGATTTATATACTGAATGCCTATGCAAAATTTCAAAAGGATCGCATTATCAGAACAATAGAATTACATATTTTCTAAATTATACATATCGTTCACGAAAGTTTGAGCGCATAGTAGGCGTTTGTTTATTTATCTGAAATTGGCAGTATTTGCTGTCATAACGTAAAATAAGTCAACGTTGCCGAATGTACCCGGCGTATCAATCTGACAAGAAAATAAACAACATAACCTAAATTTCAATATACACAGTGCCGACAGTGGAATATGAGAAATTTTCATGGCCAACCGACGGCTCAACCTTTCGTGAACGCCATTCGATCGAGCTGAAATTTTGCAGTAAAATGTTCAATACCAATTCAAGGCAGTGGGAAAATATTTGTAGCCATAGGTCTATCGTAATATCGAAAAAAAATTTTCGATATCCCCATGAAAAAGTGTGTCAGAAAACATGGAATTTTGATGTTTTCAGTTATCGATTTTTCACATATTCCATTTTTCGAAAATTTTTCAGAATATAATTCCGATCGTGCTGAGACTTTGCATTCACTTTTTGAACCTTATTGCTCCACCAATGAACGAGCGCTCAAAAGCTTCTGCACAGCGCTTTTCTTATTTTTTTTGCCTTTCTGATACTATTCCAAAATTCTTCAAGATTATTGTTAGATATTATATAAGTAAATGAACTTAAATTCGTGAACGAATTTTGATATGTGAATTATCAGGATTTAAAACTGTTAGATAAGAAATTTTTAATGGAAAGTGAAATAACGATTACTTATACATATATAAAGAAAGAAGTTCTTCATTAAATTGTTCAGCAGTGAAGATGAGATTGTTGTGGTGTGGGCTGGCCATTTTGAGCCTATCGGTTCTAGTTCGTGCTGAAAATGGCAACGAAAATGAAAAGCAATATGGTGAGAATAAACTTAGATAAGATACATAAGTATGAAAATATTTCATAGAACTATCACAATTTCAAATTAAATTATTTTTCGTTGAATTTACTGCATGCTAAGCTAAGTGTGACAATTGCACTTCTTCTTATGTCAAATATCAACATTTTCAATACAGATTTAATTTTTTTCATTGAAAATTAATTGAACTTTTTTACGACAAATAATCATTAGAACCAGATGAACCAGGATGAAGATAACCCTCTTGACCTTCAAATCAAAGCATTGAATTATTTAATATTCGCGAACAGAAGCTTAAAATTCATATTGGAATAGTTATTATGGAGTTTTCTTCAATACTGCTTTGCGACATTAGATAATTGTTAAAAAAAACTGCACTTTTTTGGCTATTGTAGCTGAAAGAATACAATCTTCGCATTTTCTAGCAAGTCCTTTTAATCTGAATTTTCAAATTAAAGACGAAATATTATGTTTTATGCACTGTTGATGGATTTTGAGTCTCTTCTGCCTTCCGTATGATTTTCGAACTCAAAACTAAAGAAAGCTTGAAGCCAATATTGGAAAAACCATAACTCAAATGTAAACACTTGGACCTTTTTGTTTTTTTTTTCTATCAATTTATGAATTCAATTTTCCTATTCTTGATCTTAAGCCCTGTTGTGTATCGTCCCCCTTACTTATTAAGCTTGCTCGTACGTCATCATGGCGCGACGTTTGAACTCGTTGAGTATACAATTATTGATATTTAATTAAAAATCATTATTCGGAATTTTAATTTAATCATTGGAATGGTATATATTTACACCATTCTTGATGCTGTCGCATGAAAAAACTCCCATATTTTAACATATTGAAATGTCTAGTAAAAAATACAACAATGGTTGTTTGTCTAGGAACAAGCGCGCAAAAAAAAGGTATAAAGTAAACTTTCTGACAATTGTTTTACTGTTCGCTAATGCCTTCCAAATAGGCATTTTCATTTCACTTTCTCGTGATCTCTGGTTTCTGACATTGATCAGTTTTCATATTTCCTATACCTTTTACAACCTTACCCTTACTTCGTTCGCAGAAGTAGCCGACAAAGAATTCCTGAGGAAGTACAAGCTGATTCTTCAGCTTTACGATCACATAAACCAGCCAAGCCATCACAAGGAAGTCATTGAAATTGCTGATAAATTCAACTTGAAAAAATTCTTGGATGGCTACAAGGTAAGATAATGACAGATATTGATGAGATATCCACTTAAAACCTACACGAAATGAGGTACACAAAGACCAAAACATCATCAATTCCAGAACAAAGAAGCTAACCAGAATCAGAACATTTTCAATTCTAGAACAAAGAACCTAACCTAACCTGACCTAACCGAACAAACACTCTCAATCCAGAACAAATAACCTAACCTAAACATTTTCAATTCTAGAATAACCTAACCTGAACTAACTAACCTTACTTAAGCATAGGTTACGAGCAGTTCTGACAGCTGGACGTGACCGGAGGACCAACATTAACCTACAATGAACTGATTATTGTAATCTGAGAGCGATTTATTGAGAAATTTTGTAGTTTTTCGGCACTTTGAACATTATTCATATTAAATTAGACGAATGAATATTATTTCACCTTAATTCTCTTCAAACGCAGATCAAATATTCTAAATATCAGTTAAATATTCCATCATTTTGTATGATAGTGGGCTGTGACAGCAAGGAAGGAACTAAATATTCTACAAATTTTATTTTCTTCAGGTGAATTAAAATATGGAATTTAAATTACAACAATGAATAATATCACTGATACGATTTTATGCTGTAGTTTTGGTATTTTCATTTCAATACTGTATAATTGTTTAGATGAACTCGACTTTTCATGTTGAAAGTGAGGAAATATTAAACTGTTATTGGATTTGAAAAGAAAAACATTTCTTTAAGGCTCCTTATGAAGACTTTGAGCTATGAAAAATAAAATATGAAAATTTTAATGAGAAGAAATTAGGAATGAGACATCGGATGAAGCAAGTACTTGCAAGTAGGTACCTACGTTCATGTTTTATATTGAATAAATTGGATTACATCAATGAAGAATATAACTGACACGAATTTATGCAGTAGTTTTGGTATTTTCATTTCAATACTTTATAATTGTGAAGTTGAACTTGACTTATTCATATTGAACGCGAGAAAACGATTGTTATTGGTTTGGAACGTTGAATATTTAATGTATGTAAAGTTTGTAACAACATCGCCAACTATTCGGAAATATTCCCTTTTCAAGTCTCGTTAAGAAGACTTTGAGCATTGTTTAAACTATGCTTTGAGTCCTAAAATTCAAAGCATTACAGTAAGTGCCTACTTCCAAGTACTTGCTTTCCGATGTCTTCATGCTTGATTTCTCTTCATTACATTTTTCATGTTTTATACTTTAGGACTCAAAGTCTTCATAACGAGCGTCAAAAAGGATGATTTTCTTTTCATATCCAATAACAATCTAACATTACTCACTTTCAACATGAATAAGTCGAGTTCATCTAACAATTATACAGTACTGAAATGAAAATACCAAAACTACTGCATAAATTCGTATCAGTGATATTCTTCATTGTTGTAATTTAAATTCCATATTTTAATTCACCTGAAGAAACAAAATGTTTAAGTTTTTAGTTCCTTCTTTGCTGTCACAGCCCACTATAACACAGAAATATTGCATATTTTACAGATATTTTGATCTGCTTTTAAAGAGAATTAAGGTGAAATTATATTTATTAGTATAATTTAATGAATAATAAGTTCTAAGTATCGAAAAACCACAAAAATCCTCAATAAATCGCACTCAGATTGCAATAATCAGTTCATTAAAGGTTAATGTTGGTCCTCCAATCTCGCCTGGACCATAGACAACTGTCAGAACTGCACGTAGCCTATTCTCAATTACAGAACAAATAACCTAACCTTACTAAAGCATTCTCAATTCCAGAACAAATAACCTAACCTAACCTAAACATTCTCAATTCTAGAATAACCTAACCTGAACTAACTAACAAACATTCTCAGTTTCAGAACAAATAACCTAACCTTACTTAAGCATTCTCAATTACAGAACAAATAACCTAACCTAACCTAAACATTCTCAATTCTAGAACAAATAACTTGACCTGAATTAACCTAAAAACATTCTCATGTTCAGAACAAATAACCTAACCTTACTCAAACATTCTCAATTCCAGAACGAAGAACCTAACCTAACCTAAACATTCTCAATTCTAGAACAAGTAACATAACCTTAACAAACCTAGTTTAGATTAGTTTAAGGTGGGGTTACAGTTCACTGCGACCTTAAGGTCTACTGTGTCCCCTTACAGAGCTGTTCTAGCCAAACCTTCACAGCTAGCCTTCAAATTCCAGAGATCTAATGAAATCTAATAACTGTGAAGGCTTCAACGAGGCTAGTTCCTCACTCTTACAAGTTTCTCGCCCAAGGCATTCTATCCTCATGCTCGCAATGCCAAGGCATTCCGTGACTAGGTGAATGGGGGTTTCTTTCTCCTCCCCACCAAACCTACATTCGTCAGTGTCCGATAATTCCATCCTCAACAGGTGCTTCCCGAGCGCGCCGTGTCTGTAAGAAAGCCAGTGAGGAGGTGTAATTGTTTCTTACCCAGTTCCAGATATCTTTTGGATCTTGCTGTTTCAAAGTTCCGAAGGAAACAGTGGAATGATCCATCCTTGTGAGATTTCGCCAGAGTTCTTCCCTCTCGGCTTTCTCCTTCTCGAGAAACTTCTTCTTATAGGCACATTTAGATATACCACAAAAGGGTTCTGAGCCAATGAGTGACATTTTTGCGCCCTCTTTGGCAAGTGTATTGGCTCTTCGTTTCCTTTGATTTCCGAGTGGCCGGGAACCCAGATTAAAAAGACCTTATTTTTCTTGCCTACCTCATTGAGTTTGTTCCGGCACTCCCAGATCATTTAAGAGTAACCTTGGTATTACTATCAGCAATAACCTTTCTTGGAAATCACGTGAGACCAATCACTAAAGTGCATACAAAAACTAGGTTTTCTGTTTCGTGCCAGGAGCTATTTCACTTCCAGTCAGCTGCTTATGATCTATAAGGCACAGATCCGACCTGTCTTGGAGTACTGTTCCCATGTTTGGGGTGCGGCACCTAAACATGTTCAGAAGCTGTTGGATTCTGTCCAAAAGGGCATTCGTCTCGTCGGTGATGCATCGCTCACTAACTCGCTCATTTCTCAGGAACACCGTAGAAAGGTTGGCGATCTGTCTCTATTCTATCGATATTTTCATGGGCGAAGCTCTCTGAAATATCATCAATCGTTCCTCTTTGACAGTCTTTTTGAGGTTGACCTTTCAAGTACGATCTTCGCACCCCTATGTGGTCACTTTAGAGACCTGCAGAACATCCCTTTTCAAAGACTCGTTCATCCAACGAACAGCGAGGCTCTGGAACACATTGCCTAGGGAGGTGTTCCCCGAGGCATATAACCTCCAGAAATTCAAAAAAAACACCAATTCCTACCTTCTTTCTCTTGGTTCTCACGATGTTCTCTGAACATTACAGGATATCTCCTTCCGTGGGAACCTGAACATAAAAAAAAACTAACGTAACCTGAACTAACCTAACAACATTCTCAATTTCAGAACAAATAACCTAACCTGAACATTCTCAATTCCAGAACAAAGAAGCTGCCAAGAACTTCCTAGCAGCACACAGAGAGGTCATCTATCAACAGACGCCATTCTCAGAATTCAACAAAGACCACATCAATGAAGCTAAGCTGTCTTCTTCCTCTTTTACCACTCTGACACCTTCGAGGCCTTTACTGAAGCAGCTTGCTGGGCCAGACAAAACCTCAATGGCAGGCTCTTCCTTTATTCTTTAGGCTTAGCTCTGACCCATAGAAAAGACTGCAAAACCTTCAGCATACCTCCAATCTACGAAATCACTCCTCACTTCTACTTCAACAGTGAGACCATCCAAAAGGCCCAGGAGTACAAGAATAAGCATCAAACTGGAAAGACGGAATATCCGAAAGATATTGATGGTTATGTTGGTTACACTGTAAATTCCAACTACTCTGGGAACTACCTAAACCTGCACCCTGATCAAGTCATGCCAAATTATTACCTAGAAGATGTTGGCATCAATGCGTTCTTCTATTATTATTACCTTTTCTACCCTTACTGGTTGAGTGGGAAGGAGCTGGGCGATCCTGACCTTTTCTACAAACGTGGAGAGGTGTTTTACTACCATTCTATCATGTCGGCAGCTAGGTGAGAGAATTTTCAACTGTTTAATCCTCTATGTAACCAGAATCTTGATCTGAGCAGATACTAGATAACTTTATTCGAATTACTGCTACTTACGTATGTTTTAATTAATTAAATACTGATGAATGAGCCCTTTTGGTTACATCCCTAATTGGATCTATACGACGGTGGTAAGACCTGTTATCACATATGCCTCTTTAGTTTGGTGGACTAAAACTGAAGAAAAGACAAGCCAGCAGAGGCTGAATAAGCTTCAAAGACTGGCCTGTCTAGGCATTACAGGAGCTGCGTATACAACTCCTACAGCTGCAGTAGAGGTAATACTGGATCTCACCCCGCTGCACATTTATGTTAAGAAAGAAGGTCTCATGAGTGCCCTAAGAATGGACCAAAAAAGGGCCTGGCAAGGGACACGGAAATATTTTAAAATCACTCGGTGGTGAACTCCCTTTACTACCGAGGGATTCCATGCCAATCGAGTATGACCTTGACGCCAACTACGAAGTGATCATAGGTGATCGCCAAGAAAGTGTGGGAGGTTTGTCTCGACTTCGTAAAAATCATCTCATCTGGTACACAGATGGGTCCCTAAGGGAACGAGGAGCAGGCATAGGCATATAAGGTCCCAAATACAGGGAATCGGAGCCTTTGGGAAAGCCAATAACAACGCTCCAAACTGAAATTCTGGCCATAGAAAGATGTACCCAAGTCTGTCTGTCCAGACAGTACAAGGGAGCCAGAATTTGCATTGCCTCTGATAGTCAGATGGCATTGAGGCAGCTTATGGCCGTTGATTGTAGATCAAGGACCATTTGGAGCTGCAAACAGTCCCTCAAAACACTGGCGGAGTACAACAAGCTAGTTTTAGCTTGGGTACCTGCCCACCAGAACATTGAGGGAAATGAAAGAGCTGATGCCCTTGCAAAAAGAGGAGCAAACACACCCTTCACCGGACCCGTGCCCTCCTGTTGGGTATCACCTACACTGATTAGGGCAGAGGTCAGCGTTTGGGAAAAAAGGGCGAAATACTCTTACTGGATAAACACATCCGGTCATAGACAAGCAAAGAGACTAATCGAACCTTCCAAAGAGAAGGCTCAACAAGCTCTATCGTTGTCAAAAAACGAGTTAAGGCTGCTAATCGGCCTTCTCACAGGGCATTGTCCCGTGAGATATCACCTACACAAGATCGGTAAAGAAAACTCCGACATTTGTAGGTTATGTGAATCGGCCACTGAAACCACCGAGCACATACTATGCCAATGCACTGCGCTTGCGCAAATCAGACTTACTCTACTAGGTGGCGCGTTATTAACGCCAGCCGACATAAGAGCGAAGTCTCCAAAGAAAATAACCAGCTTTGCTAAGGAGATTAGATTCCTGGGAAAAACGTAGTTTTAGCATGGTAACGCACCAAAGACCTTGTTGGTCGCAGTGCAGAAGGGTAATCAACGTGCCGATCGACCACTATCTAATCTAATCTAGTGCGTTAGACCCAATACCTTCATCGCTTACTTCTTGCAGATTTTACCTGGAGCGACTAGCAAACCAAATGGGAGAAATACCAGACATTGACTGGGATTTACCTTTCGAAACTGGTTTCAATCCTTCATTACGTTATCCAAATGGTATGGCGTTCCCTTCCAGACCAAACTTTGCAGACTTAAGGCAGTTCTACAGCCATAAGGTCCAAAAGAAGGGTCCTTCAACAGATTACCAAAACAGTTTGACCCTCATCAAGGACTTTTCAAGAAGACTACGAGATGTTATCGCTGAAGGAGTACTTCGTCAAACGGTAATCTTTATAGCCTTTTAAAACTTGTTTTTTATACGCATCTCTCGGGAAAAGACTGAGCTTATAGCGCCCTTTCAAGCGCCCCGAGATGAATTTAGAAGAAATCGGTTTGTGCGTGTCTTAAACTGCTGTACGTTGTAACCAAGGGGGAATACATCTTGAGGTAGGTTATTCCATAGCCTTGCAGTTCGGTAAAGAAAAGCCTTCTGATACACCGATGTCCTAGCTGTAGAAAGATGCACGGCAAACTGGTGACTATTATCGGCTAGCCTTGTTTGTCGATCAAATTGAGCCCCTGGTGGAATCAGGGAAGGAATGGCAGCAGAACACCTTCCGTGGTAGTATCTGTAAAAAAGGCATAAGTCTCCAACCTTCCTACGGTGATCGAGACTATGAAGGTTGGAAGTTAACGTTGGATCATCTATTAGGCGCACTGCTCTTTTTTGAATGGAATCAAGTAGGAGTAACGAGTGCTTAGGAGCTGAACCCCAAGCATGAGAGCAATAGTCCATAGCTAGACGCACTTGAGCCTTGTAAAGTGATAAAAGCTGCTTTGGAGTGAACAATTTCCTCGCACGAAATAGATAGCTAAGCTTCTGTGCAGATGATTTGGCAACTGAGCAGACGTGCTCATGCCAGGTTGCATTTGGACTGATATTGACCCCTAGAAGCTTAAGTCCATTAGTTGGTTTTATTGTTTTATCGTCCATTATTAGTTGGGGTGCTACTGTCGATGTGAGCACAGTAACCTGGGTCTTAGAGGCATTGCATTCAACCAGATTGTCAGAACCCCATTGTAGAATAACTTCTGGATCTTTGTTGATTGTCACAGCTTGAGCGATTCTTTGAACCACTGAATTCATATTAAATGTCACCAACTTTCCATTCTCTTTTACAGGCAGATGGAAAAGAAGTAAAAATACTGAACGAAGAAGGTTTAGAGATACTTGGCAACATGGCAGAAGGCAACGCAGAATCCCCAAACGTCAGATACTTCGGCTCAATCTTCTACTACGCACGTCATCTTCTTGGATACGCCTACCATCCAAAAGACAAGAACCTTCTGGTACCTTCAGCTCTAGAGCACTCTGAGACAGCTTTAAGAGACCCAGCCTTCTACCAGATGTACAAATACATGTCCTCCTTCTTCTTTGACTACAAGAAAACTCTTCCAGCGTACACCAAGAAGGATCTTCTATTTCCAGGGGTGTCCATCAAGAAGGTAGAGTTTGACAAGCTGGTTACTTTCTTCGACTACTTCTACTCGGATCTGTCAAACGCTGTAGATGTGACGTCAGAAGATGTGAAGGAGAATGGTTTCAAAGTTAGGGTTAGGCAGTACAGGATGAATCAAAAGCCGTTCAAGTACAGGGTGTTTGTGGATTCAGACAAGGACCAAGTGGCTTCTGTTAGATTGTACATAGGGCCTAAGTATAATGACAGAGGAGAGACTATTGGTATGTGTTCTTTATGTCACGTGTTATGCTGAGATAATGTCGCTTGACAATTCATCGACACTTGTCACTGGGTGTTGTAATGGGTTTTCCAATAAGAGGTGTTGTTTTGATATTCAAAGAAAAATTCCATTTTTCAATATAAATGATCGAATGTTTATTTCATTATAAAGAAGAAGCTATGCCGTTAATAGTGGAAAATAGCGTCAGGCAAATGACCGCCACGACCACGCTTACAGGACCATGTTCTTTTAATGAAATTCTCCATAACCAAATCGCAAAGTGGCTGCCCTATGTTCTCGATAGCCTCACGAAAAACATCTTTGAGGTCTTGAATCGACGCTGGGCTATTGGCGTAGACCTTCTCTTTCACGTGGCCCCAAAGGAAGAAGTAGCAAGGTGTTAAATCACAAGATCTCGGTTGCCAATTGTGATCACCCCTTCGAGAGATAACACGGTCCGGATACTTTTCCCACAAAAGATCAATGGTTGCGTTACTTGTGTGGCACGTAGCGCCGCCTTGTTGAAAGTAAACGTTGTCCAGATCAATACTATCCAATTTCGGTCATAAAAAAAGTTTGTGGAATGCCTTATTCCAAAGAACGACGAGGAATGGACAAATCTGGGTTTGCTTAACACTTTCGGCTACAGCAGCAATATTCTCGGCTGTTCTTGAGCGACGTGCACGGGTTTTATTCTTCACATCACTAACTTGTCCCAACAGCTCGAATTTTTACATCAATTTATTTATTGCAGTCCGACAAGGTGCTTCACGACGACCCAAAAAGTTCGAGTTTCACGAACCGTCTCTGCCAAATTTTCACCATTTCTACAGTGAATTTTAATAATTTCAATGCGTTCTTGGAGCGTGTATCGCTCCATTATCATTAATGGCGTGGTTTTTACTTGTCAAATGTCAAAAAATGACAGTTTAAAATGTGACATCTACCGAAATAGCGGGCTATTCAAATAACACTTTTTATTGGAAAACCCTTTACATCTGCGATCAGTTTTGGTATGGAGAGAAGTGTCAGGGACAAGAGTATAGATTTTCCATTTTCCATTTCTACAATCTCTGGATATAATACAATATTTTCGTAATTCTACCATAGCCTTAATTAACAGAATATCAGTAAATAATTCAGTTTATGAATGTCAAATCGAAATGAAAATAAAAACACAACGCATCGAGAAACTAAACACTAACTGAATTGTCTGTAACAGACGCTAGCCGTTAGTATCAGAGTAGGGGAGCGGTAGACCAATTATCCCTTAGACAAAGGAGTCTAAGAATTATCCCAATATGGAATAAACATACGGCACGAGTTGGCAACGCCGGAATGTTATTCACGTGTACAAACAGATTCTACTTGTCTGCATAACATGCGTGACTATCTCTAGGTTTACTTTTTACTCTGAGCCCACGAATCAATTGAAATTATAAATAACGGATGTTTTCAGATATGAACGATAACAGAATCCATTTCGTCGCTTTGGACTACTTCCCTTTCCACCTAAAGAAGGGTGAGAACGTTATGGAACGCAGTTCTGGAGAACTCTTTGAGTACTGTGAAGAGCGTACACCCTACAGGGAAACCTACCAGAATATTCTGGATGCAGAGGCTGGAAAGAAAGATTTCATAATACGTCCTGATGAAGTTTGCTTCCCTAGAAAGTAAGTATGATTTTCTCTCTCTAAATATACAGGGTGTTTCATTGGGAAAAGGAAATACTTCACAGGTATAGGTGGCACCAAGACGGTTCTAGAGATACCCCATTTATTGGGTCTCACTGTCTTCATAGCCGAGATACAGGGTGTTTTATGAATTTTGCCCGTTTCTTCCTGAGGCCGTACCAAACGAACCACCCGGTATATTTTCTTCATATTTGGCAAATATGTTCCTAATTGAGAGCCCAAACATATCATGCAATAACCGCCTCGAAAATCCAGGTCCGGGTTAACAAAAATTATGAATCGTTTGAATCCTCGAAACAACACCCTGTACATCGGAATTTTGAAAATCTGTTTTAATATTCGAAAACACCACTAAAAACTTAACTGAGACGTATCCTTCAAATTTTCGCGCAGAAAGTTTTACTGCACAAATTTTCAAGGTAAAAGTGAAGTTTTTAGGAACTTGGATACCCGAAAGTAGTTTGAAGTGACTTTAACAATAAATTATCAACAATATTGAATCCATGATTATTTCAACATTACTCTGCAATTCATTTTCACATTGGTTTTCTTTTTATAGCTGTATACTTTAAAATCCAGGTCCGGGTTAACGAATATTATGAATCGTTTGAATCCTCGAAATAACACCCTGTACATCGGAATTTTGAAAATCTGTTTTAAAATTCGAAAATACCACTAAAAACTGAACTGAGACGTACACTTCAAATTTTCGCGCAGATATTTTCAATGCACAAATTTTCAACGTAAAAGTGAAGTTTTTTAGAACTTGGATACCTGAAAGTGGTTTGAAGTGACTTTTAACAATGAATTATCAAAATATTGAAATCCATAATTATTATACGTTATGATGCAACTCACTTCTCAATAAATGAAAACTAATGTGGAAATGAATTACAAAGTAATGTTGAAATAATTATTGATTCAATATTATTGATAATTCATTGTTGAAAGTCACTTCAAACCACTTTCAGGTATCTGAAACTATCTGCGCGAAAATTTTAAGTGTACGTTTAGTTCAGTTTTTAGTGGTATTTTCGAATTTTAAAACAGATTTTCAAAATTCCGATGTACAGGGTGTTGTTTCGAGGATTCAAACCATTCATAATTTTCGTTAACCCGGACCTGGATTTTCAAATATACGGCTATAAAAAGGAAAACCAATGTGGAAATGAATTACAAAGTAATGTTGAAATAATTATGGATTCAATATTGTTGATAATTCATTGTTAAAGTCACTTCAAAACACTTTCGGGTATCCAAGTTCCTAAAAACTTCACTTTTACCTTGAAAACTTGTGCAGTAAAACTTCTCTGCGCGAAAATTTGAAGGATACGTCTCAGTTTAGTTTTTAGTGGTGTTTTCGAATATTAAAACAGATTTTCAAAATTCCGATGTACAGGGTGTTGTTTCGAGGATTCAAACGATTCATAATTTTTTGTTAACCCGGACCTGGATTTCGAGACGGTTATTACATGATATGTTTGGGCTCTCAATTAGGAACATATTTGCCAAATATGAAGAGAATATACCGGGTGGTTCGTCTGGTACGGCCTCAGGAAGAAACGGGCAAAATTCATAAAACACCCTGTATCTCGGCTATGAAGACAGTTAGACCCAATAAATGGGGTATCTCTAGAACCGTCTTGGTGCCACCTATGCACCTGTGAGTAGTATTTCCCTTCCCAATGAAACACCCTGTATAAAGAAAAAATTTGAACAAAGCCCCGAGTAAGTGCTTTTGAGCGCTCGTACATTGGAGGAGCAATAAGACTATAAATCTATTTGAATTACTGCTGCTTATACAGTGTGTTTGGTCATGAGTTATCGATAATTTAAGGGCATTAAATATACCTTATTTTATCGATAAAAACACCCATATTGGGGAGTTTACCCCTCAGTTTTGGAGAAGCTCCCTTTTCAAATTTACTTTTTTATTTTAGTTGACCCTTCCTAATAATAATGATTTCTTTGGATATAAAGGTCCTACAGATGTGAAAAGAATGTTTTTTGAAAGATGATACAACCGCCTTTCATTAAAGTGGAATAATATGAAAACATATTACTTAAAAATGTTATAAAAAAATTCTTTAAAAAATTTTAGTACAAAAATGTACTGATTTTCTTAGTAAATTCGTAATAGTACAAGAACTAGCACATTGAAGTATAATGTTTTCTCAATGAGCTAACACGCAAAGATATTAGCTACAAAACGATACCGACATAATTTCTGAAAGTTACATATGTGGAAAGTAAATGCTGTTCGAACATGACCCACATGAAAATTAAAAAAATAAAAAACACCTCACTACTTTACTTTCGATAATTTTCAATGATCAAACAAACAAATTAATCAAAAAAATTGCTCAAAATGACCTCCTCTGCTCTGTAGACAGGCAGTGGCGACCTGACTTGTGTCTTTTGCTCGCGTAGTGATCATGTTCAAGCAGCAATAACTCTCAAATTATGTAACTTACAGAAATGATGTTAGTGTTGTTTTGTAGCTAATATCCTCGCGTGTTAAATCATTGAAAAAAAATTATACTTCAATGTGCTAGTTCTTGTACTATTGCGGATTTACTAAGAAAATCAGTACATATTTTTACTAAAACTATTTTAAAGAATTTTTTTATGGCGTTTTCAAGTTAAATATTTTTATAATGTTATACTTTAATGAAAGGTGGTAGTATTATCTTCCAAAATACATTTTTTCCACATCTGTAGGACCTTTATGTCCAAAGAAATCGATTATATTTGAAAGGGTCAAGGAAAATTAAAAAATAAATTTAAAATGGGGGCTACTCCAAAACTAAGGGGTAAACTTCCAAGTTTGGGTGTTTTTGTCGATAGAATTAGTTATATTTGATTTGATGACCTTAAATTATCGCTAAGTCATGACCAAACACACTGTATAATATATAACCTCATTTTGTACAAAATCTCACTTGATGATCTTGCTTTATAGGGTTGCTCTACCTAAGGGAAGTGTAGGAGGAACCCCATTCCAATTCTACATCATGGTAAGCCCTTACAAAGGCAGCAAGGCGTCTCACGATGAAGCCAACCAATTTCCAATCGTCCTGATGGACGAATATCCTCTGGCTTATCCTTTCGATCGCTCTGTAGAAAACGACGATTGCTACAACATACCAAACGCTGCCCTCCATGAAGCCAGGATATATTTCGATGATAAAATCAACAAAAATCGTCCATTCCAAAGAGCTGCGGAGCTGTGAACATTATTGTCAACATGAAATATAATTAATAAATTTTTGTTTGTTTATTGTTTAATTTTTATTTCATATTCGATCTATCTCTATAGTTGTTCGTAAAATAATTTTTACTGCGAACTGGTTTATTTTGGGCAAAAAACTCAGGAGACATTTTTTGTTTAGAATGAAACAGGCTATCGGAAATAAATTTTAAAATGGTAAACAAATAATAAGACAAAAAGTTACATTGGAAATAAACTTTAGGGGTTGCGTTTCCAACCCTTACAACCATGGGGTAAACCAAATAAATAACTGAATAAGTATCTTTTTGCTTGTAGGAAACGTCAGGTTAATTTCAATATTGTAACTTTTTTGGTGCTTGTGAAAAAAATTGTTATACAAATTTTATGTACTCCCTTTGAGGGGCTGTATCTTAACAAGGGATGCTCCAATGAAGTTTCTTTATATGAAAGATCCTATCTTTTTTTCGATGAGGAATCACCTCCTTGAATATTTTACACTTATTTAGTTACACCCTGTATAGTTATCAATCCACTAATTTATTAATGACTGCTATTATTGGTCAAGATATTTTAAAGCGTGAGCGGTACGAGCTTTTATACAAGGTGTCCCGAAAAATGTGGGAAATCTCTCGGATTCAGATAGAACATAAAAAATTAAGATGACAAGTTTCCATAATTTTTATCCTAGCGACCCTCCCAACGAAGATACGACCTCCTAAATGACGCCACTGGAAATCCATTTAGTGGAATGAGTTTCAAACTACTCGAAATAATTTGACGAAAATTTGATATGATTAATAGTATTGAGGACCTCTCAAATCACCGCACTCAAATTTCAATTAGCTTGTTCAGTTTACCAGGGGCATACTGGGTTGTACATTTTAATGCTTACATTTTTAACACCCTGTATGATAAGGTGCTAAAAAAACAAATTTGGATACCTTGAACATTAAGCTAAAGAAAAGGTACTCTTGTTCAGTGACGATAAAATGAACCGTTTTCGAAAAAAAAGTAATGAGAGAAGTAAGTAATTGAAATTTATTACAACTAAAATGAATTTCCAGTGGCGTCATTAAGGAGGTCGTATCTTTGTAGGGAGGGCCGTTAGGAAAAAAATCATGGGAACTTGTCATCTTATTTTTTTATGTTCTATCTGAATCCGAGAGATTTCCCACATTTTCCGGGACCCCTGTAAAATTAGGAAAAAAGAACGAATACAATAAATGTTTAGATCGAGTTGAAAAGAAAATAAAATAATAATCTGGGTACATGACCTGAAAATAGAGACCAAAAAGATATCAAAGAATGAAAATCATAAATCACAACATACGGACTAACATGAGACAAAAAACATTCCTTTCAGAGGTTCGAATTAAATAAAGAATTGATATCTTTATGATATGCATCTGATGAAGTGATACAAGTGTTTATACTTTTTATTTTGTATTGAATGTATTGTGAGTAAAATTTCCATTTTGTAGAAATTCAAATTCTACATGAAATATCAACGAAATTGAAAGAAAAAAAATATGTTAGATTATAATTGTAACTATTTTGTTGTTTATTCTTATTCCATTATTTTTTGACGTATTTGATTCGAAATTGAAATTGAAGATTTCGTGAATGACAATTATTCGATTCTTATTTTAGGAAATTTAATATTGGACAGCTTTTAATTTTAATCGAGCATGTAATTGTTGACAGTATTGTACACGTTGTCTCTAGAAACTGTTGAATTAAATATGAATAGAAATATTGTTATGATTATGCACTTAATTTCGTTTTTTCAACATAAACTTCATTTCCGTTAATTTATCTGTTTTAGTTTACCCCAGATGAGTTTGTCTGCATTTTTATTGAAATAAACACATAAATCATGGTAAGTTTTGGTGAACAACATTAATGATGTATAAATTTCTTAATTTTTTTTCAAAAGAATATCTCGAATGAAATTCAAAAAAATATCTCAAATGAAATTAATCAATAAGGAAAAAAAATGATGAATTTCTCTTAAAAAATAAAATAGGAACTTCAAATATCAACGAAAAATTTAATTTTTCATACACACAAATGATTCTTTGAGCAAGTTCTTTCAAATTGTTCATTTATTTTTGAAACTTGTAACACCCAGTATATTGTTCTTTTCTAATGTTTTTACAAACTGAAGATTATACTCCAAAAAAACTCATTTTCGTGTTGAAGATTATAGCAATTACTTTTCTCGAAGCCCTTTTAAAAAACCTTTTTGTTACTGTGTTCTTACGTCACCTTAGACAAAGCACTGCTAATTGTCGACCCCCAGCTATAACTGGTGGTCTTTAAAGGCTAGAAAATTCGCTCCTAGTTAATTATTGATAATTTTACGTGTTTTTCAGTTGATTCATCCCTACGATCTCCCGATATCAGTAGTAGGGGTAATAGGTTTTTTGGCGTTCCTGGTCGCGAGAAAGATGAGATACTGGGAGGATCGAAACGTACCAAGGTCAAATACCTACGGAGACCAATTTGCGTTCATACAAGGCCAAACTTTAAGTGCTGAGATGCTCGAAACCATGTACGACGAAGTACCTCCACACCACAGGTAATGTACAAGAAATACTACTCATGCTTCTGTTCTACGTCTTGAAAATTGTCCAAATAGTCCGGTCTATTTAGACCAAAAAACGAGAATGAAGGTACATAAAGTCCCAACAAGCTGAATTTCAGTGAAATTGTTCAAAATATAATTATAAACAATGGCTAGAAGTTCCCCATCATTCCCCTGTAAGGAAAAAATTTAATTCAAGGTCAAAGGTAAAAAAAATGAGTTTTTCGCGATTTTCAGCAAAACGGTAAGTTTCATCATGAAAGTACCTCAAACAAAAATTGTAGATCATAAAATTATCTATAAAAAATGTTTCAATATTTTTGTCTTACGAGCCACCGTTTCTGAGATATAACGATTCAAAAAGTTATAACTACGCGCTAAGTACACTACCTCATAGGTGGCGTGGAAACGTGTGCAGATTATGACGACTTTTATAACTTTTTGAATCGTTATATCTCAGAAACGGTGGCTCGTAGAAAAAAAGTATTGATACATTTTTATAGATAATTTTATGATCTACAATTTTTGTCTGATGTACTTTTATGATAAAACTTACCGTTTTGCTGAAAATCGCGAAAAACTCATTTTTTTGACCTTGAATCAATTTTTTTCCTTACCGGGGAATGATGGGGAACTTTTAGACATTGTTTATAATTATGTTTTGAACAACTTCACAGAAATTCAGCTTGTTGGGACTTTATGTAACTTCGAATGTCTAAATAGACCGGACTAAAATGTTTGGAACATTATTATTATTATTATTATTGATTTTACGCTGATCAGTGGCACACCGCAAAAATATTTGAGAGGGGAAAAAGGAGACATGGCCCCGGAAAAGAATACACCCTGTAGATTCTAGTTAAGATTCAGGACGAGCAATGATAGAGACTGTTGAAAATAATTCGCATTCCAAATTTAGACCGAATATTTCAAAAAATGCAGGAGTTATGAAGAAACAACAACAATTTTTTTGGAAATTGCAACACCCTGTAGCTCCGTAACGAAGCTTTTGCGGACTCATATTTAT
The DNA here is from genome assembly GCA_013421045.1 of Propylea japonica. Classification (NCBI taxonomy): domain Eukaryota; kingdom Metazoa; phylum Arthropoda; class Insecta; order Coleoptera; family Coccinellidae; genus Propylea; species Propylea japonica. Next base: position 11,690,994 of record CM024247.1, read on the forward strand.
ATGGACCTTTTTTTTTTTAAATTATACGTAGATTCATCCCCTTAAGTTATGATATACTATTATGTAACACTCTGTATAGCTTCAGATCAGCCGCGAATAGTGATGTTGTGGATATATGTACAAGAGGAATTCAAATATAAACGAGACTTTTCGATTTTCAGGCACAATAGTGGGGGGAGCACATTCCTGATTTTTTTGTTGTTGGGTAGGTTTGTCAGGAATAAGGGAAGCACGTCGGATTGCCTCATCGGCCCTCTCGGTGTCCACTGTGACTATGTTTGAGCAAGAGGTTCCTCCGTCAATTGCGCAACGCGTTGTCATCAATTTTCTCACCGCCGAAGGCGTAAAACTGGCCCAAATCTTGAGGATATTGACTGCCCATGTTCGGAGAAGAGACACTGTCGCGAGCCAGAGTGTTTGCATGGTATAAACAGTTCGTGGAGGGTCATGATTGTGTTGAAAATGAGAGCCATGACCGCAGCGAACAACATCAGTAGTGTTCGACAGCTTATTGAAGACGACAGACGTCGTACCACTTCTGAAATTTCTAGTTATGGGAGCAACTACTCCATACTCACAGAGGAGCAAGGGTACCGTAAGGGTTGCGCCAGGTGGTTTGCTCGCCTTCTCACAGCTGACCAGAAATTGCATCGTTTTCAGGTGTGTGGGCGTCTTCTTGCACGATCTCAGGAACAAGGAGACCAATTTCTCACTCACATTATCACTTGTGATGAAACATGGGTGCACCACTACACCCCAGAGTCTAAACAAGCGAGTAAGGAGTGGAGAGAACTATACGTTGCGCAATTGACGGAGGAACCTCTTGCTTAAACATCGTCACAATGGACACCGAGAGGGTCGATGAGGCAATCCGACGTGCTTCCCTTACTCCTGATAAACCTACCCAACTACAAAAAAATCAGGAATGTTCTCCTTCCCACTATTGTGCCTGAAAATCGAAAAGTCTCGTTTTATTTATATTTTTTTTATATTATTTATATTTGAATTGCCTTCGTAACTTGCGAGGGGGTTCTGAGTTGTAAAGGTAGAATATTAATGGTCCCAGAACGGAACCATTTGGTACACCAGAAAGCACAAGTTGATGGGAGAAGGCACTGCCCAATCGAACACAATATGATTTGTTGATTAGTTGATTATTGTTCCCTCTTCACGTTTTACCTTATATATTTCTTAGTGATTTATTGTTGTTCAATATCCTTTTTTGCAGATATCTGGGCATCTTCTTATACCAGAAGCCGATTCTTCTTCTAAGGTCACCGAGTTTGATAAAGAAACTTCTTGTCAGCTATAGTAAGCAGTTCAAGGTACCAAAAAATATAATTTGGAATAGCTCGGACTATCTCTGGCGGAACACACCTTTTTGCCCAAAAGGTAAATGCCCTTATTCATATACTCAGTTAAGAATGTACAGGAAAAATTCTAACCATTTCATGCAAACATTAGTTTACATTTGACTCAGAGATGGCGCTCACACACACACGTTTCCTATCTTATGATCTTTGATGAATTGTTGTGCATAGTTGGCTTCATACAGGGTGGGCCATCCATAACTTTTCACAACGAATTTTCAGCTTTGGGATGGAATAACGAAAGAACGCTAGGACAGGTCAAATTTTGTTGAAAGGGGGACAAATAAGGGAGTTCAAAAGAGTTTGATATCACTAGCCCATCTAGCTGCAACCCCTAACAGCTCTCATTTTGAATAGGGAAAAGAGGTCGAGCAGCACCTTGTTGGAAAGGCCATTCAATTTCCTGCATGAGTGGTTTTTCCTCGCATTATTTACAGAGTGACTCAGTATTCCATCAATAACTTTCACACGCCGAATTTGGATCTTTGAGATGGGAAAACACTCGAACAAGTCAAATTTTGTTTCCAGGAGGACATGTTAGTGTGTTAGTTTGATATCACAAACCCTCTAGCCGCTACCCTAGCATTAATTATTTCAATTTAAACGAAAGCGGACTCATGCAGAAAATTGAATTGCCTTTCCAACAAGGTGTTGCTCGACCCCTTTTCCCTATTAAAAAGGCTGTTAGGAGTTGCGGCTAGAGGAGTAGGGAGTAGGGGTGGAAAGTTATGGATGGCTCACCCTGTATTGTCCATAGTTAGCTTCAAATAACTACTAAAAATTTCAGAGAGTGACTGGAGCACAATACGCCAAATTCTCTCACCTCTAGTTAACGAAAACCCATCAGTGAAGGTGTTGTTTCCGAAGATGGGTGTTCATGTCCATAGATTCGTGAGTTTCGTCAAAGAAAAGAAAGAGAATATCATAGAGATAGAAGCCATAGACGTCATGTTCAAGATACTTAACGATATAGCTGCTGATGTCGCTATGAGCTCAAATGTCGACTCCTTTAGAAACCCCACCAACCCTTTTATAGAAGTAGCGCAGGAGAATTGCGATCTGAACAACTCTTTCAAGAAGCTGGTGATATCTTTGAATTTGATATGCCCCTGCATAGTGAAGGTAATTTTAATCAATAAATATTTAATATAGCGGACCCTACAGACGTTGTTCTGCATACCCAAAAATTCATTCAATTCGATCCAGCCGTTTAGTTGCAGAATAGATGAATAACCTAGATAACGACTACAGCGCCATCTGTTGATCTGATTTGTGATCATTAACATACGGGCATCAGGCAATCCAGAATATTCATACATCATAGGTTTAAAATGTGTAAAATATGGCATAAGTAAAAAATTGTTGCATAATATGTTAGTTCATACGTTATTTCTGATTGAAATTTTAAATTTTCGATTCACTCGATGTAACTTCCCTTTTTGTCCAAATGTCAAAATCATTATAACCTATAAATATTTATTCTATGACTGCTTGATTGGTCGTAAGAAAAAGGAAGCCTTTTATTTTTTTCTGAACATTTTTTTGGAAATATTCTATTGTATAAACTTTGCCCTAGCAAATTATGACCACAACAAAAAAATTATCCAATTTGGTGCAGCCGTTTGAAAGATATTGCATTTTGAGGGTAGCCATAGATCCTGTTTTATTAATATAGATTTGAATTTCGGTGACCAGCAGTATCAACCAGATTTTGGTGTCACTGTATTCATTGAGTCTTCCTGAACAACATTAGTGAAAACAGGTGGCGGTCTGTCTTAGTTTAGAAAATCTGGACACCAAAGTTCCAAAAATGTTCCATCGTCACGTCACTTTTTTCACTATAAAAACCCAAATTCACTGCTCCAATTTAGTTTATAAACCACCTTCGAACATTCAAAAAACTATTCGATTAGTTTCATTCAAGTATATTAAATAATTAATGCAGAAACATCGAAATTCTAGAGGTACCACATATCCACAATTCCGTCGCCGCCGCCGTTTTTAATTGTAGATTTGGCACTGCCGCAGTATCATTCGCGCGATAACGATACGATGCCTTCCCGTAAATCCCGCCATCATTCAATATGTCACTCGCCGAAGGAAGGAGCAGTGGTGCCAAACTGACCATGAAGAACGGCGGGCTTTCCTTAGAATTTGTGGATATGTGAAACCTCTAGAATTTCGATGTTTCTGCATTAATTATTTAATATACCTGAAATAAAATTATTCGAATAGTTATTTGAATGAACAATGAAAGCAGAAATAATATTATTGATTTAAAATCAACCAATATTAAACCCATCCTTCAGAACTAATCCCGTCAACGCACAAAGAACATGCATAGTGGTAATATCAAACAGAGCAACCATTAATAGCTATTTCGCCCCATTTGGGGCTCTTCAGTATGGAGGAGCTCCATCTGAAAGGAATTCTAGGTTCACTTAATTGAAAAAATGTCGCCTAGCTCTGAGAATAACAGAACCGAAACGCCATCTCCTGGAATCCTCACGAACACCTATCCATTTGAGAGCATTGAAATTAAAAAGCAATGAGAAACAGAGATACATGATAAGAGTTTCAATACCTTTTGTTTTGCTCGGAATGTACTCTACAATCTTTGATTTCAACCATTTTCTCGAATTTTAGTACTTAATCCTGACACATAGATGGCGCTAACATCATCGTAGTCGCTCCGTTTCCTATCTTTCTCTCCTTAATCATTGATTACAGCTATAAACTCTGATCCCAACTTTTCTCTTACAGAAACTTGGCCTCTCTATTGACGCCAACGCCAAACGGTTCTTCCTCCAAACCGTCAAGAACATCATCAAAAAACGCGACAAACCACAATCAAAAATCAATGATATGTTAGGATTTCTCGTTGTCTTTCGGAAGGCACAAAGGATAGCCAAAACTGCGGCAGGATCTTACGGAAACTTTATTAAGACGTTAACAGATGAAGAGATCACATCTTACGTGTTCGCCATGTTTTTTGGCATAGTAGGAGCTCTACCTACACCCTTGGCTTGCTTGATTTGGGAGTTGTCGACAGCACCTAAAATCCAGAAGAGGCTCAGAGAAGAATGCGACAATACTCCAGCGGAGAATCGGCCTGTGAAATACCAGGACATCGTCGAAATGAAGTATTTGGATATGGTTGTTAATGGTAAGTACACTGCGCAAAAAATTAACGCACATTCTGAAAATCTCAATTTTAATGAAAGTTAACTCTACATTGACTTATAACTTATTGTTTATGTTCTCTTGGGAAGGTTTTGAACGAAACAAGACACATTAAATGGAGGAAAAATTCAGGTTTTAACGAATCTTATGTGAAAGAGACAATTTTCAAAATACTGGAATGCTGATAAGTGATTTAATACTTGGTATTTCCACCCCTTGCGTTAATTACAGCTCGGCAACGACGGTTCATACTCAAAATGAGTGATCTTAAAATGTTCTGATCTAATCCTTCCCAGATTTTCTGAGTTGGATTCCTAAGTCATTGAGAGTAGCTGGATGATCTTCTGAACTTCTCAGCTTTCTATTGAGATTGTTCCTAACCTGCTGAGATCTGGACTTCTTGCTGGCCATTCCATTTGAGAGACTTCAACCTTTTAAAGGTACTCCTGAACGATGCGCGCACGATGGGGTTTGGCATTATCGTCCCTAAAAATGAAATTTTCACCAATGTATGGGGCAAATGGCACTACATGCTCTTCAAGAATGTTCCTTATATACTTATCAGCATTCATAGCTCCATCATCAACGACCACTATGTCTGTGCGAGCAGTCAAAGATATTCCACCCCATACCATAATCGATCCTCCCCCGAAACCAGTAGTATTCAGGAAATTGCACTGAGCATATCTTTCATGTGGACGTCTGTATATAAGGAAACGTCGATCACAATGTAGAGGCAGAATCATCTAGACTCATCTGTGAAGAGAACTCTTCCCAATCAGCCTATTCCCAATGGATATGCTCTCTCGCAAAATCCGAACGCGCCCTTCGATGGGCTGGGGTAAGAGCTGGGCCTCTTGCCGCGACACGGGGCCTTAAATCATATTCTCTTAGGCGATTTCTTATTGTCTGAGTGCTAATTTGCACCCCATTAGTTTGCTCAAGCTGATTTTGAAGGAGGCGAGCGGTTGCAAACCGTTGTCTCAACGAAGAAACTCTCAAGTAACGTTCTTGAATGGCAGTTGTTACCCGTGGTCTACCCTGTCCTGGTCTTCGGACATTCATACCTGTCTCCCTGAATCGCTGCAACATTCTGGACACACTTGTATGGGAAACTTCAAACCTTTCTGCAATTCTTGTGTATGTCCACCCTTCTTCTCGCAAAACTACCGCTTGGGCACATTCCTCTTGGGTAAAATTGCGTGTTTCGCGTTGCTTAGCGATCGAGTGTAGAAAATCAAACGAAAGAAAAACTATTGATCACTAGAATTGATCGAGAACAACTGATTTCAGAATGGAGCCAATACATTCAAAATCTGATAATCTCATCTTTTTTATTCCTGCTGGGAAAAAACATCTGTATTGAAGAAAAACGTTGAAAGTGAATAACATATGCATGCATAATTCTGATAAAAATAATTATCATTGAGAACACCTTCAGTTGTAGAATAAATTTGAGATTTCCATGATGTGCGTTAATTTTTTTGCTTATCTTAAAACTTCTCCTCTACTTTACAGAGACCCTCAGAAAATGGCCACCAGTGGTCTCAACCGATAGGCTGGTCACAGAACCCTATACCATCGAACCAGAACTACCTCACGAGAAACCTGTACCTCTGACAAAAGGTGACATCGTCATGGTGCCCATATGGGCCATCCACAGAGACCCAAAGTACTACAAAAAACCAGAAAAATTCGACCCAGAGAGATTCTCGCCAGAAAACAGACACAAGATAGACCCCAATGCGTTTATACCTTTCGGCATTGGTCCAAGACAATGTCTTGGTGCAAAAATCAGCACGGTCATCATGAAAGTGGTCGTTTACCACTTGATTCGTTCCTTCGAGATCGTTAGTCCAAAAAAGGTGGTCGATCCTACGGTAATGTTGCTTTTGGGCAATTTTCCTATGCGTTTGAAACTGAGAAAGAAAGAATAGTTTACCAGAATGCTGTGTTTTAAACGTTTGTAGTTGATATAAACAATGAAAGCAGAGAATAATACTATTGATTAAAATCAACCAATATTAATTTAATTTTAATTTTTTTAATTTTAATCAATTAGTATTATTCTCTGCTTTCATTGTTTATATTATACCCGCGTTCCTATTAACGCACTAATTCTCATTTCGTTTAGTAGTTGTTTAATACATGTTTTCATATTTTTCAGTAGTTCATTTTGTATTTTAAGATTTTAACAATGTACCTGATGTAACAAAAACCATTCAAAGTACAGATGTGATTAAGATTGGAGTGATTACTACTAGGCTTCCTGAAACCCCGCAGATGCTAAAGGGTTTTCCAATAAGAGGTGTTATTTTGATATTCAAAGAAAAATGCCATTTTTCAATACAAATGATCGGATGTTTATTTCATTATAAAGAAGAAGCTATGCCGTTAATAGTGGAAAATAACATCAGGCAAATGACCACCACGACCACGCTTACAGGACCATATCCTTTTAATGAAATTTCTATAACCAAATCGCAAAGTGGCTGCTCTATGTCCTCGATAGCCTCACGAATTCCATATTTGAGGTCTTGAATCGACGCTGGGCTATTGGCGTAGACCTTCTCTTTCACGTGGCCCAAAGGAAGAAGTCGCAAGGTGTTAAATCACAAGATCTCGGTGGCCAATTGTGATCGTCTCTTCGAGAGATAACATGGTCCGGAAACTTTTCCCGCAAAAGATCAATTGTTTAGTTGATTGTGGGGTAGTTCTTGTGTTAACTGAACTTTATACGCCTTAAGACACAAATCTTTATGCAATATACGGTGTAATGACGTTTGTGGAATGCCTTATTCTGAAGAACGACGAGGAATGGACAAACCTGGGTTTTATTTAACACTTTCGGCTACAGCAGCAATATTCTCGGCTGTTCTTGAGTGGTGTGCACAGGTTTTATTCTTCACATCACTAACTTGTCCCAGTTCGAATTTTTCCAACCAATTTCTTTATTGCGGTCCGACAAGGTGCTTCACGACGACCCAAAAATGTTCGAGTTTTACGAACCGTCTCTGCCAAATTTTCACCATTTTTATAGTGAATTTTAATAATTTCAATGCGTTCTCGAAGCTTGTATGGTTCCATTTTTATTAATGGCGTAGTTTCTACTTGTAAAATGTCAAACAATGACAGCTTCAAACGTGACATCTGCCGAAATAGCGGGCTATTCAAAATAACACCTTTTATTGGAAAATTCATTAAATAACTGAGCCTTTCTGTGGGCCTCGGAAAGGCAGGTGCCTATTGCACAAAATACTTTGCTAATTTTCACTTTGCATTTTTCACTTTTCAAATGAATTACTTTGCATGAAACGCAATCATAATTGGAAAAGTACATTGTAAAAAGTCAAGTGCAAAGTGAAAAGCACTTCGCATAAATCAAATGTTTGGAGAAATGTTGTGCAACATAATTAATTTTCACTTTTGAAATTTGTAAGAATGCAAAGTGCAAAGTGAAAAGTTGCAAAGTATTTTGGTGCAATAGGTCCCTGGCCATAACGACCGCAGTTCTAATAATAATGATTTTTTCCCCCGACCTCGAAATAAAAGGTGATTTTAATGTGTACGAAATTGAGCATTAATGACCCATTTTAATGCTCAATTTTTTTAGCCATTTTAATGTGCAATCCTCATGGCAACAAATGTATGTCTTGTGCAAAATGAGAATGTATTTCAATCAAGAATTTATACACTATTCATGTTGAGATCGTCGGAAAAATCTTGTAATCAACACGGTTATTAATCTAGCGACTAATGGTCTCGAACAATTAACGCGTTCGCTCCGCTCACGCTTTAATATATCTTGACCATTAGTCGCTGTCTTTAATAACCTAGTTGATTAAATAATTCTTCATCATCGAATTATTTGAGCGTCCACTACTTAAATCATTGCTAAAGATTTTCTTAGCATGATGCAACAATTTCGAAAATTTTCTCATTTTCTTATTGCACTCGAAGAAATGTTGCATCATCAAAATCAACATCTTCAGGTACATCCAAGGCACGAATACCAGTAGACATGTCGCAAGAGAAAACATCGAACCAAGCAAATGACGCTGCGAGTAGATACGCAAAAAAAAGTTTGCTTCTATATCGCTGAATAAAAATCCGAAAAATTTGTCGAAACTAAAAGTAGAAGTGAATATTCTAGAAGTCAAATTAGTGAAAATAAATATAATATATAATAATATGTACGCGTTGTGTTTTCAAATTTAAGATGTGAATTTTTATACTAATTGGTCCCTGCGTTGACCTAAGGTTGGTATTTTGTATCGTTAATATGGATAAGCCCTTGAGGAGATCCAAATTTAGTTTTAATTACTTCATAACTGATTATGATTAGCCATTATCAAGTTTTTTTCCGTAGCAACCACTGTTTATTTATACCTATACATGATAATTATGACAGAGTTGCAAATTTTCGAAAACAAACCCCTGATTGGAACAATTTTTTTATGAATTTATTTTACTACCACCCAAAATGTAATGTTCGAATCTACAGTGGAACTTCCCAATAACGAAAGCGCTAAATCCGCAAAAAAATTCGTTATAAAGAAATTTAGTTAAACAGAAAATCGTTTCTATAGTCGGCAATGTCGCGGTCGACTTCACTGATGTATTTAAGTTTTATCATTCAAAATTAAGCACTTCCTTTTAGACATTTTCGCACAACTTTTCACACTAGCGTAATGGTTAGATTGAAACCAAACAGCCAGGTGTGTATTTAAAACTGTTTCTGAAGGATCTCTCTGCCACCGTAATCATTTATTATTCATTACGTAGGTCCGGAAAATTTTCGGAAAACCTCACCCGTATACCTTCTTACAATACCCATTCAAAGAGTGATGTTCTTGGAATATTTCGTTATAGAGAGAAATAACTACGTCTTAGGGGGTGTTTTTAACATGGAATTTGGATTCAAGGTGCAATGTCTTATACGAAATTCGTTATACAGAAATTCGTTATAAGGAAGTTCCACTGTATATGTATACATGATAATGACAGATTCGCGAATATTCAAAATGGACACCTGATTAAAACCATTTTTTTTTATTTGTAGAATACCAAAATTCGAAACTATGTAGTTACAAATGAACATTTTCCGTGATTTCTAGAAAAAGTTATTTTCGTAGTAATGGAACCTCAAAAAACCATAGCGATAACCCGCTTTCTCTTTCGTTGTCAGGTTTTCGAGAACAAAATCATTAAAATCAATCAAAAACCTCAGAATTGGCGGTGGAGTGGAGTTGGTTCATGTCAAGTATATGAATGCAAAATTTCAGCACGATCGGAATTATATGCTGAAAATTATTGAAAAATGAACAATGTAAAAAATCAATAATTAAGAAAAAATTAAAATATATGGTTCTGATGATGAGATCCTCTTGAAATTTTACATGAACATTCAATACATCAATCTTCATTCACATAATAAATTTCACTTGAATCGGTTGAATCCTGTTATGGAAATATAAAGACTCTTCTTTTCAATATTCCAATTGAATTTTCTATGGTTCTGTTAACACAATGCCCAAAAAATTTTGTATGAGGCTTATTTTTAGCTTCTTGCACGTGGCCGCAAAATTTCATTTCGATTATTTTCGTTTCGTCTGAGATATTGACGAACAAATATTTTGAATGCCCATATTTTATGGAACACCCTGTACGATTTTTATGGTTAACGAACTTAACGAAGCCATTTGGGAACCAAACTCAGGACAATCCCTCCGAAAGTTATCGTGTTTACGGCCGGCCGGACGGAACCACGGACAGAATTGAATTTTACCACGAATTCTTCATCAGGGAGTCTAACCCCATCGTTTGAGACCATTTTCGGCTCAACATTCCACTCGTTCAAGTAGAACGAGCGTTCAAAAACTTAATTCCTACAGAGCAAGATCCATAATAGGCCATACCTACACCATGAGACACTCTAATAACAAGCAGCAAGAGAATTCAACCTCTAAAATGACAAAACAGCTTATGCGCTATAGCTAGACAGACTGTGCAGAATTTTCCAAAAAATTATGTGCAAATAAACAACACCTCGAGAATAACTAAAGAACAATCTTCAAAACAGACCTCTCATTATCGGTAAAGGTCAAAGATAAACTCGAAATTCTCCGTGCGATTCCAAGCCAGTGTTCAATATAAAAAGATGATGCACTACGGTAGAAATCAGATCAGTCAGCTCTTCAGATCTACCAAGATGAGGGTTGCCTTAGTCCTTCTGGCCGTTTTGGCATGTGGTCTAGCTCTACCGAAGTACCATGGTAAGTTAAAACTTTCTTAAGAATTAAAATTTTATACCATACTAGCGCCCGACCCGCCCCGGCTTCGCACGGGTGCCTCGCTCTTGCCGCACCGGGCGGCCGGCCGGTACCGCCGCAAACGCTACGTTCCCGCAATTTTTAAATCTGTAATATCTTCGAGAATATTCACTTAAATCATACGATGTAAAGGGCCATATAGAATTATATTAAATGAACAATGTATTCAAGGTATTAATTGGTTAAGGATTAATGCTGTATTGGTTAAAATCGCTTCGAAAATTAGCCATTATTTGTCGTAAAAAGTAAATGACAAAAAAAGTTATTGTGGGTTATCCATAAGAGATAGACATATACCATCACGGACTTTCCTGTAGACCTTTTCAATGTGTACAATACTTGGTACATTATTTTGATAAAACTTGTAGGGTTCAGCCTGCGTTTGCAATGTAAGCGGATAAAATGAATTTATACGACATCACATTAGAAACCTCAAAATAACAGTACTTCTCCACTATTTAATGGATGTTATTATACATATAAACCTTCCTCTTGAATCACTCTATCTAATAAAAAAAACGCATCAAAATCCGTTGCGTAGTTTCAAAGATTTAGCATATAAAGGGACATAGGGACAGAAAAAGCGACTTTGTTTTATACTATGTAGTGACTAGCAGACCCAACAGACGTTGTTCTGTATACACAAAAATTCATTCAATTCGATCCAGCCGTTTAGTTGCAGACTAGATGAATAACCTAAATAACGACTACAGCGCCATCTGTTGATCTGATTTGTTTCATAAACATACGGGCATCAGGCAATCCAAAATACATTCATACATCCTTCACACTTCGGTACCTTCTACTACCCGCCTAGTGCCTACCTCGGAGACGCATTTTGGTGCGATTTCATCTTCAACCTGCCATATCTTTTGATGTATTCATCATAATTGAATGATGTAAAAGGCAATTTCGTTCCAAATTGAATACTGGGCATGAACGACGTATTTAATGGATAAGGATCAATAGCGTATTCATAAAAAATACTCCCAAATAATGCTATTTTGAGAAACTTCGGAAACTTTAAAAGATGATACCGATAAACCTTGAAAGATAGAAAATTGTATCGCGGACTTTTTTGTAGAACTATTAAAGTACATTTCCATCATACATTGTTTCCATGTACGTCTTACGGTTTTTGCAGCGCACCTGAAAATAGCTGATTTTGGTACCCATATTTTTTATCATTGAAGTTATAGTAGGTTTCCCTAATTTTCTCGGGTGAAAAGTATAGCCAATGTTACTCAGTGATAGTGTAGCATTCTAAGGGTGAAAAAATTTTTGAAATCGGTCTAGTAGCTTATGAGTTAACTCGTCTCAAACCCACAAACATACAAATCTTTCCTCTTTATAATGTTAGTATAGATATAGATAAATGACTTTCACTAACATTTCTTTTTATAGTTCCGGTCCAGAATGAGGATATTAGACAACAACATGTCTATGATCTTTTGAAATACATCAACAACCCCATGTACCATGAGGAATTCTTGCAAATGGCACAAAACTTCGATTTGGACTCATATGCCCAACACTACAAGGTAAAGTTAACAACCAACATTCAAATTCCAGATAATCATTCCAGTTTTTTCTAGACTGAAGCGTACCAGAATTTCCTGAAGTACTTCAACCATGACAAGGTACTGAAGAAAGGCGAAATCTTCTCCATCTTCAACCAAGAGCACATGCTTCAAGCCAAGGCTTTGTTCAAACTCTTCTACTACGCTGACAACTACGAAGTTTTCCACCACACAGCTGTCTGGGCTCGTCACCACTTCAACGAAGGTCTCTTCTTGTACTCCTATTGTGTAGCAATTGCTCACAGACCAGATACTCAAAGTTTGGTCCTTCCACCAGTTTATGAATTGTTCCCAAACTACTTCTTCAACTCCGAGGTCCTTCAAGAAGCCTACAAACTTAAGATGACTCACTCTGACCATCTTAAACAGCAAGATTACCACACCGTCTATGCCAACTATTCTGGTTTCTACTTGAACCTAGACCCTGAACAATCTCTGTCTTACTATCTCGAAGATGTAGGCCTCAACGCTTTCTACTTCTATTTCAACGTTTACTACCCATACTGGATGAAATCTGAGGAGTTCCATCTAAACCACAAGCGTGGTGAAATTTTCTATAACACCCACAAGCTGTTATACGCAAGATATCACTTAGAACGTCTGTCTCATGGACTTGGAGAGGTTGAGTACTTCAACTGGGACCTTCCTTTCAAGACTGGTTACTACCCATCTTTGACTTACCCCAATGGTTTGCCGTTCCCTGAAAGGCCACACTTCGCAAATCTCAGAGAATACTTGCACTACTACGGCCAAAGGCTTTGCGACAGAAGTGAATACTCATTTGACTACACCTACGTCCAAACCTATGAACAAAGAATAAGGGAAGCTATAGACAGTGGTATCGTTCATGATGTAAGTATTCACTAGGAAGTTTAAGCTTTTTCATACATATTACAAGCTTTTACCCGCGACTTCGTCCGCATAAGTTTTTTTGTTTTCCTCCCGGCTGTAAGTCCCCCTGCAACAATGTCCCACTATCGTGTTCCAGTCCTCAACTTCACATCAAAATTGTTCAAAAGCAACCTAAGCTACATAATGGATAGCTCCGAATGTTTCCCTAGTAAATATAGAAGATAAATAATGTAAATGTACCTGCCAACCCTATAAATTTCGATCCAAGTAAAACTGTTAAATAAAGACAGTTGCATCAAAATTTTATCATAAATTCCCTAAATTATGGCGCCTACCGACCTTTTAAGTTAGAGAAGTGATCAAATACTAACTTGAAGTCTTAGTAACACTCAGTAAAAAAAACATCATTTCAGTAGCTATGGCGTCATGCGCTTCTTGACACGATCACGCTAGATTTTCGCGGGAATGAGGTATTTTCCCGCCGTAAAAAGTAGCCTGTGTCCGTGCCTAGGATCCTATCTTTATATTAACCAAGTCTTATAAAAATCCGTTCAGACGTTAAGGCGTGAATGAGATAAACTTTGAAAACAAACGATTAAAAATCACAACTTAATTAGTTTTCTGCCTACGCCTTAAGTACGATAGCATGAATATTAATAGCCCATATCCTTTTCTAGGTTACTATTTATCACCTAACTAAATGTCATCAAAATCCGTTCAGCCGTTTAGGCATAATAGAGCACAACTCCCAGCAAAACCATAAAAAAAATCACTATGTAACTCAATTCAGTTTTCTGCCTACTTCCTACTCCCTAAGTACGATGACGTGATCATTTTGATCTTATATCTGTTTTTAGGTAACCATCTATTACCTTACTAAATTTCATCGAAATCTGTTCAGCCGTTCAGACGTGAAAGAGCAAAAGTCCCAACAACTAAAAATCACTAACTCAATTTAGTTACTGCCTACTGCCTACCCCCTAAAAACGATGGCGTGATTATTTATAGCCTATGACCATTTCTAGGTTATCATCTATCACCATACCAAATTTCATCAAAATCGGTTCAGCCGTTTAGGCGTGAAAGAGTAACAGACAGACAGAGTTACTTTCGCATTCATATATTAATATGGATTACATTTCAGCACGAAGGTAACACACACCAGCTTTACTCAGAAGAGGGTATTAACATCTTAGGCAACATTATTGAAGGGAATGCTGATTCTCCAAACCACCAATACTATGGAAGTTACTTAAACATGGCCCGTCATCTCCTTGGTTACTCTAAACATCCTTTGAACCACCATAAACTTGCTCCATCAGCTTTGGAACACTACTCCACCTCATTGAGGGACCCAGCGTTCTACCACATCTTCAAGAAAGTATTCGTCCTCCTCGACCAATTCAAGCAAAACATGCCACACTACCAACACAAACACTTGTACCAAAACGGCCTGAAGATCGAGAACGTTGAATTCGACAAATTGGTAACTTACTACGACCACTTCCTGTCAGAAATCACCAACGGTCTCTATGTTACTCCAGAAGAGTACGAACAAGACACCTTCAGGGTTAAAGTTCACCAATATAGACTCAATCATGAGAATTTCAATTACAAAGTTCATGTTAAGGCTGAGAAGCCAACCAGAGCTGCAGTGAGGGTCTTCATTGGTCCTAAATACGATGAACATGGCAGAAGCCAGAAATTGAGTCAAGTTTATGACAAACTCTTCCCGATCGATAACTTCGTTCGTGATTTGAAGGTTGGAGATAATGTAATCACCAGAAACTCAGATGACTGTTATTGGTTCATTAAGGATATGCCTAGCTTCTTCGAAGGCTACCACAACGGCAAATTTTCGATCCAACATGGATTACCTGCAAGGTATATTAGTAGCCATTCAATTATTGTAACAGAACTTCATTCAATATTATTTATAGGTTCAAACTGCCTAGAGGAAGCGAAGAAGGTACCTCATTCCAAGTATACGTCATCGTCTACCCATATGTTCAAGAAAAAACCAACGAACATCATTACGAAAAGGATGGACTCATCCTTGAAGATTACTTTCCAGTAGACTCTTTACCATTGGGTTACCCATTCGACCGCCCAGCTGAAAACGAAGATGTTTACCATGTACCAAACGCTTTTGTCAAGCATGTCAAAGTGTACCACCAGGTAAACCAAGAAATCTTACATAAAAATACTGAAGAAGACTCCTCCGAACACCAAGTAGATACTGACGTATACCAGCAACGTGGGGACCACAATAACTACCATGTATACCACTACAAAGTAGAAGATAATGATGACCAGAAGAAGGACTCTGTTTACCATGGTCAAAACTACGTTAACGCCAATAAGTACCAGAGCTATGGACTTAAATCTTTCTTCCAAGATTTGGCCAAATACCCTGGATTATACAAACACAGTGTATATGCCCCATCATACAAAAACTACCAAGTTGTTGAACATGGGATGAAAAAAGACCAAACTCATGTAGACAACCAGATCCAATACGGAAAGCAAAATTTGTATGACGACGACCAAAGTTACGACAAGTACCAAAAACACGAGACTTATGGTGTTGACCAATACTACCCCAAGTACCAAAAACACAGTGTTTTCAGTGGAAACCAAGATTATGACAAGTACCAAAAAGTTTATGGTGTCGACAGCCAATACAATGGTAAATACCAGAAACAATATGGTTCTGATGACGACCAGTACTACGGAAAATACCAAAAACACAGTGTGTACGGTGATGACCAAGATTATGACAAGTACCAAAAAGTTTATGGTGTCGACAGCCAATACAATGGTAAATACCAAAAACAGTATGGTTCTGATGACGACCAGTACTACGGAAAATACCAAAAACACGGTTTTGGTGTTCATGATGTAGACTACAAGTATCAAGGCCAATACAACGACATGTACCATAAATCTGGCTATGGTAAAACATATGATACCAAGTATGCCCCTTACCAAGATGAAGATCAGGTGAAATATGGTTATGGTAAAAACTACCAGACGTCCAGTGAAGAGCATCATGGACCAATGTACATCATTATTGATTACAGAGCAACAGACTGCATTTTTTTAAACATTCATATGTTTTGTAACGTATGAGCTAATAAATATTAGTGATTTGCATATTTCTCAGTTTTTTTTCAAGAATAACCTTGATCAATTTATTGGTCTCATAAGTTCACTCTGAATCTTAATAATGCCAGGTTAATTTTAAAGCAAAATTAAGGAATAAAAAGAATAAAAGTCAACTATAAGTTCTAGATTAATATGGCTGTAAATTGAAAGAGTTTGCCAACG
Source organism: Propylea japonica (assembly GCA_013421045.1). Lineage (NCBI taxonomy): Eukaryota > Metazoa > Arthropoda > Insecta > Coleoptera > Coccinellidae > Propylea > Propylea japonica. Next base: position 11,707,641 of record CM024247.1, read on the forward strand.
CTTGTATGCTATTTTCAACTAAAGGGTTTTCCAATAAGAGGTGTTATTTTGATATTCAAAGAAAAATGACATTTTTTAATATAAATGATCGGATGTTTATTCATTATTAAGAAGAAACTATGCAGTTAATAGTGAAAATAACATCAGGCAAATGACCACCACGACCACGCTTACAGGACCATATCCTTTTAATGAAATTTTCCTTAAACAAATCGCAAAGTGGCTGCCCTATGTCCTCGATAGCCTCACGAATTCCATCTTTGAAGTCTGAATCGAAGCTGGGCTATTGGCGCAGATCTTCTCTTTCACGTGGCCCCAAAGGAAGAAGTCGCAAGGTGTTAAATCACAAGATCTCGGTGGCCAATTCTGATCACCTCTTCGAGAGCATGCATTTCAACGACCCAATCAGCAAAGACACGACGTTGTTGATGATCAGCCGGCTTGATTTCTTGTGTTAACTGAACTTCATAAGCCTTAAGACCCAAATCTTTATGCAAAATACGGTGTAATGACGTTTGTGGAATGCCTAATTCCAAAGAACGACGAGGAATGGACAAACCTGGGTTTTCTTCCACACTTTCGGCTACACCAGAGATTTTCGGCAGTTCTTGAGCAACGTGCACGGTTTTTATTCTTCACATCACTAATTGTCCCAACAGCTCGAGTTTATCCACCAACTTCTTTATTGCGGTCCGACAAGGTGCTTAACGACGACCCAAAAATATTCGAGTTTTACGAACCGTCTCTGCCAAATTTTCACCATTTTTATGGTGAATTTCAATATTTCAATTACTGTATTCGTTTGCAGTATTTCGAGCTCCTAAGCTGTACCAGTGCTTGTGCGCAGCCAATGGGAAGCCGTATTTCGAGCTTTTGAGTAACTCAGGAGCACGAAATATCTCAAAACGAATAGGCTAAATGCGTTCTTGAAGCGTGTATCGTTCCATTTTATTAATGGCGTAGTATCTACTCGTCAAATGTCAAAAAATGACAGCTTCGAACGTGACATCTACCGAAATAGCGGGTTATTCAAAATAACACCTCTTATTGGAAAAACCCTTTATGTTTACAATAGTCGTTGTTTTGGTTGATGTCTTCGGAAGAATAAAACAGCCGAAGAACACAGAAATCAATTTAAATAAACGGTGGGGTGGAAGAACTTGCTAATTCAGAAATTCCATAAAATAAATTATTATATATATATTATATTATATTATATTAAATTAATTATTTATCTATAATCGAGTACAGAGTGATCCACTTATATTGGTAACCTAATTTTTCTCGAAAAGGGATTAATATTTTTTTATTCTGTTGACGGTATTTGATACAGGTCAATGTTGACTAGGTATGTGCAAAAAAAAACGGAGAAAATAATTAAGATGCCAGGCGTCGCGGTGCTTTAAACATATTTTTCCATGGAACATACCTTTTTAATCGTGTCATTCGAAAGATAATTTAATTCTGAATGTTTCTTCTGAATACCATTTTTTTCTATTGCTTACCGTCAGCAACCTGCAGCGTGTTTTATGTTAATTCTATTCCATTTATTTTTTTCTGTATTGTGACAGTATGCCTTGATTTAGAGACATAGATATGATTGTGTTTCTCAAAATCAAAGAGACTTTGTAGCAAACTATTTCTCAATCATTATTTTCATCAAATATTATATTTTATAACAATAAACATTTTTTTTAATAATAAATGCAACATGTCAAATCATATGTTCTATATAGCGGCCATTATGATCCATACATAAATTATATCTTTTCTTTTCGCCATCTTCAAAACTGTTAACATAAACTCGAAAGTGTATTTGCAAGTTTTTGTTCAATGAATTCTTAAATCCGTAGTGTTTTTCTTCCCCATCCTGTAGAGTTAAAACTTTATCCCCAAAATTATAATTATTTATATTTACCAATTTGGAATCATATTTGAATACTTGATGCACAAAAACGTTTTGTATTTGTCCTTTCTTTCTTGTTCAATTCTCACCATCAGATATAACACGAGAACCATTCAACCGATTTGGCCTACCCTAACTCTACGCCAATGCTTTCACAAACTGGTTATCACCTCCTCCATTCAATCAACACCTTAAAGATCACTTCAGAATTTTTCAAACCAAGAAATATCATCCCATTTATTTATCCCATTAAAAAGATAAAAAAAATATACAAACGCCTTCCTTATCACATGCAAAATTAGACTTCCTTATCACCATCGCATTCAATATCGTAACCAATCATTAGCAGAAGAAATTCAACAGAGAGCGAGAGGTCACCATAGCACAGAAAAACAACCAAACCTTATCTGGGGTTAAGTGAAATAGCCTGTCTTCAAGCTGACAAAAATACACTATATAATGTCTATATTCTCACTGGCATCGTTGCAATCCAAACGTTTGTTTCTAACGACGCAAGAAGCAAGCATGAGAGCTGCATCTGCCATTTTGAGCCTTGCAGCATGTGCGGCAGCTTTCAGTACCCTCAAGGTGGTACAAATGGTCGCAAGAGCTTAGCCTACGATGACAACCTCCTTAGTAACATCTATGGACGTTACCAAGCGCCCTACAGCACCCAGTTCTACCAGAAGAGGTACGGTGGTCAAGTGGTGTCGAATCGGGGGTACCAGAAGGGCAGCATCTACGACCAATTGACTGATTCGGAGGAATACAGTCCCATTGATGGTATGGAGGGTCAGAATGGTAACCAGGGACTCTATGGTGTTTATAAGGGACTCTATAATAAGTATTCTGAAGGAATTTACAATAAGTACTTGAATAAGTTCTATGATTACTTCAACAATAATAATAAGAGAGATTATAGTACCGATGTGAAAGGACCAGTGAAGAACAGTAAGTGAATGTTGATTAAGAGAATACAGGGTGAGTCGACAGGGTGTTCCATAATGAACTATTGAGATATTAAGTGGAATAATTTTGATAATTGTTAATTGTAGATATTTCTATGAACTTACCCGTTTCCACTGCATTAACATATTATATTTTCCGACGATCAAATGTTTTTTCAACTATAGAGACATCTTCAGCAATTTACTGATGAGGTCAAACAGTTTTATTTTTTTTTGAAAACAATACGCAAAAAAGTGGAATCAGGCCAAATTTGTAAAGAAATTATTGAGAATTTGTAAAATAATTATCAATTCGAATGAAAGCAGTGTCATGTGATTTTTTCTCTAAAAATATTCATTACAGACTTCCATACAGACTCATAATTTCATAAAATACCCACAATAGCATCATAGTTTTGAAAAAATATTATTATCCTTATTAAGAAGTTTATTGGCTCCTAAAATCACCCCCTTAAATATCAGCATATCATTAAAGAACACCCTGTATGCATAATAATAAGAACAAAAGCACTTTCCTCAAAAGAACTATTAAAACATCCGGTATTTGAAAATAATGATGTTGAACCTACTTTTCGAATATTAATGTATTCAAAATTTTTTTAAATAATTATAAATCTTCATTTACGTTAATAAATCACCTCTCTTTCGAATATTCTATAGGTATAACAACGTTGATATTGTAGGTTATTTTCAATTTATTATTTCTGTGTTTGTTTACATATTCATATGTATTCTTCTGTGTTTTTTTATTTACTGTTGTACTATGTTCAAATTGTTGTTTTGTATTTTAGTCTATTTTTATTTGAGTAAGTAAATGCAATTTTGATGTATTGGAGCCAAAATTGGATTGGATATTACTTTATTTGAATGATATTCAGCTATTGTAAACCTTGTTTGAAATGATTTTTCGCATAATCCATGTTTGCATTCATAATATTTACTTAGTTGATAGGTAGTCCTTTCAGTGTTATAATCTTATTTCAAGTTAAGTTTGATTATTTTCACTATTACTTGATTATAATTCGTTTCGGGCTCGACATTAGCAATTAGAGGTTCTGCAACATTATTTTAAAAATTAGTTGTAATCAAAAACTGATAAGAGTCGTATCAATCAGTAACAAATGATCATTTTTCACTCAAGAAACATCAGGATGGAATTATTCAAACTCTCAATTCAAATTATCGTTCACCCAAGTTAACCTCGTTGAGATAAATTTAAAATTACACTTAATAAATTGAGTTCTTTTACAATAACTGAAAATGGCTGAAAAGCAGATGAAATCTCAACTTATTCTTCTTTATGCAGTGGACAGTGACATGGTTACGAAACAGCAACACGTCTACCAACTTCTCAGGTTCATCCATAACCCTGTCTACGATGATGCTTTCCAGAAAGTATACAACAGCTTCAGTTTGGAGAAGTATGCTGATAATTATGAGGTGAGTTGAAAATTCTTTAACTCTTTATCTCTATTTCTTTGACTCTTTAAGTTGATGAGGAGCTCAGAACTTTAATATCAGCCTGACTATCAGAATGGGTCACTTTGTCAAGCCCTTGATGAAGGGTTTTCCAATAAGAGGTGTTATTTAATATTCAAAGAAAAATGCCATTTTTCAATATAAATGATCGGATGTTTATTTCATTATAAAGAAGAAGCTATGCCTTTAATAGTGGAAAATAACATCAGGCAAATGACCACCACGTCCACGATTACAGGACCATATCCTTTTAATGAAATTTTCCATAACCAAATCGTAAAGTGGCTGCCCTATGTCCTCGATAGCCTCACGAATTCCATATTTGAGGTCTTGAATTGACACTGGGCTATTGGCGTAGATCTTCTCTTTCACGTGGCCCTAAAGAAAGAAGTCGCAAGGTGCTAAATAACAAGATCTTGGTGGCCAATTGTGATCACCTTTTCGAGAGATAACACGGTCCGAAAACTTTTCTCGCAAAAGATCAATGGTTTCGTTGCTTGTGTGGCACGTAGCGCCGTCTTGCAGAAAGTAAACGTTGTTCAGATCAATACTATACAATTTCAGCTATAAAAAATCATTAATCATCAAGAACGACGAGGAATGGACAAACCTGGGTTTTCTTCAACACTTTCGGCTACAGCATTAATATTCTCGCCGGCTGTTCTTGGGCGACGTGCACAGGTTTTATTCTTTACATCACTAACTTGTCCCAACAGCTCGAATTTTTCCACCAATTTCTTTATTGCGGTCCGACAAGGTGCTTTACGACGACCCAAAAATGTTCGAGTTTTACGAACCGTCTCCACCTTTTTTATAGTGAATTTTAATAATTTCAATGCGTTCTTGAAGCGTGTATCGTTCCATTTTTATTAATGGCGTAGATTCTACTTGTCAAATGTCAAAAAATAACAGCTTCAAACGTGACATCTACCGAAATAGCGGGCTATTCAAAATAACACCTCTTATTGGAAAACCCATTAGTTTCTTTCCAGGTTTCTATCTTCTATGCTTCCTTGGATTGCAAGCATTTCTCTGCCGGAAAAAACTCGAATAGGAGCCTAACGATAGTGTACACTTGGTTCTTGGCACATTTACTCAAGCGCCGGCACCTATCGTGGTTTAGAATCATCTGTATACCATTTGACGGTATTTACTTTGAAGTTTTGGGTATAGTATTCTTTTTTCTCCCATAGCATCAAGTGAAAGTTCTTCTCAATACTCACTTTTCCATTATAACATCACTAGATGAATTCTCGTACTTGTTCAGAGAGGACTAGGCTCTCTGACTTTAAATTATTTTATTACCTGTAACTCCCCTATATATTCAAAGTATAGCCTCATAGGCTGCTCTATTGATCACTAGATACAGAGGAGTGAGATCTGTGATGACCTCAAGTGCTCTAGTTGGGCAGGTTCTCATAGCTCCAGTATATATATTCTTTGAATTGAGAGCTAAGAAAACACAATACATGAAACAAAAAAGTCCCTAGCTGAGGTTGGTGCAAAACGGGGTACCATACCATTCTGGCGTATGATACCAGAGCACAGGGAAAAACCTCAGTAGAAAAAACCCTGCCTCGCCGTTTTTACAAAATTGAAACTTAAAACTATTCGAATAAATACCTTCAGTATTCAGATCCAAAATATTTATTTCTTGCTCTTGGGCCAGGAGGGTGTTTTAACTTTTAAACCAAGTCTGGCGTTCAAGTGATTATTTTTCGAATCTCCTGTTCTTCTAAGACCGCTACAAGACCCTACTGAAGGGTAATCATCTCCCATAGATTTAAATAGTGGTATTCCATCCTTAATATCGAATTAAATTTCGGAATAATGATCAAACACGTGTGAAAAACTTATGTCCAACTTAGCTCCAGTGATACAAACACAGGCAAGTCTTTGTACCTTGCCGAGTATTTTTCTCGTGCTTGTCAGCCACTAGCAGACCCAACAGACGTTGTTCTGTATACCAAAAATTCATTCATTCGATCCAGCCGTTTAGTTGCATAGTAGATGAATAACCTAAATAACGACTACAGCGCCATCTGTTGATCTGATTGTGATCATAAACATACGGGCATCAGGCAATCCAAAATACATTCATACATCCCTCACACTTCGGTAACCTTCCTACCCGCCTAGTGCCTACAACGGAGACGCATTTTGGTGCGATTTCATCTTCACCCTGCCATATCTTTTGATGTATTCATCATAATTGATTGATGTGAAAAGCAATTTCGTTCTAAATTAAATACTGGGTATGAACGACGTATTCAATTGGATAAGGATCAATAGCGTTTTCATAAAAAAATACTACCAAATAATGCATTATTTTGAGAAACATTCGGAAAACTTAAAAGGTGATACCGAGTCAACCTTGAAATAGATATATGCTATCGCGGACTTTTTTGTAGAACTATTAAAGAGGTACATTTCCGTCATACAATGTTTCCATGTACGTCTTACGGTTTTTGCATCGCACCTGAAAATAGCTGATTTTGGTACTCATATTTTTTATCATTGAAGTTATAGTAGGTTTCCTTATTTTTCTCAGGTGAAAAGTATAGCCTATATTACTCAGTGATAGTGTACCTTTCTAAGGGTGAAAGAATTATTGAAATCGGTCTAGTAGCTTATGAGTTAACTCGTATCAAACCCACAAACATACAAATCTTTCCTCTTTATAATATTAGTATAGATAACCTCTGAAAAATCTCTGTTTTTTTCAGACCGAAGCCTACGAAAGGTTCATGCGTCTATGGAGGAACCAAGCTTACCTCCCCAAGGGCGCCATCTTCTCCGTCATGAACGACCACCACGTCAAACAGGTCCAAGCCTTGTTCGACCTCTTCCACACTGCCAAAAACTACGATACCTTCTACAAGACCGCTGTCTGGGCCCGCCAACACATAAATGAAGGGATGTTCTTGTACACCTACTCCGTAGCCCTGGTCCATAGGAAAGATACCCAAGGTCTAGCCCTTCCAGCCATCTACGAACTCTACCCTCAGTACTTCTTCAGCTCCGAGGTCATGCAGAAGGCGTATCAATACAAAATGAGCCACTACGGAGGTGCCAACTCTAAGACATCTGGGATTTACACTATTCGCTCTGACTTTAATACCAATAAGCTCAACGGTGACTCTGAGCAGAGTCTTTCGTATTTCACTGAAGATGTCGGTATCAACGCCTTCTACTATTACTACAATCTGTATTTCCCGTACTGGATGAACTCGAAGAAGTACCAATTGGACGAAAAACGTGGTGAGCTCTTTTACTACGTCCATCATCAACTTTTGGCCAGGTTTTATTTGGAGCGTCTTTCCCATGGTGTTGGAGGTTTCGACTTGTTCAACTGGGATGCTCCTTTCCAGACAGGGTACTACCCAGGATTAACTTATCCCAATGGTGTGTCTTTCAACGAGAGGCCAAACTTTGCTGATCTTCAGGAGTACTTCCACAACTATGGCCAGCGTTGGTGTTATGTTGGTAAATACGGTTATGGTAACACTTATGTCGATACTTATGAGCAGAGGATCAGAGAAGCCATCGATTTGGGTTATGCTTATACGGTAAGTAGGACTTGAACTCCAGGATAGATTCACACCATTACTTATGTTGTTTTGGCAATTTTTCACCATTTATCGTATTGACCTCAGTCATATAAACATACACTGGGCAAAAAAATTAACGCACATTCTGAAAATCTCATTTTAATGAAAGTTAACTCTACATTGACTTTATAACTTATTTTATGTTCTCTCGGGAGGTTTTGAACGAAAAAAACACATAAATGGAGAAAAATTCAGGATTTCACCGAATCTTATGTGAAAAAAGAGAATAAACAATTTTCAAAATACTGGAATGCTAATAAGTGACTTAATACTTGGTATTTCCACCCCTTGCGTTAATTACAGCTCGGCAACGACGGTTCATACTCGAAATGAGTGATCTTAAAATGTTCTGATCTAATACTTCCCAGATTTCTCTGAGTTGGATTCCTAAGTCATTAAGAGTAGCTGGATGATTTTCTGAACTTCTCAGCCTTCTATTGAGGTTGTCCCAATCTGCTCAATCGGATTGAGACCTGGACTTCTTGTTGACCATTCCATTCGAGAGACTTCAACTTCTTCAAGGTATTCCTGAACGATGCGCGCACGATAGGGTTTGGCATTTCGTCCATAAAAATTAAATTTTCACCAATGTATGGGGCAAATGACACTACATGCTCTTCAAGAATGTTCCTTATATACCTATCAGCATTCATAGCTCCATTATCAAAGACCACTAGGTCTGTGCGAGCAGTCAAAGATATTCCTCCACCCCATACCATAATCGATCCTCCCCCGAAACCAGTAGTATTCAGGAAATTTCACTGAGCATATCTTTCATCATGTGGACGTCTGTATACAAGGGAATGTCGATCACAATGGTAGAGGCAGAATCTAGAGTCATCTGTGAAGAGAACTCTTTCCCAATCAGCCTTGTCACAATGGATATGCTCTCTCGCAAAATCCAAACGCGCCCTTCGATGGGCTGGGGTAAGAGCTGGGCCTCTTGGCGCGACACGAGGCCTTAAATCATATTCTCTGAGGCGATTTCTTATTGTCTGAGTGCTAATTTGCACCCCATGAGTTTGCTCAAGCTGATTTTGAAGAAGGCAAGCGGTTGCAAACCGTAGTAACGTTCTTGAATGGCAGTTGTTACCCGTGGTCTACCCTGTCCTGGTCTTCGGACATTCATACCTGTCTCTCTGAATCGCTGCAACATTCTGGACACACTTGCATGGGAAACTCCAAACCTTTCTGCAATTCTTGTGTATGTCCACCCTTCTTCTCACAAAACTACCGCTTGGGCACATTCCTCTTGGGTCAAATTGCGTGTTTCGCGTTGCATAGCGAACGAGTGTAGAAAATCAAACGAAAAAAACTATTGATCACTAGAATTGATCGAGATCAACTGATTTCAGAATGGAGCCAATACATTCAAATCTGATAATCTCATATTTTTTATTCCTGCTGGGAAAAAACATCTGTATTAAAGAAAACGTTGAAAGTGGATAACATATGCATGCATAATTCTGATAAAAATAATTATCATTGAAAACACCTTCAGTTGTAGAATATTTGAGATTTCCATTTTTTGCGCAGTGTATTATAGTGTACTACCACACTTATTATTTCAATGGAGAACCTAACTCATCATAAACGCATAAACCTGACAAAACCAATTGACTTAGTTCCTTTTCATCCTGCAGCAAGACGGGGACAAAGTAGACCTTTACACTCCAGAAGGTCTCAACATCCTTGCCAACCTAATCGAGGGTAATGCCGACTCCCCAAACTACAGATACTACGGAAGCTACGTGAACTTCGCCCGTCATCTTTTGGGCTTCTCCAAGCAAGCTTTGGACGACATCTCCTTGGCACCTTCTGCCTTAGAGCACTTCGAGACCTCCATGAGAGACCCTGCCTTCTTCCAGATCGCCAAGAAGATTTTACTGCTCTTCCAGAAGTTCAAGGTCAACATGCCTGAATACACGGAGAAAGACCTGCATTTCCCAGGCGTTAAGGTTGAGAAATTCGAGACTGACCCCTTGGTGACTTTTTACGAGAAGTTTTACAACACCGACATCACCAACTGTCTCACCATAACTCCAGAGGAAAGCGAAAATGACTCCACGTTCAAGATACAGGTAGAGCAGTACCGTTTGAACCACAAAAACTTCAGCTACAAGGTCTATGTGAGCTCTGAGGAGGCTACAAAGGCTAATGTAAGGATTTTCATTGGTCCAAAGCACGATGAACATGGTCGTAGCATTGATTTTTCTGAAAACCGCAACAATTTCGTTGAACTGGACCAGTTTATCTACAATTTGAAGTCAGGGGACAACGTTATAGTTAGAGATTCTAAAGACTTCTTGTGGTTCGGAGGAGACAAGACCAGCTACTTGGACTTGTACAAACATGTTAGGAACGAGCAGGACTTCGAGAAGGTGTATAAAGTGGATGATTTCATGAATGGATTCCCAAGAAGGTAAGTATTCCATGGATCTTTAGGTAGATTACATTCCACTGCAACCTAAATGACTATTGTGCCTCTCATTAGCTGTCTTCGCAACTGCACTACAGCTCGCCCTCCAGTTCCAAGCCCCAATGTATATCCAGTATCTGAGAAGCCTGCAAGGACGCAGGATTCTCATTTCTCCTATAAATTTCCAGCCCACGACATTCTTTGTGCAGGCTCGCAACGGCGAAGTTTTCTGTAACTTAGTGAACAGGAGTTTCCTTTTTTTTCTCCAAACCTACACTCATTAGCTTCTGTTGAGCCTGTTTTTCATATGCTTCCCACTCTTCCTGAGATACAAATAGGGGTTTTCCAATAAGAGGTGTTTTTTGATATTCAAAGAAAAAGCCATTTTTCAATATAAATGATCGGATGTTTATTTCATTATAAAGAAGAAGCTATGCCGTTAATAGTGGAAAATAACATCAGGCAAATGACCACCACGACCACGCTCACAGGACCATATCCTTTTAATGAAATTTTCCATAACTAAATCGCGAAGTGGCTGCCCTATGTTCTCGATAGCCTCACGAATTTCATCTTTGAGATCTTGAATCGACGCTGGGCTATTGACGTAGACATTCTCTTTCACGTGGCCCTAAAGGAAGAAGTCGCAAGGTGTTAAATGACAAGATCTCGGTGGCCAATTGTGATCACCTCTTCGAAAGATAACACGGTCCCGAAACTTTTCCCGCTAAAGATCAATGTTTCGTTGTTGATGATCGGCCGGCTTGAGTTTATGTGTTAACTGATTTCTATAAGCTTTAAGACCCCAATCTTTATGCAAAATACGGTGTAATGACGTTTGTGGAATGCCTAATTCAAAGAACGACGAGGAATGGACAAACCTGGGTTTTCTTCAACACTCTCGGCTACACGCAATATTCTCGGCTGTTCTTGAGCGACGTGCACGGGTTTTATTCTTCACATCACTAACTTGTCCCAACAGCTCGAATTTTTCCACCAATTTCTTATTGCGGTCCGACAAGGTGCTTCACGACGACCCAAAAATGTTCGAGTTTTACGAACCGTCTCTGCCAAACTTTCACCATTATAATGAATTTTAATAATTTCAATACGTTCTTGAAGCGTGTTTCGTTCCATTTTTATTAATGGTGTAGTTTCTACTTGTCAAATGTCAAAAAATGACAGCTTCAAACGTGACATCTACCGAAATAGCGGGCTATTCAAAACACCACCTCTTATTGGAAAACCCTTTACCTTTTGGACACTGCAGTTTCAAAAGATTCTTCCATAGTGCTTCTCTTTCAGTTTCTTCATTCTCCAAAAAATAAGTGCATTCGCCTATACCACAGAAGAGTTCTGGGCCAGTAAGTGACGTTTGAGTTCCCTTTCTGGCTCTTGTGTTAGTTCCTTCATTTCATTTGATTCTTATGAAGAACCCAGAACCCAGACTAAAGAGACGAATATAGTATTCGTTTTGAAGATTTTCGAGCTCCTGAGCTGTACCAGTGCTTGTGCGCAGCCAATGGCAAGCCGTATTTCGAGCTTTTGAGTTACTCAGGAGCACGAAATATCTCAAAACGAATATGCTACTTGTTGTTCTTGCTTACTTCATTGAGTTATCAACCCCAACAGGTACATGCTACCAGAGGATCATCAGATGGCACCACCTATCAAGTATACGTCATACTGTCCCCATACAAACCGCAGCAAAGCGAACAGACCCAAACGTACTACGAAACAAATACAACCAAGAGACTGTCTTTACTGCCAAACAGAAGGACGACGAGCAAGTCTACGACAAGATGGACCAATACAAGATGGTGAGGATAGATAGCTACCCCCTTGGATCCCGTTCGACCGCCCTGCAGAGTTCCAGCAGACATACTTCGTGCCAAACCCCGCATGGTGGACGTCAAGGTCTACCACCAGGTACTTAAGAGAGACGCAGTTGAGACTGACGATTATTTTGAGGCTAAACCGAAATTTTTCATGTGATTTTTTTGATAAATAAATTTTAAGATTTAGTTAATTTGAGTTTTATCTAGTTTTTCCTCTTTCAAAAGCATTTTAAGGTTCTTTTTATTGTTTTATGAAGACTTAAATTTTTTTAAATTTACTACCTGGGGAGTTCAAATATAAACGAGACTTTTCGATTTTCGAGTACAATAGTGGGGGGGGGAACATTCCTGATTTTTTGTTGTTGGGTAGGTTTGTCAGGAGTAAGGGAAGCACGTCGGATTGCCTCATCGACCCTCTCGGTGCCCACTGTGACGATGTTTGAACAAGAGGTTCCTCCGTCAATTGCGCAACGTGTTGTAATCAAGTTCTCGCCGAGGAAGGCGTAAAACTGGCCAAAATCTTGAGGAGATTGACTGCCGATGTTCAGAGAAGAGACACTGTCGCGAGCCAGAGTGTTTGCATGGCATAAACAGTTCGTGGAGGGTCGTGATTGAGATGAAAATGAGAGCCATGACCGCAGCGAACATATCAGTAGTGTTCGACAGCTTATTGGAGACGACATACGTCGTACCACTTCTGAAATTGCAAGTTAGGTCGGCATAAGTTATGGGAGCACCTACTCCATACTCACAGAGTAGCAAGGGTACCGTAATGGTTGCGCCAGGTGGTTTCCTCACCTTCTCACAGCTGACCAGAAATTGCATCGTTTTCAGGTGTGTGGGCGTCTTCTTGCACGATCTCAGGAACAAGGAGACCAATTCCTCACTCACATTATCACCTGTGATGAAACATGGCTGCACCACTACACCCCAGAGTCTAAACAAGCGAGTAAGGAGTGAAGAGAACAATACGTTGCGCAATTGACGAGGAATCTCTTGCTCAAACATCGTCACAGTGGACACCCAGAGGGTCGATGAGGCAATCCGACGTGCTTCCCTTACTCCTGACAAACCTACCAACAACAAAAAAATCAGGAATGTTCTTCCCCTCTAACGAATCTCGACTCGTGGAGGCGAGCCTTCTTCGCTAAGCGGTTTGCCTGCTAATCGTTACGCTGTATTGTGTGTTGCGGATAATGCGTGAATTTTTATAGATGCGCCCCTTTGAGGTTTATACATATTTAAGGATGCTGCACATAGTACTAGACAAACCACAAACTTCGAAACTCTTATCAATTAATGCATTCACCACACACAATTAATTCTACGGATCAAACAAGAAACTAGGATTCAGGAAATGATCTAAATGATCAAATGAAGTATATTCATCAATAATGAAACATTATTCAAAAATATATTTCATATAAAACAATGGTAACATTTTAAACCCCCAATTTCATAAATCGTCACTTCGTTGATATTTACGCTTCTTATCATCCTTCCAACCATACGGTGCGGGGCAGTAACAAGCCTTTTGTTGAGCATCCAAGTAAGGTTTACAACCGAAAGTTAGAGTTCCGGTGAACAACATTTTAGCTGCCCCTTTGCAAGCTTGAAAAAATATACAAAGAATACAAAAAAAATTATAATACAACACTTAATTCATAATATATCATATCTCCTTATAAGAAACAGAATAACTATATAGAGTAATCTTTTTTTGATATATGTATTCAACAATGACTTCAGTGGAAAAGTTGTGAATTAAGTTGACTGTTGTCTTCATATAAAAGACTTTTATACGTCCATGGTTGTCTTTTACGGAGTGAAAGAAATTTTGTCAAACATTGTAATACTATTTATTTATTGTTGATTGATACTAAAAGACCCTATATGATGAAATCCAGAGATGCTGTTATTGCTAAAACTTTCTGCGATATCTGGAATCAGTTATACAGTGTGTTTGGTAACGACTTAGCGATAATTTAAGGTCATCAAATATACCTAATATTATCGACAAAAACAAAAAACTTAAACTTGGAAGTTTACCCCCTTAGTTTTGGAGTAGTCAGTAGTCCCCATCTGAAATTTACTTTTTATTTTCGTCGATCCTTCCAAATATATCGATTTCTTTGGACATAAAGGTCCTACAGATGTGAAAAAAATGTTTTTGAAAGATGATACTACCACCTTTCATTGAAGTATACCAATATAAAAACATTCAACTTGAAAACACCATAAAAAAATTCTTCAAAAAAGTTCATAGTGAAAATATGTACTGATTTTCTCAGTAAATCCGCAATAGTACAAGAACTAGCACATTAAAGTATAATTTTTTTTCAATGATTCAACACGCAAGGACACAAGCTACAAAACAACACTTGTAAGTTACATGATTTGAGATTTATTGCTGTTCAAACATGACCCTTATGAAAATTGATAAAATAAAAAAACCTCAATACTGTACTTTCGATAATTATCAATGATACAACAAACAAATTAATCATAAAAATTGCTCAAAATGGCCGCCTCTGCTCTGTAGACAGGCAGTGGCCTTCATGACACCTGTCTTGTGTCTTTTGCTCGCGTAGTGATCATGTTCGAGCAGCAATAACTCTCAAATTATGTAACTTACAGATATGATGTGAGTGTTGTTTTGTAGCTAATATCCTTGCGTGTTAAATCATTGAAAAAAAATATACTTCAATGTGCTAGTTCTTGTACTACTGCGGATTTACTAAGAAAATCAGTACATAATTTTACTATGAACTTTTTTAAAGAATTTTTTATGGCGTTTTCAAGTTGAATGTTCTTATATTGTTATACTTCAATGAAAGGTGGTAGTATCATCTTTCAAAAAACATTTTTCTCACATCTGTAGGACCTTTACGTCCAAAGAAATCGATATTATTTGGAAGGGTCAACGAAAATAAAAAAGTAAATTTAAAATGGGAGCTATTCCAAAACTAAGGGGGTAAACTTCCAAGTTTGGGTGTTTTTGTCGATAATATTAGGTATATTTGATGACCTTAAATTATCGCTAAGTCATGACCAAACACACTGTATAGTCCTTTCACTAAAGTTTGAGCCATTGGTTGGCCATGGAAATTTGGCATATTCCACTGTGTATAAATGTATATTAAAAATTTTAGGTCATGTTGTTTATTTTCTTGTCAGATTGATACGCAATGTTGTCAATATTGCATAGAGTTCCGTGATAATTCGCAAGCTTGTCAGACGAGGCTTTATTTTACATTATGACAGCAAATACTGCCAACTTCAGATAAATAAACAAACGCCTTCCATGCGCTCAGACTTTCATGAACGGACTATAGCTTATTATATTGTTTAGTTTACTATGTTTAGAATTTTCAAACCAATTTTTGTGGGAATCAACGAATCTCTATTTAATAAATCAATATGATGCTTGAATATTTTAACCTACCTTTCATCGTCGAAATTCCACCAATTTTATGCGTATAACCCTCACAGTATTTATACAAGCACCGCTTAAATTCTAAATCACATAATTCCTTCTCCTTTCTGCAAGTATCGTAGCAAATATCATGATCGTTACAGCATTTTGTCATTTCACTAACTGGAAGATATTCAGCAGGAATAGATACGCCTAAGGAACCACAACCATTAGCTTTTGGTACATGGTTTCGATGAGGTCTTGGAGTAATATCTAGAAATGAACCTCCGATGACCAAACACTTATTAATTGATATTATTTTTTAGATACCGTTTGGACATTTGAAAATACAGTCTTCCTCCACAGCTGAATCAAACATATCCGTGAAAGTCTGGAATTTCTTGGCAACATTTACAACATTGGAAAATAGACCATTGAAGGTATGTTCAGCAGTAATGACGGCATCTCTTAAATTCGTTATAATACTCGAGCCGTATCCAGAATAAATGTAACCAATGAAAGTCAAAATATAAATTGCTACTTTTCCATAGGGAATATCCATATTTGCTGCAAAAGTTTACATAACAATAAAAATTATGATGAAAATGAGGTTAGGTTGCTTCCTTACCGCTGTTTTAATTGTTTTGTTGTAACAGATAAGGATTATCAATGCAATAAAAGGTGGAAATGCACATTACAGGTCAACTTATAATCATTTTTGTAGGATGGTTTTATTTTATTCTATTTTAAAACTCGACTGATGTGGTGCTACATCATTCAAACATGACCTTTGATCATAGAATTCTCAACTCTTCTGTTGAATTTTGAATTTCGCGCAATTTTCATTCGAAAAATATTTGTTTGATGGAATCATCACACGAAAATTATGGTAATTAAGTAGTTAATTTGGATAGAAAGTAATTAAAGGTAAAACTTGAAGGAGTAGATAAGAAAAGAAGCAAAGAAAACTTTTTTGGGAACTTAAACACAAATTAATAATTTAAAAAATTATGGGAATTAAGTAGTTAATTTGATAGGAAATAATTAAAGTTAAAACTTGAAGGAATAGATAAGATAAAACAATAAATTGTTGCAGGTGGTTTATATTCAGAGTATTTGCATATTAATTAATAACAATTTACCTTCTTATTATATAAAATATTTGAAAACACAATATCAAATTGTAGTATCTCAGTATTTCTAGGCATTTAACTCTTGTTTAAAAATATTTTTGAAGTTCTCCTTTTTCGTATAGGGCCTTAACATCAGATCCTCCTCCAAGACATTCACCATTGACAAATACACGAGGAACCTACAAAAACAAAATGTAATTAATATTTCATACTAAGAAATAAGATAGCAATCTTCATTTTTCTGATTGTAATTGCAGCACTTACAGTTCTTGCTCCAGTTATTTGACCCAAAATGGTTTGGATTTCATCTCCATCGTCACGATTGTCCAATTCGACAGCTGTGTAAGTTTTCTGGAGACCGTCAAACACCTGAAGGTTTTATAGTTAGACAAGGTTTAAAATATGCATGAATACATCACCTGTTTGGCCATCTTGCAGTAAGGGCAATAGGTTTTAGAGAAAATGACAACTTTGTCGCTCTCGATGAGGTCTTTGACAGCTTTGGCTTTGTCGGCAGACATGCTTAGTCTTTTACTTGGCTGGTAGGAGTATCCGTTAACGTAACAGCCTTCTGCGAAACAATTCACAGAGTTTGAGAATTTCTTAACGAAATGCGAGCAAACTCCGCAAACCAAGCAGTATAGAAAGAAATATTTCAAGAAGAAATCCATCTGAGGTGCAAATTAAGAATCAATGCAATTTTTAAATTATCTAATGCTTTGTTTCGGCTCAAATTCTACTTACTAAATGTTGATCTAAGTATACGGTGAATTTTGAAGGAATTTGGAAAAGCTTGATGGGAAAGGTACCTAGGTACCTACTGGGATGGACAGGCAATGAGATGCCTGTTCCTTGATTTTGATGAGATGAAAGGAGTTCACTAGATTGTCACCAAATATGACTCAAGAAATTGAAGAATTGATTTTAATAAACAGTTTTCATATTGATCTGTGTGAAACTTACCTTGAACACGAAGTATAACAAGCTTGGTGATTAGTGGAAAATGGAGGTTATCAATTTTTCATCGAGTTATATCTGATGACGTATCACTGTCTTGTGGCCACAAATATTATGAAATATTTATTTACCAATAATTATGCGATAAAAGCCGCATTTTTCGATTACGTCTGGTCTAAAGATAAATAATCGATAGATAGAGATTTCAAAAAAGAAAACTATCATTTTCGAATGCGGTAATGTGAATTTTCAAGAATGATAAATATTCCAGCAAGAAGACACGTAAAAAAATGGGCAAATATTCTAAGAATCACAACGCGTGAAAATATTAACAAATTGTGTTGACGAAAACATATAAATTTCAAATATTTGAAGACAATCCATTTGTATCCGCCAAAACATCATTTTAATTTTCAATTGAGAGATGTCGCTGTCAGGCAACTTCAGATTAACAATACTCACTAGTTCCGACAAGACTTAACAATATATACACTTAAAATTCCGCTATGGTTGTGTTGTATGAAAGGAGAGAAGTTGAGCACTCCCCTAGACAAGGATGGATTATAACACAAATGCTCAAGCAGCACACTTGAGCTAAGTTTTTTTGAACATTTTTCAAATAAATATCACTCTCGATTTAAATGTGATAAAAACGGAGTTATTCTTTTGTGAACACTTGTTTTATTTCAATACTTTATCATTTTTAACTGATTTTTTCCTTGCTGTTAAAATTTCTTCCTTAGCTCTCAGCTTCTTTTTGAAGATGAAGAATATACTTTCGGCTGTATTCTGCTCATTTTTCGGCGCGTCCACTACAACTGTTTTTTTCGGAAACAGCCATCTTGATAACTTGGAATTTCTAAATGCGCGTCTAAATTTTTCATTCGTTATTCCATAGATGATCGGATTCACTGCTGCATTTACGAAGATTAAATATTTTGAGGCGAACCAGACAAACAAACTAGCTCCATGCATCTGAAAAAGGTTTATTTCGATCAAAATATCAAAAAGCTATACCCGTTTGTAATGGAAAAGATGTAGATATTTCTATGGTGTGGGACTTGAGCACCATAGAGTAAAGAATATATTCTATGGTGAGCACTGATGTTTATGAACCATAGATGAATAACAGATTATTTGTCTGTGCATGGAGCTTCAATGTGAAAGTGAAAATATGAAATATTTACATGAAATTATGTTATTTTCCTTACATCGTTGATATTTTGTGCCGATTTCCCCATTAATCTCGAGTATCTCCAGAAAATAATTCCAGTAAATGGTAGTCTGCAGAGTGTGAACGTCAGGATCACTATGAACATCATTTTTGCTGCTTTTTTCCTGTAGTTTGCTCTTCTTTGGTGATTCAATGCTTTTCTCAGGACGACTTTTTCGAAATTTCTCAGCTGAATAGAATTTCACAGATAAGAGAATTCTTTTACATATTATTTGATTTGATTTGGTGATGTGGATCTTCAAATATTTCAAATGATTTAGATACTTACTTTGACGAAAATCGAAATATAGCAAACGATCATAATAATAAGTGGTATCCAAACCAATACTGTTATTATTGTAGGCCAAAATATCTTAATTATTATAGGATGTTCAACACAATATGTTTCTAGGAAATCTTTCCATTGGCGTTCCTACAAAAAATAAAATGAGTCTCATGTTTTTTGCTAAAAGGCTCCCACCTTGTACTTTCTGTAGAATACTTGAGGTGAAGAAAGTATAAAACCAGTTATCCAAGTCAACAGCATGCAAATTTTTGTTTTCTTTATGTTCAAAGCCGTAGAATTTGCCACTATTGAAGTCAATCTATCGTAAGTTATAACTGAAAGACTAATAACACTTGAAATCAATATCGCACCTGAAAATTTTCTCGTGAAAAAGTGGAAAATTAATTTTTTGAACACCTACATTCCAAAGCTGCTTCTGTCTTGCATCCAAATTCCCCTAATACGTAGTTTTGAAACATATCGTATGTAATTATATAAACCCAAGGATGTATAAGCAGGGAAAGCATATCTGCTAAGGCCATATTCCAATCATCAAGTTAGTCGGTGTTCTAAGGTGCTTGTTTGTGCTCAGAGTGAAAATAAGTAAGAAATTTCCAGACAAACCAACCAGTACCACTGGTAAAATTACGGCGATATCAATTAAAATATCTTTCAAAGGTTCCACGATCCATATTTCGTTTATAAACGGGATTTCCTGTGAAATTAAATCATTTCTTGATTTTGAATCTAACACATTATATATTTCTATGAACGGACCATAAAAATTGATCAAAGAAATGTAACAATACTCACAGAATAATCCTCTGGGTCTTGCATTGAAACCGCATCGAGCTCTAATATATCCTTAAAATCGTCGGTAGTCTCCATTTGAATGTACAGTAAACTTTTTTTGCAAATATACGTGCGTTACCGTCGCTTTGAACAGCTACATCAGTGATAGTTTGACGAGAACAATCTCTTTTTTATTGACCTAGCACTTCAAATTCATTAACAGCTTTGTTTATGTACGGACTATTCGGAAAAGGACAGTTTATCCTTTTTACGGCACATATTGCAGATAAAATTCGTAATATGACAAGATAAAATGGATAAATCAATGATATCAAAGGTATGTGATACTTATTTTGTTGTCATTCTAGTAAACGAGAGGAAATTGTTTTTATTTTCCCTAATCTTTATATTCTATGTTCGTAGTGAACATTTTTAAAGAGATGCGCCAACCCTGATGAAACTCATTTTCGCGTGTATATGGAATACGCATTTAATCGAACCGATACCATCATAAATTCATTGATTAAACAATGATAAAAACAGTTGTGTAATGATAAAAAGAGCACCACAATATTAAAAGTGAATCCATTGTTGACCGAGAAACATTTAATTTTTGGTGTTCTATGGTTAAGAGCATAGATATGAATATTTTTCTATGGATTATATCTCTACTCTATGGTACATATGTGAAAATCATAGATCTATAATTATAATTCTTATTAGGTCTATGGTGAAAATTTAATTTATTCTGTGTTCTATAATTTAACGTAAATGTTTTAAAAATGTTCATGTTCATTTTTATATCCGATTTTCACGCTAAACTGAGAATCAAGAAGTTTGTGTTGGCCCTTATGGAATGTTTTTGAGTGGAACGTAAATCTATCGATGTCTGTGACAACTTTTTGTAGCTTCTTCAAGTTGATTTTCATAAGGTAAATTCTCATCTAATGTCCCTTATTTCAATTGTAAAAGTATCAGCTTATCATCAAATAATATGAATTCATCTACAAAATTTACTATATTATCATCAATTGCAAAAGAGTCCATTTATAAATAACTTTCATTCCATTAGTAAATCAAAATTGGAGCATAGAAGATATTCCATAAAGTAATTGAATTTAATTTATTGAATTACACATTATTTTCAGAAAAAAATTGAGAAACTGTTGAAAAGTGGTTGATTTGATTGTTATTATATTTCTTTTACATTTTTAATCTTAGTTTATAAATAAACATTTATTCTAGTGAATAGATAAGAATCTTTTCTTTAGCTTGAAGACTGCAATTCTCAAGTCGACAATTTCGATGGCCTCGTTTCACTTTCATCCTTTCCCTTCTTATTTTTCTTCATTGCCTTTTTCACCAATTCATTCAATTCTTCTTCTTCTAATTTTGAATGCGTGCGCAGATGATCTCTGTACGCACTTTGCTTCACATATTCAGCTCCGCAGATGTGACACTGATGATTGAACTCATTCGTACCTTCATGAGATTTCATGTGAAGCCTTACCGCATACAAAGAAGAAAAAGGTCTGCGACACGTATTGCATGAAAAAGGTTTGGTATGAGTGTTTTTGTGTCCCGCCAACTGAACTGCAGTTTTGAAAGCTTTAGGACAAAAGGGGCACTGATAGGAACGAACATCGGAGTGAATTTGAATGTGATGCTTGTACGCTCCGTGGGATTTAAATCTTTTGTTACAAACTTGGCATTGATAGGGTCTTATGCCGGAATGGGTTCTCATGTGTAACGTTAGACAATAGCTGACTCTGAAAGTTTTACCGCAGATCTGGCAAGTGAACGGCTTAAGCCCTGTGTGGATACGTTCATGCTTAACTTTCTCGTGGGGTTTCGAGAATCTTTTACCGCAGAAACTACAGCAGTACTTCCTCTCTTCACATTGATTTTGAATATGATCCCCTAGGGATTTTTTAGATGAGAAAGTTTTCTTACAAAATCTACATGAAAGTTCCTTTTCTACTTCGTTACCATGAGCTTGGAAATGCAGACCTAAATCGTCCTTATTCAAGAATTTCCTGTTACAAATCGAACAATTCAGGGATTGTTCATTATGAGATTTCATATGCACTTCTTCGTATTTCTTGTTGTATTCTTTTCCACATATTTCACACGTAAAGGTCTCCATCGTTTCTTCAGAAACTATCGTGCCGTTTATGTTATAAGTGACAGGTGGGTCGATCAGTTTATTGTTTGCTACAGGTGCGTGTATTCTCTTATGAAGCATCATACTTTTGAGTGAGCGGAACTCGATGTGGCAAATCTCGCAGGTTGCAGGTTGTTTCTTTGGTTTATCGTTGTGATAAATTTCCCTGTGTTTTAACAATTCTGATTTTGTATGACAGTGCATTAAACATATATTGCATACTTCGCCGCTTTTCGAATTGCAATCGTGTTTCTTGTAATTGCTCATTTGGGAGAATCTTATATCGCAGTTTCTACATCGATATACTATCATTCTTTTGTCGGTCATAACACCACCTTTAGAAATTTCCTTGTATGTTACTTCTTCTACTAGTGGGGGGTTTTGTTCTGATTCTGGAATAATATTGATTTTTGTGACTTTCTTCGTGTAGAATTTTCCATCTTTATCTAGAATTTCTTGTTCGAGAAATATGTGTTCTGTTCCTGTAGCTGTCTTTTTTGGTGCAGTGTCATTTTTGCTTCGTCGTTCTTATCAGCCTCTTCTAGAATCTCACCGAGGTCCAGATCTTGACTTTCCTATGGAAGAGTTTAGTTTAAATATGATAACGTACTTGAAATTAAACTTACTATAACAACTTGCTGGCCCATATGATTTTCCTGAAGGTGTTTCTTCATTTCGTTGAAATAAACATCACAAATTTCACAGTAATATTCGGTGCCTGCGTGGTTTTCTTCTGAAAAATTCTCAGGTAATTTCTAATCCTCAAAATATTCAGCAGTTTTCATACCTGAAGTAGGGAGGTCTTCTATGAGAATGCAATTTTCAGTTTCGTTTTCTAATTTTTCCTCGTCCTCAATTTTCGATGTATTTTTCCCTGGTTCACAGTCTTTCAAGTGTTGCCTGAAATTCTCGAAAGAGCTTGAATTTTTTTCGCAAATGGGGCATTTTAATTCATTTAATACATCCAAAATGTGTGTTCTTAGAGATTCACGAGAATTGAAAGTTTCATTACAACAGAAAGCGCAGTTTAAAGTTGCCGTTTCCATATTTTCCGCTATTTCGCTCATTTTAGCTAGAATTTAAATTTGGTACCAAAACCAGAAATTTTAAATGAAGTTGTATCACAAACTTCATGCCATTTTCTAGATTGCCGAATGTACGAAGTTAGCAATATGGCGATACATAATATTCTGTGGTTGTAAACACAGAATATATAAACATAGAATTCCAGCTCCCTTTCAGAGTTCACATACACATAGGCGGGTCGTCAATTGCGGCGTCAGGTAAAAAATTTCCTACTACAATTTAAATTGCCATTTTATCACCTTTTTTCGGCTCAGAGATGTAGTTTCTCAAATAAGATTGAATAAAAACTACCAAATCTTATAAAATAATACTTTATTATTACCAAATAGATTCAATAAGTATCCTGCTGCAGTTTTTTACGTTTTCTACTGTGATAATCCTGAGGATGCCTGTACGAAACGTGTTTTCTTAAGGCATCTCTGCTTCTGGACACGTGTGGACAAGATTGGCAGGCGTAATACGCTTCTTCGTGTGTTTCAATGTGAACTCTTAAGTTGTATTGGTTACTAAGGTATTTACCGCATAAGAAACATTTGCAACTTTCTGATAGGTCCTTGTGTGATTTTTTCGGAATTTTGGGTGACAGTTTATCTGAAAAATTACCAAAATGTATGGAGGACACATTGCTCGGAGAAATTTGTGAATATTGTGAAGAAAAAACTGTATTATAAAGTTTCCTTTTGTTTTTCTACAGATGAATTCATTTTTCCACTGAAACATTTATTCATTGAGAAAGATGGAATCTTGGACTTTATTTAATACAGTTTATTCTTCATTAAGAATGAATTTATAGAGGCCATAAAATAACAGATGACAAAACTAAAATTCTTTCTCTGGGAGGTTCTTTTCAACAGCAGAATGAATCATTGATTGTCAGGGTGGGGCAGATGCAGAACTTGCTGATTCATAAATTCAATTGAATAGAAACCTAACAAAATGCTTGACAAAGTTGCCCGACATTTCGGAAATCTATTAACGCAATGTATTGACAATAATGGACACCATTTGCCAGATATCATTTTCAAAACTTTGTACTTGATTATGGAAAAATTATTAAATCGATATTTGCATAAGTTTCCATTTTTGAATTTATAAAACAGCACCCTGTATTTCAAGTCGGATTTTCGACAACTTACTCGATCACTAACCCAACCCAGGTAACAGTTCATTTGCTTGTCAATATTCAACCCGGTAAAGAGATCGATTAAATGTCCGTAAACCCCTACTTATACGAGGACAGTTCAAATATAAACGAGACTTTTCGATTTTCAGGCACAATCGTGGTGGATTCCTGATTTTTTTGGTGTTGGTAAGTTTGTCAGGAGTAAGAAAGCACGTCGGATTGCCTCATCGACCCTCTCGGTGTCCACTGTGACGATGTTTGAGCAAGAGGTTCCTCCGTCGATTGCGCAACGTATTGTTCTCTCCACTCCTTCTCGCTTGTTTAGACTCTGGGGTGTAGTGGTGCACCCATATTTCATCACAGGTGATAATGTGAGTGAGAAATTGGTCTCCTTGTTCCTGAGATCGTGCATGAAGACGCCCACACACCTGAAAACGATGCAATTTCTGGTCAGCTGTGAGAAGGCGAGGAACCCCTGGCGCAACCCATACGGTACCCTTGCTCCTCTGTGAGTATAGAGTAGGTGCTCCCATAACTTATCCCGACCTAACTTGCAATTTCACAAGTTGTACGACGTTTGTCGTCTTCAATAAGCTGTCGAATACTACTGATGTTGTTCGCTGCAGTCATGGCTCTCATTTCAACACAATCACGACCTTCCACGAACTGTTTATGCCATGCAAACACTCTGGCTCGCGACAGTGTCTCTTCTCCGAACATGGGCAGTCAATCTCCTCAAGATTTTGGCCAGTTTTACGCCTTCTGCGGCGAGAAACTTGATTACAACACGTTGCGCAATTGACGGAGGAACCTCTTGCTCAAACATTGTCACAGTGGACACCGAGAGGGTCGATGAGGCAATCCGACGTGCTTCCCTTACTCCTAACAAACCTACCCAACAACAAAAAAAATCAGGAATGTTCTCCCCCCACTATTGTGCCTGAAAATCGAAAAGTCTCGTTTATATTTGAACTGCCCTCGTATTATATTATATTATAAACCAGAAATGTCTGTTATTTTGGCGATCTTGCAAAGATGATGTGTGATTATATGTCTATATACCAGTTTTTCCGCATGTGGGCGTGTGACCTAACCTAAAATCGAAGTCTCCCAAAGCGTACTGCAGCTACTGGTCGTGATGGAGTTCTTCTTTAGGTTCGTCAAAGGGTGTTCGCTTTCGGAGGGGAGGATTTCCACTTTGGTTATGTGCTTTGGGGTGTCTTCTTTCTCGTTTGTCCGTGGTAGATATGTTTCGTTAGACTTTCTTGTGGGGTATTCGGTTCATCTATCGAGTTTTGCCGGTGTCTGAACTACTATCTACGCTGTTTTTTCAGTACCTGGAAGTTATTTAGTTATTCTATTGTTTTCGGATATGAGGAATGGATTAGATTAGATTGTGGTCGATTGGCACGGTGAATACCTATCTGCACTGCGACCAATGAGGTCTACAATGCGTAACTATACCAGAGCTACATCAGGGATGAATACATTATTGCTCAACACTTCGCGTATATCTATACTAATATTAAAAAGAGGAAAGATTTGTATGTTTGTGGGTTTGATACGAGAACACATAAGCTACTCTAGACCGATTTCAATAATTCTTTCACCCTTAGAAAGCTAAATATCCCTGAGTAACATAGGCTATACTTTTCGCCCGAGAAAATTAAGGAACCCTACTATATTTTCAATGATAATAAATATGAGTCCCATGATCAGCTATTTTCAGGTGCGCTGCAAAAACCGTGAGACGTACATGGAAACAATGTATAACGGAAATGTACCTCTTCAATAGTTCTAAAAAAAGTCCGCGATAGCATATATCTATCTTTCAAGGTTTACCCGGTATCACCTTTTAAAGGTATCCGAATGTTTCTCAAAATTATGCATTATTTGGGAGTATTTTTTTATGAATGCGCTATTGATCCTTATCCAATTAAATACGTCGTTCATACCCAGTATTTAATTTAGAACGAAATTGCTTTTTACATCATTCAATTATGATGAATACATCAAAAGATATGGCAGGGAAGATGAAATCGCACCAAAATGCGTCTCCGAGGTAGGCACTAGGCGGGTAGGAGAAGGTACCGAAGTGTGAGGGATGTATATGAATGTATTTTGGATTGCCGATGCCCGTATGTTTTATGATCACAAATCAGATCAACAGATGGCGTTGTAGTCGTTATTTAGGTTATTCATCTACTCTGCAACTAAACGGCTGGATCGAATTGAATGAATTTTGTGTGTATACAGAACAACGTCTGTTGGGTCTGCTAGTACCTTATACTTACTTTCATATCACATAAACCTTGTATTTTGAGTATTTCGCAACAGAGAGCAAGCTAGGCAGCTGCTCTCTCGTAACCACACATTGTCCCTTGTAAATGAATTGGAGGACCGCTTTTATGTCATCGGCGCTTACGTTGTGAAGGACGATCACTGGGTCTGTACGTTATCCATATTCTGCAACAAAATAAGAAGTGTAATGTCGCCACTAAGTTCGTTAACGGCCAAATCGGTCCAATAGTTTCAAAGTTCTCGACTTTTCAATATTTTCTCGATATTTCCGAAATCTCATGTATAATATGTTAGAATTATATATTTTGGAACTTATCACTAGATTGCATAATATTCTATGCACACGCGCATAGATGGATATAACCTCAATGTAGATAGACTTAGATGACGGCCACTTGTGTAATGCCGACTTGTATTGTAGCTTGAAGCTAATAAATTATTATCTTGTTGAATCTGGAATATTATTAACCATCCACATATAATACATGGTGTCAGGTGAATAACTACGTCTGGTTAAGTAGTATTAGAGTAAATTTCACACAAGAAGAGTGAAATAATGGAGTCCACGTTTTGCAATTTTAAGCCACCGGAACCGATCACCTTTGATGGGAATACAGCAGATAAGTGGAAGCGTTTCAGCCAAAAACTGAGAATTTTCATGACCGCTAGCAATTTAGATAGAGAGTCCGACGAAAAGAAAATTGCTGTGATGCTGAATTTGGGAGGAGATGAGTTGATGGATTTGTTCAACACCTTCAAAATTCCCGAGAAAGACAGGAAATTTGAAGACGTTTTCAAGAAGTTTGAGGAGTACTGTTCACCAAAAAGAACGTTATATTTGAAAGATTCAAGTTCCACAACATAAATCAAACTGAAGGTCAGCTATTTGACAATTTTGTTACTGAATTGAAAAAAGCCGTACAAACTACTGAATATACTAGTCAAGATGACATGATTCGAGACAGAATTGTAATGGGAATTTACAACAAAGACACGCAAGAAAGATTACTGAGAGAGCCACAGTTAACCTTGGAAAAGGCAATTAATTTTTGCAGGGCCATTGAAATTAGCAAATCCCAGTCCAAAATGTTACAAAATGATGCTGAAGTATGTGCAATAAATAAAAAGATTGCATGTACTGCGGACGTAAGCATGAGAAAGGAAAATGTCCAGCGTACCGAAAGACCTGTGCAAAGTGTCAGGGCAGGAACCACTTTGCCAACGTCTGCAGGAGGAAGTTTGGGAAAGAGTTTGAAGAAAACTAAGGAGAAGAAGAAATCAATAGAGGTGAAGAGAAGATCAATGAGGAAAAAACCGAAGAAGAAGTGACAATGGAAACTCAGATGACTTTTATGTGGATGATCTACAGATAGCTGTTGTTGAAGGTAGTAAAGAACAGAATGGAAGAAAAATATTAATTGGTAATAAGACAGTCAACTTCAAACTTGATACTGGAGCCGAGGTCAGTATTTTGCCGTTTAATTATGTGAAAGAGCTTTCTTGTGAACATTTATTGAGAAATTCAAAAGTATCTTTAGTTTCATATGGTAATTCTGGATTTAGATTAATACAAAAGGTCAGATAGAGTTATTATGTAAGGCTAATAACAAACTGTTAATTTTGTAGTTATAGATACTGATGATCAAAGACCATTATTGGGGTTACAAGATTGTATTAGGTTTAACTTAGTTAAAAGATTGGATTCTTTAGGTATTAAGTTAATTCACTTGAGGATATTATTCAACAATATCCTAGTTGTTTTGAAGGCCTTGGATCCTTTCCAAATGAATATCACATAACATTAAATGATAATGCTTCTGCTAAGGTAACTCCAATTAGAAGAGTTCCTCATTCATTGCATAAAAAATTAAAAGCTAAACTAGATGAATTAGAAAAAAAAAATGTTATTAAAAAGATAGATGGGCCTACGAACTGGTTGCATCCCCTAGTTATTGTTGAAAAGCCTTCCGGAGATATACGTCTATGTCTTGATCCCAAGAATTTGAATGTAGCTATTAAAAAGAACCATTTTTGATTCCTTCTGTTGAGGAAATTACACCCATACTTAGTAATAAAAGTTTCTTCACAGTGTTAGACATGAAGACGGTTTTTCTGGCAAATTCGTGTAGATGATGAAAGTTCAGAACTTTTAGCTTTCGGAACGCCATTTGGGAGATACAAATTTCTGAGATTAGCATTCGGAATATCCACAGCGCCAGAGGTTTTCCAAAGAAAGAGCTACGAGTTGTTCGGTGATATTAAAAATGTAGGTATTTATTTTGACGATTTAATTGTATGTGGCGAAACAGAAGAAGATCATGATAAAACTTTAAAAATTGTGCTAGATAGGGCATTAAAGCATAATATAAATTTAATAAGAAAAAAATTCAATTCAAAATGGATAGTGTAAAATATATGGGACAGATTTTCTCTAAGAAAGGAGTGGAGCCAAATAAGGCCTATATTAAGGCAATTGTAGAAATGCCTGATCCTAAATCGAAGTCAGATTTATTGCGTTTTTTGGGAATGGTCAAATATTTAGGCAAATTTATTCCTAATTTATCACAGATAACAGCTTGCTTGCGAAAGTTAACATGTAATGATTCAAAATGGCAATGGAATCGAGAACATCAGAATGCAGTCAATCTGCTGAAGCACTTACTTACGCACACCCCTGTTTTGGCGTATTTTGATCCGAAAAAAGATATTGTAATTGAAACAGATAGCTCAAAGAATGGACTTGGGGCATGTCTCCTACAAGAGGGACACCCAATAGCGTTTGCTTCTCGAAGCTTGACAAAAACAGAGGAGAAGTATGCTCAAATTGAAAAAGAAGCTTTAGCTATATTATTCTCAGTACAGAAATTTCATTTTTATGTCTATGGACTTGCGATAAAGCTTTATAGTGACCATAAACCGCTTGAGACAATATTCAGAAAAGATTTAGCATCAATATCGCCTAGACTACAACGAATCAGACTTAAACTATTGAACTACAATATTCTTGTTACTTATAGACCGGGAAAAGACATGTATATATCAGACACTTTATCCAGAGCGTTTTTACAAAACGATAAAGGACTTGAGTCCAATCAAGAAATTGAATTTGCAGTTCATACTGTGATAAAAAACTTACCGATATCAAATAATAAGTTAGAATTATTCAAGACTGAAACTAAAAATGATGAAAACTTGAAAATGATACTAAATTATGTTGAGGGCACTTGGCCTGAAAACAAAAATAAACTACCTTTGGAAGTTAGAGTTTTCTATAAATTAAAAAATCAGTTGTTTGTCAAAGACAACTTACTATTTTTGGATAGAAAAATTGTTGTGCCGAAAAGTTTAAGACTAAAAATGTTAAAATTAATTCATGAAGGCCATTTCGGTATAGAAAAATCGAAATCGTTGGCTAGAAGTATATTTTATTGGCCAGGCTTAACATCTGAACTCGAAAATTATATATCATCATGTAAGATATGCGAAAAGTTCATGAGGAAAAACCCTAAAGAAAAGTTGTTGCAATTTCCTATACCATTCAGAGCATGGGAAAGAATTGGTGTAGATATTTTTCTTTTGGTGGTTGCAGCTATTTAGTAATGTTCGACGCCTATTCTAATGGCTGGAACTCATCAAAATTAAAGACAAAAGTGCGGAAACTATCATATATCATATGAGATCAATTTTCGCGAGATATGGATCTCCTGATGTTGTTGTTGCTGACAATGTTCCGTTCGGTAGCGCAATAGTGAGAAAGTTTGCTGCGGAGTGGAATTTTACTTTAGCACTTAGGAGTCCCTATTATCCACAAGCGAATGGGTTAGCTGAAAAGTGGTTTTCTATTAGTAAAATATAGTAAAAAAAGCAATGGAATAAAAAAAGATATAGAATCTTCACTATTAAACTATAGGAACATGCCATTGAAACACATGAACTATTCACCATCGCAACTTATGTTCTCGCATAGATGTAAGACAAAAACTCCAATTTTAGTTGAATTATTGATGCCAGAACTTGTAAAAATGTGAAAGAAAAGATTGAAGCTAAGCGAAATCTGAACAAGTCATATTTTGATGTTCATGCAAAGAATCTGAAGCCTTTGAACAAAATGATAATGTAACAATGTACAATCACATATCAAAATGTTGGGATCCAGCTAAAATTGTAAATGTAGATAATGCTCCTCGATCGTATATAGTCAAAGATAGCTCAGGCAATACCCTTAGAAGAAATAGAGTGGATTTAAGGCAATCAAATAATGATTACCAAAAAAATGATAACACTTCTGAAAATATTCCAATTATTGAATATGCAGAGGAGTTGCCTAAGCTACCTGTTGAGCGTTCTAATAATAATATGAATGATGTTCAAAAAATATTGAGACTGAATGTAGAAAATAATACTCTTAAGACAACTAAATCTGGTGTCATAAAAAGACCAGAAAAACTTAATCTTTGAATACTATTTTATAAGAGAAGGGATGTATAATATCATTGTTTAAGGAGAAGATAGTTAGTTACTTCGGTTCAAATATCATTGGAGGATATTGGACAATATCGTTAGAGGGCGCCACTCCGGAAGAGGTCCAACATGATGGGTTGCCTATGTGCAATGTTGAAAATTCAGAGGAGTATTAATTTTTGGGTGTGGTGAACAACAGATGTCTCTAGTGACGAGCTATTTTTCTTCACGTCAACGTGTCTTGCATCTTGCTCCACAACTTCTCTCTTGTATGCCTGTATGAAATATCCGAGGGTCCAGAGTAATAAATTTTTATTACTCTGATGCCCTTAGGGTTGGGATTTGGAAATATTTTCGATTTCGTCGTGAGATCGCTAGAAGGAATTTTTTTAACTCAGTAGCAAAGAAATATTATATTAAAGAAGTGAATGATTTGAGAAATTTTTATATTCTCTGATATGTTTATGCTAAATAAATTTGGGCATCCTGTTTGTATGTACCTATGCAGTCTCTTGAATTTAAATAAATGAATGATATAATTATTGTACATATCAATAATCAAAGCCACGTAATGAAAGTGTTTTCAAAAGGAACATTTCAAAACTTGTATTTTTCACAAAACGTTCAGGATTTGAGGGTGAAAGTTGAACGCATAAAGAAATAGAATGAAACCAACAGCTCCAATGATATTCATGAATGAATTTTCCCAGTATGAACAAGCGCTTATAAGCTTCAAATCACTTCGCTGTGCATATACAGGGTTTTCCGGTTAGAGGTGTCATTCTGATATTCAAAGAAGAATTATAGTTTTTGAAATAAATGATCGGATGTTTATTTCATGCCGTTAATTTATAGTGGAAAATAACTTCATGCAAATGACCACCACGACCACGCTCACAGAACAATATCTTTTTAATGAAATTTTCCATAACAAAATCGAAAAGTGTGGCTACTCTATGTACTCGATAGCCTCACGAATTCCGTCTTTGAGGTATTGAATCGACAATGGGCTATTGGCGGAGTCCTTCTCTTTCACCAAGCTTTTTCCGTAAAAGCTCGATCAACGGTTTAGTTGGTTGTGTGGCACGTAGTGCTGTCTTGTTGAAGTAAACGTTGTCCAGATCCATACAATCAGATTCCGGTCATAAAAAATGTTAATCATCTCTCGATAGCGCCAAGTTAAGTAATTAGTTGAGGTCCCAAAGACTCCGCCGGACCATAAACTGCACTAAACACTTACACGTTGAGGATAGACAGGCTTTATAATAATAATAATATTCGGTTTGTGTCTTTAATTAACGAATTTTGAGCCGAAACGGCCTCAAACGATAGGGTTCTACTCCGTGATGACGAATCCGAGGTCAAATACAATTCTGTTCTGTTTGTTCTAGAGACTTGAGAAGTTCGTTAACCAGCCAAATCGTACAGGGTGTTCCATAAAATATGGCCATTCAAAATTTCCGTCCCGCCATATCTCAGACAAAACAAAACCAATCGATATGAAATTTTGCGGCCATATGCAAGATGCCCATAATAAAGCCTTTTGCGAAATTTTGTGGCTATAATGTTAACCATATAATTTAATTTAATGTTATTACTGGATTTTTACATATTTCATTTTTTTAATCATTTCCAGAACATAATTCCGGTCGTGCCTAGATTTTGCATTCATATACTAAGCATCAATGATCTCAAGTCCCATACAATTTTGATGTGATAGAATTATTGCTCTACTAATAGACGAGCGCACAAAAGTACCTGTTCGGGGTTTTCTTGCATTTTTTTAACGCCATTTTCAGGAGAAACTCATCGTATGTTCACGTTATAACAGGAGGTATCAGTTCAAACCAAGCAAGATATTCCTAGAAAATTCATAATTGTAAGCAAAATTTTCAAAAGACACATTCGTACCCTGATCACTACTCGTTCAATTGAAATTTCCATTGCAATATAAGTATAAAAAAATTAAGAAAGCCCTTTCGAACGCTCGTTCTTTGGCGGAACAATGAGGCTTTAACCCCAAAAATTTGTATAGGACTTGATACTTAATATATAAATGCTGAATCTCACCACGATCGGAATAATATTCTGAAAATTATTAAAAAACTGGAATATGTAAAAAATTGACAATTAAAGAACCAAATCTATGGTTCGGATGATGCGAACCTCTTGAAATTTTGAATGAACATTCAGTATATCAATGTTCATACACAAAATAAATTTCACTTGAAACGGATATCTTGTTTTGGAAAAATAGCAATTTTTTTTTCGAATTTCAATTGAATTTTCTATGGTTTACACAATGCGATTTTTTTAAATTTTGCATGAATATTAAGTATAATATACCAATCTTCCTTCACGAAATGAAATTCACTTCAATCGGATATATTGAATTTGACCACGTTTCGTCATCAGGGGATTTATTGCCGCCAAAGTCGATATTGAATCAAGAATTCAACACAAGAGAACAAAAGCATATTTTTCTTTTTTCCAATGACATTGATTAGAAATATATTGCCAATAATAATACATTTCAGTATTGTCAGTATTTCGAAACTTCAGTCGTATTCTGAACCGAAATAATTTAATAATAAGGAAAACGCCTCAATTTCGCTGCGATAACTTTTTAAATAGGTAATGCTTTCATCATAGTTTTTGTGAGTGCAAAGACCTCACGTTGGTACTAATTATTCGTCGCATTTGTTTGAAGAAGAATTCATGGCTATCAAAAAAAATTTGTTCAAAATAAAGTCTAACCAAATAAATTCACGTTTTGCGATTCAATTTAAAACACGTTTAATTTAGCAAAACCTAAAATTATTCTTATATTCAATTTTTTCTATTTCATATTTTGCCTTCAACTACGATTCAAATTTCAAACTTATTCCCTTCACTACCTTAAAATAGAAAAACTAGAATCGCATATATAAACAGACCCTGTAATTATCAAAGTAATAAAATTCCCAACTGGAACCCTGGCTTACTCTATTCATCGACGAACATGTGTTGGAATTTACTCAGTTTCGAATGTTTCGATTCTTCAAACTTCACGTCATAAAAATATAGTTTCATAGCAGAAGTAGAAACCTCTTAACCGATAAGTAATATTCAAGTATCCGCCAAGAGGGCGTATTAGGATGGACCCTAAAAATTCAGAGTTTGCCACATAATTCTAATAGGTACCGCCACATACGCACATCCAATGCCTTTAGCAGGGCGAGTAACTAACTATCTTCTCCTTAAACAATGCCAATACTGTTATTATTGTAGGCCAAAATATCTTTATTATTATAGGGTGTTCAACACAATACGTTTCTAGGAAATCTTGCCATTGGCGTTCCTACAAAAAATAATATTAGTCTCATGTTTTTTGTTCAAAGGGTCCCACCTTGTACTTTCTGTAGAATACTTGAGGTGAAGAAAGTATAAAACCAGTTATCCAAGTCAACAGCATGCAAATTTTCGTTTTCTTTATGTTCAAAGCTGTAGAATTTGCTACTATCGAAGTCAATCTATCGTAAGTTATAACTGAGAGGCTAATAACACTTGAAATCAATATCGCACCTGAAAATATTCTCATGAAAATATTTCAAAAATATTTTTTTCACACCTACACTCCAAAGCTGCTTCTGTCTTGCACCCAAACTCCCCTAATACGTAGTTTTGAAACATATCGTAGGTAATTATGTAAACCCAAGGATGTATAAGCAGGGATAGCATATCTGCTAAGGCCATATTTCCAATCATCAAGTTAGTCGGTGTTCTAAGGTGCTTGTTGGTGCTCAGAGTGAATATCAGTAAGAAATTTCCAGACAAACCAACCAAACCACTGGCAAAATAACGGCGATATCAATTAAAATATCTTTCAGAGGTTCCACAATCCATATTTCGTTTATAAACGGGATTTCCTGTGAAATTAAATCATTTCTTGATTTTGAATCTAACACATTATATATTTCTATGAACGGACCATAAAAATTGATCAAAGAAATGTAACAATACTCACAGAATAATCCTCTGGGTCTTGCATTGAAAAAACAGCATCGAGCTCTAATATATCCTTAAAATCTTCGGTAGTCTCCATTTGAATCTACAGTAAACTTTTTTTGCAAATATACGTGCGTGTTAACGTCGCTTTGAACAACGACACCAGTGATAGTTTGACGAGAACAATCTCTTTTTTATTGACCTAGCACTTGAAATTCATTAACAGCTTTGTTTATGTACGGACTATTCGAAAAAGGACAGTTTATCCTTTTTACGGCACATATTGCAGATAAAATTCGTAATATGACAAGATAAAATGGATAAATCAATGATATCAAAGGTATGTGATACGTATTTTGTTGTCATTGTAGTGAGCCAAAGGAACTTGTTTTCATTTTCCCTAATCTTCATATTCTATGTGCACTACTATTTGAAGAGATGCGCCAAAATGGAGCAACCTGATGAAACTCATTTTCGCGTGTATATGGAATACACATTTAATCAAATCGATATCATCGAAATTCATTGAGTAAACAATGATAAAAATATTTGAGTTAATGAAAAAGAGCACTACAAAAGTGAAAATAGTTCACCGAGAAACATTTTATTTTTGGTGTTCTATGGTTGAGAGCATAGACATAAATATTTTTCTATGGATTCTATCTCTACTCTATGGTACATATGTGAAAATTCATTTTATTCTGTGTTCTTTGATTTAACGTAAATGTTTTAAAATATGTTCATGTTCATTTTTATATTCGATTTTCACGCTAAACTGAGAATCAAGAAGTTTGTATTGGCCCTTTTCATGAGTGGAACGTAAATCTATCGATGTCTGTGCTCTGTGACAACTTTTTGTAGCTTCTTCAAGTTTTTCATAAGGGGTCGTTTATACTGGCCCGTAACTTTAACTTTTTCCCTTACCCTAAGAGTTGAAACATAGACATTCCATGCTATGGTTATACTCGAATTCCCTTACCTAGAAGTTTTTCATTCATAATTTAAGGGCATAAGTTAAGGGCATAAGTTACGGGCCAGTATAAACGACCCCTTAGAGGTGTGTTTTTATTCATCAGATGGATTCACCGCTGTCACCACGGTTGCATCAAGTCGTTCGTTTATTCAGCGGTTGAAACTGTCACTCGTTCGTTTACTCACCGATGTTTGCATCGGTGGCTCATCGGATCCATCGACTTTCAGAGCCGGTGAATGTGATGAAATTCTGATGAATCAAGTGGAGGGGGTAATTTGTATGGCAGAAACGTCAATGTTATCTGTCACGACTCAACTAAACAGCAAAGATTATATAGTATAAAGATCGGAAACGACACGACTGCAGTGTATGAGCGCCATCTCTGGGTCAAATGTGAACTAATGTCACTATAGAAGGTTAAAATTCTGGTTCTATGATTATAAGTTTCGAAATCAATATACATGGGAAATGTCATTGATATAAAAAAGTGCCAATCAATTCGTTTGCACAAATATTATTTCATTTCGAACGGCTTTTGCCGTTAGTGTCGTCTCGAAAAAAGTGGAAAAAAGATGAGTTTGTACCCTTCAGTAATGCAGATTACGAACGAGATAGTGAAACTGGATGATCAACTGGTGTTTTATGGATGTATGCAGGTAAAGCTATATCTTGGCTTGATCAACGTCAAACATCTGTTGCTATTTCCACGATAGATGCAGAAATAGTGGCTGATACGGAAAATGAAATGGTTAAAGTGACTATTCAGGAAAAGTTTTCCGTCAATTCAAACAGTGATGGTGGACAACGAAGCTGCAGTTGAACTGAGCCAGAAACTGGAATTCCACAGACGCACTAAGTTTATTCATATTCAATCCTTGTATAAATCTTACAATAATACCCTAATATTTCTGTAATATCTTCTATAAATGCATAATAATATTACACATGAAATACTGAATTTTATTGAAAATTATGGATTTAAAATATAAAAATGAAACATCCTGAAGGGAATACGAATTTCGCATCAATTCTTATTACAGTTTTCTTTATATAATTTCTAATCAAAATTACAGATTTTATATAAAAATTGATCTTCAGTGCCATCTCTGGGTCAAATGTGAACTAAAAAATGTAGTCGTTTTTTAGTACACCGAATGCAGGGCCGTTTCCTATCTTTCTATACTCTATAATCTATGCTAAACAGCAGGTAACTATCAACTCGTTCTTTTATTCGACATCTGATGAGCCATCTGACATTTCATCTGGTTTCCATCCGGGTGAATCCATCGGTGAATAAAAGAACACACCTAAGGTAAATTCTCATCTAATGTCCCTTATTTTAATTGTATAAGTATCAGCTTATCATCAAATAATATGAATTCATCTTCAAAATTTACTATATTATCATCAATTGCAAAAGAGTCCATTTAAATATATTGAAGTAACTTTCGTTCCATTATTAAATCAAAATTGGAGCATAGAAGATACTGAATAATAGTAATTAAATCATTAATTTATTGAATAACACATTATTTTCAGAAAAATTATTAGAGTAACTGTTGAAAAGTGGTTGATTTGATTGTAATTATATTTCTTTTACATTTGTGTTACATTTTTGATCTTAGTTTACAAATAAACATTTATTCTAGTAAAGCGACAAGAAACTTTCTTATAGATTGAAGACTGCAATTCTCAAGTAGATGAATTCAAGGGCCCTGTTTCACTTTCATCCTTCCCCTTCTTATTTTTCTTCATTGCCTTTTTCACCAATTCATTCAATTCTTCTTCTTCTAATTTTGAATGCGTGCGCAGATGATCTCTGTACGCACTATGCTTCACATATTCAGCCCCGCAGATGTGACACTGGTGGTTGAACTCATTCAGACCTTCATGAGATTTCATGTGAAGCCTTACCGCATACAATGAAGAAAAAGGTCTGCGACAAGTATTACATGAAAAAGGTTTGGTATGAGTGTTTTTATGACCCGCTAACTGAACTGCAGTTTTGAAAGCTTTAGGACAAAACGGGCACTGATAGGAACGAACATCGGAGTGAATTTGAATGTGATGTTTGTACGCTCCGTGAGATTTGAATCTTTTGTTACAAACTTGGCATTGATATGGTCTTATGCCGGAGTGGGTTCTCATGTGTAACGTTAGACAATAGCTGACTCTGAAAGTTTTACCGCAGATCTGGCAAATGAAGGGTTTAAGCCCAGTGTGGATACGTTCATGTTTAACTTTCTCGTGCGGTTTCAAGAATCTTTTACCGCAGAAACTACAGCAATACTTCCTTTCTTCGCATTGATTTGTATATGATCCCCTAAGGATTTCTTAGATGAAAAGGTCTTTTTACAAAATCTACACGAAACTTCCTTTTCTACTTCGTTACCGTGAGCTTGGAAATGCAGACCTAAATCGTCCTTATTCAAGAATTTCCTGTTGCAAATCGAACAATTCAGGGATTGTTCATTATGAGATTTCATATGGACTTCCTCGTATTTCTTGTTGTATTCTTTTCCACATTTCTCGCACGTAAAAGTCTCTATCGATTCTTCGGAAACTATCGTGCCGTTTATGTTATAAGTGACAGGTGGATCGATCAGTTTATTGTTTGCTATCGGTGCGTGTATTCTTTTATGAAGCATCATACTTTTGACTGAGCGAAACTCAATGTGGCAAATCTCGCAGGTAGCAGGTTGTTTCTTTGGTTTATCGTTGTGATAAATTTCCCTGTGTTTTAACAATTCTGATTTTGTATGACAGTGCATTAAACATATATTGCATACTTCGCCGCTTTTCGAATTGCAATCATGTTTCTTGTAGTTACTCATTTGGGAGAATCTTATATCGCAGTTTCTACATCGATATACTATCATTCTTTTGTCGGTCATAACACCACCTTTAGAAATTTCCTTGTATGTTACTTCTTCTACTAGTGGCGGGTTTTGTTCTGATTCTGGAATTATGTTGATTTTTGTGACTTTCTTCGTGTAGAATTTTCCATCTTTATCCAAAATTTCTTGTTCGAGGAATATATGTTCTGTTCCTGTAGCTGTTTTTTTTGGTGCCGTGTCATTTTTTGGTTCGTCGTTCTTATCAGCCTCTTCTAGAATTTCACCGAGGTCCAGGTCTTGACTTTCCTATGGAAGAGTTTAGTTTAAATATGATAACGTACTTGAAATTAAACTTACTATAACAACTTGCTGGCCCATATGATTTTCCTGAAGGTGTTTCTTCATTTCGTTGAAATAAACATCACAAATTTCACAGTAATATTCGGTGCCTGCTTGGTTTTCTTCTGAAAAATTCTCAGGTAATTTCTAATCCTCAAAATAATCAGCAGTTTTCATACCTGAAGTAGGGAGATCTTCTATGAGAATGCAATTTTCAGTTTGGTTTTCTAATTTTTCCTCGTCCTCAGTTTTCGATGTATTTTTCCCTGGTTCACAGTCTTTCAAGTGTTGCCTGAAATTCTCGAAAGAGCTTGAATTCTTTTCGCAAATGGGGCATTTTAATTCATTTAATACATCCAAAATGTGTGTTCTTAGAGATTCACGAGAATTAAAAGTTTCATTACAACAGAAAGCGCAGTTTAAAGTAGCCGTTTCCATATTTTCCGCTATTTCGCTCATTTTAGCTCCGATTTAAATTTGGTACCAAAACCAGAAATTTTAAATGAAGTTGTATTACAAACTTCATGCCATTTTCTAGATTGCTGAATGTACGAAGTTAGCAATATGGCGATACATAATATTCTGTGGTTGTAAACACAGAATATATAAACATAGAATTCCAGCTCCCTTTCAGAGTTCACATACACATAGGCGGGTCGTCAATTGCGGCGTCAGGTAAAAAATTTCCTACTACAATTTAAATTGCCATTTTATCACCTTTTTTCGGCTCAGAGATGTAGTTTCTCAAATAAGATTGAATAAAAA
The DNA here is from genome assembly GCA_013421045.1 of Propylea japonica. Classification (NCBI taxonomy): domain Eukaryota; kingdom Metazoa; phylum Arthropoda; class Insecta; order Coleoptera; family Coccinellidae; genus Propylea; species Propylea japonica. Next base: position 11,747,694 of record CM024247.1, read on the forward strand.
CTACCAAATCTTATAAAATAATACTTTATTATTACCAAATAGATTCAATAAGTATCCTGCTGCAGTTTTTTACGTTTTCTACTGTGATAATCCTGAGGATGCCTGTACGAAACGTGTTTTCTTAAGGCGTCTCTGCTCCTGGACACGTGTGGACAAGATTGGCAGGCATAATACGCTTCTTCGTGTGTTTCAATGTGAACTCTTAAGTTGTATTGGTTACTCAGGTATTTACCGCATAAGAAACATTTGCAACTTTCTGATAGGTCCTTGTGTGATTTTTTCGGAATTTTGGGTGACAGTTTATCTGAAAAATTACCAAAATGTATGGAGCACACATTGCTCGGAGAATTTTGTAAATATTGTGAAGAAAAAACTGTATTATTTTTTTGTTTTCCTACAGAGGAATTCATTTCTCCACTAGGGGCGTTCGGCATCGACATCGGACTGGTCGGATCGATCTGAATCGTTCGTTTATTACATCCGAATTGAGAGAAGTACACATCTGGACCGTTCGGCATAAAAATCTGAGCAATCGGATGTCGATCTTTTCGCTCAGTCTATTTAGACGGATCAAAGCGATTTTATCCATAGAGTTTTATGTTTTTTATATATTTTTTTTTATGTTGAGTTTCCTGATCCGACAACCGATAGATTGAAAAATTCTAATACTTATCAACACTTTTATTCTTCTGTTTTCATTTATTCATTAAAAACCTAATTAATTCATTAAAATTTTTCGATATAGCTATCGTAGTTATGAATGGGCAGGAGGAGATATTGCTTTCTCGTTTCTTTTTCGTGTAATTAATTAATTAGGATCTTTCGGTACAACTATCGCCGTAGTGAACGACCAGAAGTGGATATTGCATCCCTCGTTTCCTTTGCATTCAGTGCCTTTGCACCTAATTATTTAATTGAGATTTTACGGTAGAGCTACAAAAAAGGGTGAAAGTATCGTTAAAAGATGAGCATATTTCCCAAAATAGTGATCTTTGAAATCTCATAATCTATTGAAGTAGAACAGAGCAGTATGTTCTGTGGCAGATGCTCTGTACCGTTCGTTTATTCGCAGATATTACAGATGAATCTGTACGATCTGTGGTCACGTGATTAAAAAAATCCGTATGCTCGCGGAGGTCAATGCCGAACGGCTAACTGAAACATTTATTCATTTAGCCTATTCGTTTTGAGATATTTCGTGCTCCTGAGTAACTCATAAGCTCGAAATACGGCTTGCCATTGGCTGCGCACAAGCACTGGAACAGCTCAGGAGCACGAAACTGCTCAAAACGAATACTGTAATTGAGAAAGATGGAATCTTGGACTTTTCTTTTAATACAGTTTATTCTTTATTTATAATGAATTTATAGAGGCCATAAAATAACAGATGATAAAACTAAAATTCTTTCTCTGGGAGGTTCTTTTCAACGGTAGAATGAATCATTAATTGTACAGGGTGGGGCAGAATGATTTGCTGATTTATAAATTCGATTGAATAGAAAATTATCAATATTTGCATAAGTTTTCATTCAACTGAATTTCTAAACATTAAACATTGACAGATAAACAGTTCATTTGCTGTCAAAATTCAACCCGAGTTAGCGATCGAGTAAATTTCCGAAAACTTCTACCCTACTTATAAAGCCTGGTTCTCAGAGCTTCGACGTGAAGCCAGCGACAATCCCCACTACTCCTATTTTCTCCCTCGCTGTCGCAGAAATACAAGTGGAGTTGGTTTATTTCAACTACAAAAGAGGCGTGTCGCGACAGATTTTTACAACCAGAAACCAAAAAGAGGGGGTCAGGGGATGTTTTGTTGACATCCTCTGATTGGTGGAATAACTGTCGCTGGCTTCACGTCGAAGTTCTGAGAACCAGGCTTAAGCTAGAATTGTCTGTATTTTGGCGATCTTGCAAAGATGATGTGTGATTATATGTCTATATACCAGTTTTTCCGCATGTGGGCGTGTGACTAACCTAAAATCGAAGTCTCCCAAAGCGTACTGCAGCTACTGGTCGTGATGGAGTTCTTCTTTAGGTTCGTCAAAGGGTGTTCGCTTTCGGAGGGGAGGATTTCCACTTTGGTTATGTGCTTTGGGGTGTCTCTTTCTCGTTGGTCGTGGTAGATATGTTCGTTAGACTTTCTAGTGGGGTATTCGGTTCATCTATAGAGTTTTTGCCGGTGTCCGAACTACTATCTACGCTGTTTTCAGGTACCTGGAAGGTTTAGGTTATTATATCGTTTTTCGGATATGAGGAATGGTTTAGATTAGATTGTCGTCGATTGGCACGGTGGATACCTATCTGCACTGCGACCAATGAGGTCTACAATGCGTTACTATACCAGGAGCTACATCAGGATGAATACAGTATTTGCTCAACACTTCGCGTATATCTATACTAATATTATAAAGAGGAAAGATTTGTATGTTTGTGAGTTTGATACGAGTTAACAATAAGCTACTAGACCCATTTCAATAATTCTTTCCCCCTTAGAAAGCTACAATATCCCTGAGTACATAGGCTATACTTTTCACCCGAGAAAATTAAGGAAACCTTCTATTACTTCAAAGGTAATAGATATGAGTACCAAAATCAGCAAGATCAGCTATTTTCAGGTGCGCTGCAAAAACCCTAAGACGTACATGGAAACAATGTATGACGGAAATGTACCTCTTTAATAGTTTACAAAAAAGTCCGCGATAGCCTATATCTATCTTTCAAGGCTTACTCGGTATTACCTTTAAAAGTATCCGAATGTTTCTCCAAATTATGCATTATTCGGGATTATTTTTTTATGACTACGCTAGTGATCCTTACCCAATTAAATACGTCGTTCATGCCCAGTATTTAATTTAGAACGAAATTGTCTTTTACATCGTTCAATTATGATGAATACATCAAAAGATATGGCAGGTTGAAGATGAAATCGCACCAAAATGCGTCTCCGAGGTAGGCACTAGGCGGGTAGGAGAAGGTACCGAAGTATGAGGGATGTATGAATGTATTTTGGATTGCCTTATGTCCGTATGTTATGATCACAATCAGATCAACAGATGGCGCTGTAGTCGTTATCTATGTTATTCGTCTGCTCTGCAACTAAACGGCTGGATCGAATTGAATGAATTTTTGTGTATACAGGAACAACGTCTGTTGGGTCTGCTAGTACCTTAATACTTACTTTCATATCACATAAACCTTGTATTTTAAGTAATTTCGCTACAGAGAGCAAGCTAGGCAGCTGCTCTCTGGTAACCACACATTGTCCCTTGTAAATGAATTGGAGGACCGCTTTTATGTCATCGGCGCTTACGTTGTGAAGGACGATCACTGGGTTCTGTACGTTATCCATATTCTGAAACAAAATAAGAAGAAGTGTAACGTCGTGACTTAAGTTCGTTAACGGGCCAAATCGGTCCAATAGTTTCAAAGTTCTTGACCTTTCAATATTTTCTCGATATTTCCGAAATCTCATATCTGATCAATTCAAAATTAGGTTTTTAGAAGAAGAATAATGACGCGCAAACTCTTGCGAAATTATGTGACGATCGTGCTATTAGAAAATTCAAAAAAATCGTTTGTCTGTACGATGAATGCACCCACAAATTTTTGGTCACTTCAACTGTCAAACGAAGGGAGTTTGGGACTTTAAATTTGCATGGTTGATTTGGTGACTTAGTGTACTTTCAACTAATTGATTAAATATTGATAATTAATTGATTCTTCACTTTCTTGAGCTCGATTCTCATGTCATGTTTCGACATTTTGTTATTTTTTTCTCTCATCCATACTATAGTTGAGCCTAAAAAATGTTCATTTTGAGACTGGGACGAACAAAAAGACCCATACCCGCACCGGGATTCGAGCCCGGACCTACAGCTCCGTAGTAGGCTTTTCAACAATTCTAGCCACTGGAAGGTATAGGGTTCTCCAATAAGAAGTGTTATTTTGAATAACCCGCTATTTCGGTAGATGTCACGTTTGAAGCTGTAATTTTTTGACAATTGACAAGTAGAAACTACGCGATTAATAAAAATGGAACGATACAAGCTTCAAGAACACATTGGAATTATTAAAACTCACTTTACGGTTCGTAAAAGTCGAACATTTTTGGGTCGTCATGAAGCACCTTGTCGGACCGCAATAAAGAAATTGGTGGAAAAATTCGAGCTGTTGGGACAAGTCAGTGATGTAGCCGAAAGGCTGGAGAAACAGTTACGGTGAATGGATTGCGCTATCGATAGATGATTAATGATTTTTCATAGCCGAAATTGGATAGTATTGATCTGGACAACGTTTACTTTCAAAAAGACGGCGCTACGTGCCACGCAAGCAACGAAACCATTGATCTCTGTTTGTATCTCTCCAAGAGGTGATCACAATTGGCCACCGAGATCTTGTGATTAACACCTTGCGACATCTTCCTTTGGGGCCAAAAGAGAAGGTCTACGCCAATAGCCCAGCGTCAATTCAAGACCTCAAGATGGAATTTGTGAGGCTATCGAGGACATAGGGCAGCCACTTGTGATTTGGTCATGGAAATTTTCATTAAAAGGATATGGTCCTGTAAGCGTGGTCGTGGTGGTATTTACCTGATGTATTTTCCACGATTAACGGCATAGCTTCTTCTTTATGATGAAATAAACATCCAATCATTTATATTGAAAAATGGAATTTGAATATCAAAATAACACTATTTATTGGAAAACCCTTTAGAAACCCTGTATTCTGGAAATTTTCAAGTTTAGGTTTAACATTTCAATATCTCATTTCAGTTCTTTAGCTGGTCAAATTGTTTGGCAATTCTATAACCACCGGAAGGCATAAGAGATTTTTGTTGTTAACATCATACAATTCAGAAGAATCCTTTTTTACGCTTACTCATATCTGAAGAGCCAAATTCGAATAATATTTGTAAGAGCAATGGGTTACATTTTATCCAACTTATTCGTTGTCCTAACATGAGTAAGTGCGTCTCAGCTTCATACTTCAGGCGGCTAAGGCTTATTTCTTTAATAATCCCCAGAAATATGTTAGTCAAGCACTTAACAATAGACGCCAGCCAGCAATAAAAAACCAATCAGTTCAAATATTTAAATCACTTCCACCCGTGTCTCGCTAACAACAAGTGAAATAAAAATCTAAAAATAACCACACTCTCCTCTTACATGACTCCAAAGCCAAAAATAACCCAACGTAACAACCGCTATCAGGTGTTGGTATGCAAGCAAAGAGCACTTAACATCAACAAGCAAATCGTGGCCATCAATCTCACCTGAAACAACTGGAAAAAATAAGAACTGCACAGAGCCAGGACCACCTTGTGGGCCTTGACTGTCTCCTGGTCCACCGATATGGTAATATCGGTCAGCATGTCCGACTCCAACAGCATGGGCAGGTTGCCCAAGATGGTAGATTGATGGTAGTGCCACTTGAGCACGAACTGCTGGTTGCACATTTCCGGCCGGTCGTTTTTAAGAGGTTGAGACAACGTGTGGTCAATATCGTGCACATGAAAAATATCGCAAGACTGGTAGGTACGGCGTATTTTGGCCGATCGTGTTTTGTCCAGCTTGTTCTATTTTTGGAGCGACTGGAAAATGGCACAGGTGCCAGGATATTAGGTGGAGCGTCAGAAAAGCGGTAAGACTGGAGTAAAAATAGAGGATAGGAGGAAGGTGAGGAGTGTGGAATTGTAAGAATGTGACCCTGACATTTTTGGGCTCTTAAGGATGCTTAAGCTGCTGCTGCAAAGTCTGTAATCCTTGAATTTTGAGCCGGAAGGGTTGGACTCGGTGAAGAATACAGGGTGTTTAAAAGTTATCGATTGAAATACAGTAGAGACTCGATAACCGGAGAACGATAATCCGGATATCTCACGTGTCCGGATTGACGACAAAGTTGTACTATGTTCTTATAATCCGGATTGCAAAACTCAATAATCCGAATTTCCGATCGTTGCATGCGTGGTTTTCGGTTCTAGCTAGTCTAGGTAATTTTATTATTTTGACATTTGTTGGGTGCACAATGGTGAAGCAGAGCATGTTATACTTGTCTATCAAACAAACAAAAATGAGATTTTAGACAATAATATTCAATTAGTGGAAATGGAATGGTTTCTACCTCCAAACTGTTAAGCTCTGATACAGTCTTGGTTCAAAATGCTGTCAAATTAATAAAACTGAAATACCGAAAAGGCCTTTAAGCAAAATATTGTTAGATACTCGGATAAGATAAGACGGAGATGGTGTTGGAAAATACATTCAGATCATAAATCAATCCGATGCAGTTCTTTTAACTGCATAATTCATGGCAATTACTGAAATGCAGCTACTGAAAGATATCTTAAGCATTCTGTTTCTCTTAAAGTGAAAAATAACGAAAAATATCTGATTATTTCAAATAATGTATAGTCTGTTCACGAAAGGTTGAGAGCATAGTAGGCGTTTCTTTATTTATCTGAAGTTGGCAGTATTTACTATCATAAGTAAAATAAAGTCAACGTTGTCGAATGTACTCGGCCTCGTCCGACGAGCTTGCGAGTTATCAGAGAACTCTATGCAATATTGACAACATTGCGTATCAATCTGACAAGAAAATAAAGAACAAAACCTAAAATTTTAATATAAACAGTGGAATATGCCAAATTTCCATGGCCAACCGACGGCTCAACCTTTCGTGAACGGAGTATATTTGTTTTGTGATTTCGACAATAAGCCTATATTATCACAATCGTTATTAAATTGCATCTCTATAAATTTTAAGACGCGATATTCCGGATTCCTTATTAATCCGGATTGGCCCTCTAGCATTAATTGATTCGGATTATCGAGTCTCTACTGTATATTCTGGGAGGATTCTGCATTTCTAAAATACATTATAGGTTTTCACTCCCAGTCTCTGAAACAGAAATAATTAAATAAATTGAATTAAGATGAAGTGCTCCTGCGAGAATCTTTGCACTTATTTGTCAGGAGCAAATTGGTCTTGAAAAAATTGTTGCCTAACTGTAAAAGGAAATAAATGAAAAGGACGTGTTGTAACGTTTCGGTGTCTATATCAGACACCTTCTACAGACAAACTTGTGAAATCTTCAGAATTGTGTGTTGTCTCATTTGCAGTCTATTGATATTGAAAGTTGTCACCACACATAGGGATGTTAAAAAAAATCATTTAAAAGTGTCCACTCTCAATAACATATCCGAATTTGTGAAAACACTCCATTTTGGTCAACCAATTACATTTGAGAGGTTTGGGTTATTTTGGTTCAAAGTAATGACGTCATGAATCAGCCCTTCGACGTCATTGATTTGAACCGCAATTACCAGACACAAGAGCTGGGTTATTAGAAAAGTATGGTTGTACGCGGCAATTTCAAAAGTTGTTGACTGACGAAGCATACTTGAAGAAGATATGTATTCGTGAGCTTAGCCACGTTACGATTATTATATTGAGAAAACTATTTCAACATTTCAATTATGGGCTTAGTTTCATTCATTTAGGAATTAAACTTATCTATTGAACTCTCTAAGTTAGGTTCGGAAATGAACGCATCCAAAAGCTTCTGACTTGTTAATATTATTTAAAATCGAATTGTCTGAAGTTCTTGAAGATTGCTGATATGTTTGAGTATAACAAAACATTCTTTCTTTACTTGGATAATGGGAAAAGCTTTGTGTTACGATTAATAGCTCTCGACTGTTAGAAAAAATTATGAATTTGTGTTTAAGTTCCCCAAAAAAAGTTTTATTAATAGCAAACTTTACTGTAATGTGTGAGATGTAGCCAAATACCACAGCGATATTAATACATGTGAATTTAAATCTATTGGATAGTGTCCTCCTCTATATTTTTCGGTAATATTTTCTCTTCGAATTATTTCTGTCAGAAAAAAAAACTTATTTTTGTCAAGCGGAACATTCTGAAAAAACATATGTTCACGTTACATTGAATCCATGTGTCAAACATTAATATTTTGGGATGTACAGAGTTGAACTTGAAGCATAATAATTTACATTTGCAAATCGAATTTTGTATTTATTGCATAAAACATAAAAACATATAAATATAACGTATATTGACAAATAACCAGAAAACGCTTTCAAGTGACGAGAGCCAAGGGCTGGTTATTCGTTCTAGGACAAAAAGGGAATAAGCAAGGGCTGAATCAATGATAACCGCAGTTATTATTGGTTATCCGCTTGAAATTGATTCATGTGTTGTGCTGTTTTTTAATTAAAAAATTGGGAAGTAATTTACAATTTGTGACAGGAGAGACCATTTTCCTTTTACTAATTATTATTAATAGAAATCCACCCTATGATTGTTTGAATTTGAAATCTCTCACCCCCTGTTCTTAGCATAAAACGGAATATTGAGTAGTGAATTGTGATGATGAAGAAAAACAAACTCTCCTGTTGAATATATATTATTACATAACAATAATAAATCGATAGATATCTCAACAAAACATCAATATACACATTTCCACGAATATCTAAAAATTTAGTTATACTTACATTCACACAATTCAGAAATGATGTTTCGTATATTATTTAGATTGATTATTTAAATATTTACAGAAGGATCTATACCTTTTCATCATTCTACACGATAATTCATAAATATATCGCAAAAATTCAAGAGGCGATTATAAAAGAATACTCAAAATGAAGGATGATACAAAAATTTGGTAATTTTTCTAATCTTGCATTAATTAATTGACTAAAATGACTGACATAAAATTTGTTATGATACAAGAGTTAGTATTAACCAATTCTTGGAACTCTTGGATGAACTAATGGAACACCCCTGTACAGCAGAAGAAATCACATCAAATTACCATATAATGCATGATGAAAATCCCCATAATTAGATTTCACAACAAATAAAGATCGAATTCAAGGACCTAAAGTTCTCAGGATCCAAGAATCCGCAGTCTCAAGAAATCTACGTAAATTCAAAGTATAAAAAGATAATTCAAATATAATCTCCTTGCACACCCTGTATAATCACAATGAATAAAAAATTGAGTGAATCTCTGAGAAATATACATTTCCTTACAAGTGTTTGACTCTACCTAACCTACTTTATATATCACTGATTTTAGAACGGAGGTAGTGTACATTCCACCTGAAGCTCCTATACTTTGAGTCGAGTACAAAATTTCAGAACCAGGTGGTATGCTAGTTTGACTACTGAAATAATTGGAAGATTGGAAATAAGTTGCGGTTAAACCATTATTATTGGTAACCCTTTCAAAATCGACATTGTTATTGTCCATTCCAATTCTGACAGTTCTAGATACGTCATTGTCAGGAACAAACGAAGAACTTGAAGATTCTACCAAGAAATCAACTCCAAATATAAAATTAAATTCACCATAGAACACGCTATATCAAATTCACTGAATTTCTTAGATCTGAGCATAACACTAAGAGATGATAATGTTTTTCTTTTCGAAATCTACAGGAAACCAACCCAAACTAACACCATCATTCCTTTTAGCTCATACCACGCACCCACAATGAAAAGAGCCGCATTTAGATATTTTTCATAGACTTTTTAACACCCCTTTAACACCAGAAAATTATAAGAAAGAACTGGATATAATATACCAAATAGGCAGAGAAAATGAATATTCTAAATCATATATCGACGAAATTCTAATATCAATGAAAAGAAAAATAATTCTAGATAAGATCTACCCCCACACACCCATCAAGAAATATTTCATATCAACACCGTACTACAGAGATTTACATGAAAAACTAAAACATACTTAGAGAAATACAATTATACACTAACAAGTAAACGACACAGAACAATAGCAGATATACTGATTAATAATAAAATGAAATCTAAACTTGAACAATCCAGTGGAGTCTATGAAATAACATGCACAAACTGCCCTTCATTTTACATAGGAATGACAACTCGTAATGTAGAAAAAAGATTCAAAGAACACAAAAGAAATCAACCCCATTCCGCTTTAGGCACACATTTAAACGATACCGGACATCATATCACATTAGATAATCTGAAAATACTGCATAAAGAAAATAACTACCATAAAATAATTTTACTCGAACAACTAGAAATTTAAAAAATAAAGACAACCAATTTTTACTTAATGATAATATAGAATTTGACAGAAGAAGCATTTCAAACTCCTAGATTCTTAAAAAACAACAATAAATAAAATTCAAAAAATTCCCGCCACCAATAGACCACCTAAAATAACATATTAGATATCACATTTCGCACATATCCTATAATTCCATATTCAGTTGACATTCCACAAGAAAGATATATCGGTTATAAGGTTGACTAGAATTCCAAATTTTAACAATTCTGACAAAGGGGGACCATTTTTAATGTTTTTAAACAGTTTTTGTTCATTTTAACTCAAGACAGTAAGTTGCATACTCTCACCTAAATAAATACATGTTCTACATTTGTGTACTTCAGCTGGCCTGATGATGGAATAATTCCGAAATCGATAGCCAAAGATTTAAATAAACAGTAATAGTGTGTTTTAATTTATTTTACATTTCTTAATCTCGAGAGAACATACTATGGAAGAATTCATTTGTTAAATTGAAAAATTGGAACTATCCAAAGTCTTCCAACACCTGAAGTATACAATGAACAAAAGAATCGCATCAACAACCACATAGAATTTCTCCAACTATGCAAAAGGATAATGTCACACCAAATTTCTGAACATCAAAATACCATCTAATTACAATAAGAACCAAATACAGTCAACGCTACTTAAGAAGGAAATAAGAAGACAATATAAACAATCAGGAATCGTCGACAGTAAACTCAAATTCTTTCACCATCACCTACAAAAACATCTACATAGCATAGAATACCAAATTTTAATCGATAAAATAGAAGAAGATGTATTCTATTCAAACTGGGAAGCAGATAGAAGGAGAAGAATAAAACTCAGAAAACTTATAAAAGAAAAAGAAAATAACACACCCAGGCTGAGACAACTAGAGAACCACCAGGTAAATTCGGATACACCAAAGCCCCATGAATTTTACAACAAATCACAAACCTTCAAATATAACTCTGAACGAGGAAGAAATGAGAAATGAATCTGGGACACAAATTCGCACCAGTACCTAAAAAAATGGATATTCACAAGACTGCAGTTGACCTGGAAGTTCAAATAAGAAAAAACCCAGATTACCAAAAGATGACTGATGCTTTAACAGAGGACCTTATGCTATATAAAAATGAAAAGGTAAGAGTATGCAACAAAAAACAATTCATTAACAATAAACAATTGGCACAAAACTAAAAAACAATACGAGAGAAAATAAATGACAACAACTTATATTAACCAAAGCTGACAAAAACGCAGGACTGGTATTGCTAGAAAAGAATATGTACATCGAGAAAACACTTAAATTTTCAGCGAAAATAATATAACACAATGTAAAAATAATCCTTACAAAATATTCAACAAAAGTAAACAATACATTAAAAACAACTCTACCAACATTGAAAAAATTCAACGAAACAATTCATACATTAAAAGAAAAGAACCCACAACTACCAAAAATGTATAGCACAATTAAACTTCACAAAATAGACAAAAGCATAAGACCAATAACATCGGCAATATCATCCCCATGTCACAAAATTTCAAAATTTATTAATGAGTTCTTCAATAAAAAACTCAGATACAGGTCCAATTACTCTATAAAAAATTCTCTAGAATTAATACAGGAAATAAAATCCCTCGAACTGAAGTCCGATAAAACATATATGATTTTATCCTTTGATATAGTAACCTCTATACCAATATCCCAATTAATGAATCCCTCAATTTACTTAGAGAACGGTTGATAACTCATCAAAACAACGATAACAGCTTAAATTTGGAAACTGAGGATATAGAAAATATAATGAAACTTGGTCAGTTAATTACCGAACAAAACTTTTTCATATTTGACGAAAAGTATATACAGTGGAACCTCTATATAACGAATCGGAAGGGAACCAGTAAATATTCGTTATATCAAGTAATTCGTAAATCTGAGGTTTGTTATATTGAGGTGAGGTTGGTCCAAAATTTGTTATACCGAGGTTTATTCACCTCGACATTACGTACTCATCTTGTTATAGCGAACTAATTTTGCTCATATAAATGAAAACTCATTTTATCAAATTACTCATTTATTTTATATTTTCTTTTTCAAAACAATAAAGTGAGTACGTAGGCTTTTTTTTCTAAAATTCGCAGAACAAAATAAAAAGAGGTGAAAAATCAACCAATTGGTATAAAAGCCTGAATCTAATTTTATTTATCTTGATTGGAAAAAGTAATAAATTGTAGTTTGTTTTCCACGGTTTCAATCTTCTGATGTTTGAAGGCAAACCAATTTCGTCGGAAAACTTATCTTTAGATTTGAAAATTGTAGCCAATGAACTTGCGGGAATCCCGAACTTATTAGCTATGTCAATTTTTGTTGTAGAAGGATTTTGTCAACATAATTAATGATGCTGGCTTTTCTGCGACAGATAAGGAACGCCTTTTACGTTTCTGAGCCATTGCAAAAAAGTGAGGAGCAACACTGATTACTTTCCATCAACTAACTTCGTATTTTACGTAATACGCGTCGAAACCTGTCGCGGCTGAATCACATACATACCTGGTTATTGGTGAAAACGTTATATAGAGGTTTTGAGTTGACGAAATTCGTTAAGTAGAGGTATTCACACTCTTTTAGGTAGTTGAAAATTCGTTATAAAGAGGTTGTTCGTAAAAAATTTCGTAATGTAGAGGTATGTTTTACATTGACTCTATGGACGATTCAAGGGGATTATGAAAAATTCGTTAAATCGAGGAAGTCGTTATATTGAGGTTCGTTTATTAAGGTTGCACTGTATATGAAAGACGGATTACCCATGGGCCTACCATCTAGCGGACTTATAGCGGATACTTATGTAGATCACGTAGAAAAACAAATAATGCTCCTACCACATAGTGAAAACATAGTAACCTGGAAAAGATACATAGACGACATTTTTGCGTATGGTCAGGAACAAACGAAGAACTTGAAGAATTCTACCAAGAAATCAACTTCAAATATAAAATTAAATTCACCATAGAACACGCTATATCAAATTCACTGAATTTCTTAGATCTGAGCATAACACTAAGAGATGATAATGTTTTTCTTTTCGAAATCTACAGGAAACCAACCCAAACTAACACCATCATTCCTTTTAGCTCATACCACGCACCCACAATGAAAAGAGCCGCATTTAGATATTTATTTCATAGACTTTTTAACACCCCTTTAACACCAGAAAATTATAAGAAAGAACTGGATATAATATACCAAATAGGCAGAGAAAATGAATATTCTAAATCATATATCGACGAAATTCTAATATCAATGAAAAGAAAAATAATTCTAGATAAGATCTACCCCCACACACCCATCAAGAAATATTTCATATCAACACCGTACTACAGAGATTTACATGAAAAACTAAAACATACTTTAGAGAAATACAATTATACACTAACAAGTAAACGACACAGAACAATAGCAGATATACTGATTAATAATAAAATGAAATCTAAACTTGAACAATCCAGTGGAGTCTATGAAATAACATGCACAAACTGCCCTTCATTTTACATAGGAATGACAACTCGTAATGTAGAAAAAAGATTCAAAGAACACAAAAGAAATCAACCCCATTCCGCTTTAGGCACACATTTAAACGATACCGGACATCATATCACATTAGATAATCTGAAAATACTGCATAAAGAAAATAACTACCATAAAATAATTTTACTCGAACAACTAGAAATTTTAAAAAATAAGACAACCAATTTTTACTTAATGATAATATAGATTTGACAGAAGAAGCATTTTCAAACTCCTAGATTCTTAAAAAACAACAATAAATAAAATTCAAAAAATTCCCGCCACCAATAGACCACCTAAAATAACATATTAGATATCACATTTCGCACATATCCTATAATTCCATATTCAGTTGACATTCCCACAAGAAAGATATATCGGTTATAAAGGTTGACTAGAATTCAAATTTTAACAATTCTGACAAAGGGGGACCATTTTTAATGTTTTTAAACAGTTTTTGTTCATTTTAACTCAAGACAGTAAGTTGCATACTCTCACCTAAATAAATACATGTTCTACATTTGTGTACTTTCAGCTGGCCTGATGATGGAATAATTCCGAAATCGATAGCCAAAGATTTTAATAAACAGTAATAGTGTGTTTTAATTTATTTTACATTTCTTAATCTCGAGAGAACATACTATGGAAGAATTCATTTGTAAAAACGTCATTGTCATTTAAATTTGAGGTTAGACTTGCGTCAGACGCTGTTTCTGTCTAATTTCAACACCCTTCACTTGGCCTTCTTGATTTTGAGCCTGAGCGTTAGTGCCTGATCTAGACCTCTGAAATTTTCAGCAGGAGTTACGTTGTAAGGGTGCCCATGTATTCTGCGTATAGAGACATGGGTTGAACTTCTGTTGGAGGTGTTGTGGCAGGTATCACTGGTTGTTGGTTGTACAACACTGGAAATGTGTGTTGTTGACCGGCCGGAAGAATATATTGGGCATGTACGGCAGGTTGGAGGGAATATTAGAAATATTTAGTAGTGAATTGTGATGAAGAAAAACAAACTCTCCTGTTGAATATATATTATTACATAACAATAATAAATCGATAGATATCTCAACAAAACATCAATATACACATTTCCACGAATATCTAAAAATTTTGTTATACTTACATTCACACAATTCAGAAATGATGTTTCGTATATTATTTAGATTGATTATTTAAATATTTACAGAGGGATCTATACCTTTTCATCATTTTACACGATAATTCATAAATATATCGCAAAATTCAAGAGGCGATTATAAAAGAATACTCAAAATAAAAGATGATACAAAATTTGACGATTTTTCTAATGTTGCATTAATTAATTGACTAAAATGACTGACATAAAATTGTTATGATATAACCTACAAGAGTTAGTGTTAACCAATTCTTGGAATTCTTCGTTGAACTAATGGAACACCCTGTACAGCAGAAGAAATCACATCAATCCAAGGACCATATAAATGCATGATGAAAATCCCCATAATTAGATTTCACAACAAATAAAGATCAAATTCAAGGACCTAAAGTTTTCAGGATCCAAAAATCCGCAGTCTCAAGAAATCTACGTTAAATTCAAAGTATATAAAAAAGATAATTCAAATATAAATCTCCTTGCACACCCTGTATAATCACAATGAATAAAAAATTGAGTGAATCTCTCAGAAATATACATTTCCTTACAAGTGTTTGACTCTACCTAAACCTACTTTATTATATATCACTGATTTTAGAACCGGAGGTAGTGTACATTCCACCCGATGGTCCTATGCTTTGAGTCGAGTACAAAATTTCAGAACCCGGAGGTATGCTAGTTTGACTACTGAAATAATTGGAAGATTGGAAATAAGTTGCGGTTAAACCATTATTATTGGTAACCCTTTCAAAATCGACATTGTTTTGTCCATTCCAATTCTGACA
Source organism: Propylea japonica (assembly GCA_013421045.1). Lineage (NCBI taxonomy): Eukaryota > Metazoa > Arthropoda > Insecta > Coleoptera > Coccinellidae > Propylea > Propylea japonica. The sequence continues at coordinate 11,763,299 of CM024247.1, forward strand.
GTTCTAGAAACGTCATTGTCATTTAAATTGAGGTTAGACTTGCGTCAGACGCTGTTTCTTGTCTAATTTCAACGCCCTTCACTTGGCCTTCTTGATTTTGAGCAGGAGCGTTAGTTCCTTGATCTAGACCTCTGAAATTTTCAGCAGGAGTTACGTTGTAAGGGTTGCCCATGTATTCTGCGTAAAGAGACATGGGTTGAACTTCCGTTGGTGGTGTTGTGGCAGGTACCACTGGTTGTTGGTTGTACAACACAGGGAAAGTGTGTTGTTGGCCGGCCGGAACGAATATATTGGGCATGTACGGCATTCCAGGCTGCAGGGTAGGTTGCATCAAGGGAGCGGTTGAGTTTGGAATGATCGGAAGTGGTATTGGGTTAACGGGTGGTAGAAAGTTGTGGTTGTTTGATGGTAAGGGAGGTTTGGACATTGGGGGATATCTGGGGGTATCACTGGTCCTATGGGGGTTGAGACCATCTGCGAAATTTAATTGTATTGTCAGTATTTGTGGAGGTTTGACGTCTTTCAGTTTTACCTGGCCAAGATGAGCGAATAAGGGTGAAGATATGTTAGTTTTCTTTACTGCGGGAGGCTGTAAAATGATGCTTGATCGGGTAGCGTTCTCTATGTTGTGTTGTACTGGCTTGGTTGGATGGTGTCTTTGTTTTCAGCTTCTTTGGTGACCTGAAACAGTAGAAGTGGTAGAAGTACCAGATCCTTATTGTATGTAAAGAAACAGCCATCTATTCGTCAACATTTTTTGTTTTTTTTCTTGATTGATAAGATTGTGGTCGATTGGCACCATTAAGACCTTTCTGCACTGCGACCAAGGAGGTCTTTTGTGCATTACCATAATAGAGCTACATTTGACCAGGAATGTAACCTCTTTCGCAAAGTTGGTTATTTTCTTCGAAGATTTTCGCTTCTCACGGAGCAGTGGGCTGTGAGGAGCCCAGTAAACAGCCTCAACTAGTTTTTTGACAACGATAGAGATTGTTGAGCTTTCTCTTTTATAGATGCAATGATTTGTTTCTTAACTTGACTCAGTGTGTTGTTCCAGTATAGTTGCCCCTCTTTTTGCAAGGGCTTCAGCTATCCGTCGTGTCGTGAGTTATCACCTACACAAGATCGGTAAGAAAAACTCACAGAAACCACCACAATAATATTTAAAGCAAACTAGCTTATTCTACAGAGTGGTAAGACATTAACGACCTAGCGTAAGTCGATATATCCTTAAAGTCTCCAATGAAGATATCTACCTTGTGAATGAGGCAATGTTCCAGGGAAAAACGTTGTTGCCCTTATAGGTCGCAGTGCAGAAAGACGGTCCTGGTGCCCATCGGGCAGAATGAAATCAGGCGTTTTCGGAAACTTACTCAGGGTTATCAACTCGATCCATTTGGCCACGTGACGGATCTACTCGGATCGTGGACCCGGGTTATAAGTTTACGAACACATCAGTTTAGGATTTGAAGTGACAGTTGTATCAATAACATAACCAAATATTTTATGGATTTTTTTTCAGTCTCAGTTTATTTTCGGATTGTCTCTAGCTTTGCTTGCATTTATTGGCTTTTGTGAAATATTTCTTATAATTCTGGTGTGCCTTTCCATGTTTAATGTATTTTTTGAGTACTTATGTTAAAGAAGTAGAGAATTAATTTTTTTCAGTTCCAGTTCATTAACTGATTGTCTCTAGCTTTGCTAGAATTTATTGGCTTCTGTAAAATCTTTCCTATAACTTCTGGCGTGGCCTCGCATGTTCGATGTTATCTTTGAGTACCTATATTAAATAAGTAAAGAAGGCTTTAGCTTTAACGCAGAAAGGTCTGCATACAAAGTTATGAAGAAGTTGTTCCACATTATTTTCTCGGCTCATGGAACCACACATTTTACACCAGCCAAATTCTCGTCTCTGTCCATAATTTTTAGGAATAGAATATATGAAAATTTACTAAGAAAAGAGTAGGACACTTATTCCCGCCTTTTTCAAATACAAAATTAAACTACAGTGCGCATGCGGTGACTCTTCGACCCTGCTCTCGTGTAGGGTTACGATAGATCAACCTGAGCCAATGATCGAGTTAAAAGCACCGTACTTTCCGAACACAGGTTGGATGTTCGGGTTAGGTAAACGAATGCGAAGGTTAAGGATCGAGTTACCACAGTAAGTTTCCGAAAAACGCCTATCTACCCATAAAAACCCACAAAACCGTCAACTTACCTCTTGATCGCTCTGTGGATTCGGCATAGGACTCTCTTGCCTAAACAATCCCTCCTTCATATCCGGCAAAAACGTATCAATCCGACACCAGGTGGCGTGCCAGAGCTGGTTCTTCCCATCGTTACCTTCAAACACCCTAGCCGAGTCCATCACCAACAGCATGTTTTTCAAGGACTCCGGAATAGCTTCGTACAAGAGGTCGCTCTTGTCCGCATGCATGTATTTGTCCATAAAGTCGAGGATGATCAACCATAGATTGTTAAAAGTGGGCAACGACAAAAGTGGGGTTAGGTGGTGCAAAAACACCTTCGAAAGCAACGTTGCCGCTCTCATTCTGGTCTCCTCCATCGCTATGACGTCTTTGGGGTTAATCGGTTGGAGGAGGTAGCTAAGAAGGGGAAAGAGGACCCTGTGGAAGCAAGCCTCCCATTCTGGCCCGCTCAAAGTTTGGAGGTCGGGGACTAACAGTGCTCTTTGGAGGTAAGTGATGGCTACCATCCTAACCTACAAATTTTAAAGAATAAGATAATATACTGACAGTTGGTTTGAGCATCTCACTTGTTTACGTATGTCGCAACATAACCTAGCAATCCCTGGAGGAGGGGGCACCAACCGTGTGTCCACAAGGACATCTCTCTGGCATTTCACCGCCTTCTTCTGACCACCATTGAATATCTGGGCCGTTCTGGGTGCAGAGTGTGCATTAGATCCAGAAGCTGTGAATTTTGAACTCATTATTAAAGTTTCCTTCTAATTCGTTTCAACCTATGGGTGGATTCATTATTTGCCTCAAACTACATCTGAATGATCGAAATTGTAGGTTAAAATCTATAAAAATATATCGGAATATCAGTTATGAAGTTCGCAAATTCAACTGTCTATAATCTAAGTTCAACGTAATACTTATGGCGTTTTCGGAAACCTACTCGATCACTAACCCGGGTTACAAATTGACAGCAATTGAACTGTATCCGTTCAATTTGTAACCCGAGTTAGTGATCGAGTAACCAGCTTTGCTAAGGAGGTTAGATTCCTGGGAAAAACGTAGTTTTAGCATGTAACGCACAAAAGACCTTATTGGTCGCAGTGCAGAAGGTAATCAACGTGCCGATCGACCACTATCTAATCTAATCTAATAATGCGTTTTCGGAAACCTACTCGATCAAACCCGGGTTACAAATTGACAGCAATTGAACTGTTTATCCGTCAATTCGTAACCCGAGTTAGTGATCGAGTAGGTTTCCGAAAACGCCATTAGATTAGATTAGATAGTGGTCGATCGGCACGTTGACTACCCTTCTGCACTGCGACCAATAAGGTCTTTTGTGCGTTACCATGCTAAAACTACGTTTTCCCAGGAATCTAACCTCCTTAGCAAGCTGGTTACTTCCTTAGGAGACTTCGCTCTTATGTCGGCTGGCGTTAATAACGCGCACCTAGTAGAGTAAGTCTGGTTTGCGCCAGCGCAGTGCATTTGCATAGTATGTGCTCGGTGGTTTCAGTGGCCGATTCACATAACCTACAAATGTCGGAGTTTTTCTTTACCGATCTTGTGTAGGTGATATCTAACGGGACAATGCCTTGTGAGAAGACCGATTAGCAGCCTTAACTCGTTTTTGACAACGATAGAGCTTGTTGAGCCTTCTCTTTGGAAGGTTCGATTAGTCTCTTTGCTTGTCTTTGACCGGATGTGTTTATCCAGTAAGAGTGTTCTCCCTTTTTTCCAAACGCGACCTCTGCCCTAATCAGTGTAGGTGATACCCAACAGGAGGGCACGGGTCCGGTGAAGGGTGTGTTTGCTCCTCTTTTCGCAAGGGCATCAGCTCTTTCATTTCCCTCAATGTTCTGGTGGGTAGGTACCCAGCTAAAACTAGCTTGTTGTACTCCGCCAGTGTTTTGAGGGACTGTTTGCAGCTCCAAATGGTCCTTGATCTACAATCAACGCGCAAATTCAACTGTCTATACTCTAAGTTCATCGTAATACTTTGTTCGTTTTCTATTGCAAAGATCTTCAAAAAATTCTGCACAACCTTGTTTAGTTACTGATCAACTGAAAGCGATAGCTAAGTTTCTGCCGATATGTTTTTTCACCTCCGATAGTTATCGTTATAGGAACCTACCCTAGACCTATCGCTATAGATATTGAAGCTTATGGCACTCTCGACTCGAAATTTGAAACTTAGACATATGGGCAAAATTAAAAAACACTCACTTGTATGGATATTTGATGATATCCCGTTGGAATACAATCTTCGTCACTGGTATCATCCTCATCAAGACTGCTCGTAGGGCTCCTTCTCGAGTTATAAATCTCACTTTGACGTTTGTTCCCTCTCTTCTTACCCCTTCCAGCGCCCTTTTTACTCCTGTTAGCTAAGATAAACCACGGTGTTAAATTCACATAGACCACAGACAACAAAATCAACTTCTCAGAGTAAAAAGTAAACCTGGAGATGCCTTCACGCATTTGTTATGCAGCCAAGTAGAATCTGTTTATGCACGCGAACAACATTCCGGCGTTGCGAACTCGTGCCGTATGTTTATTCCGTATTGGGATAATTGGTCTACCGCTCCCCTACTCTGATACTAACGGCTTGCGTCTGTTACAGACAATTCTGTCAGTTTGCCTTCATTTAGTCTAAATCGACGATTTTATTCATTGTTGTATTCGTTACGGCAGCTATGATAATTTGCCATCGGCTGTCAACCGTCGCGAATTGTGCAATGTTGCCAATGTTTCAAACTTGCAGTTAAATTAGGTTGACTAATTCGAGTATTGTTTCGAGAATGTATCATCAATTGAAATGATTCATTTCGCGCCCTTTTTTCTGTGAAGCACTCGGCAAAAATGAATTTGCTATATAAACCCTAGGGAAAATAATTCAATTTGAGCTCCGGGAAATAAATATTTCCCCTGAAAATGAAAAAGAATATCTATTAATGTTAATATGAAAGGAATTATATAATAGCTTGAGTTAGGTTACATTAGGTCAGGTTAGCTAAGATAGGAACAGTGCAAGTGTTAATAAGAGTGGGGCTCTCCCAATCCCATCCTAATAATTTGAAAGTGACTGGCTATTCGATTTGAGACACTGGCAACGTTGCACAATTCGCGACGGTTGACAGCCGAATACGCCGAAAGGCAAATTATCATGGCTGCCGTAACGAATATAAACAATGAATAAAATCGTCGATTTCGACCAAATGAAGGCTTTATTTCGCAGGATACTCTCAGAAATTGATAAATAAAACATTTCCAACAAGTATTGATTGAGAAAATAGAGAAAAATTGGCTAGAACTATGTATAACCTCACCTACCTGACTGAAACTTTGGAATTTTTTTTAAAAAAACTTAGAGGATTGCAGACTTCTCGTTATCATAAAAATCATGAAAACTGGGTACGGAACGAAGAGGGTCATGACTATAATACACGACGTAAAAATGATATTCATTTACCTTATGCCAGGCTCAGTAGGTCGCAAAAGGCACCTTTCTATTGGCAGCCAAACTCTATAATAGAATCCCAAGGATATGCGAACTCTGCCCATGAAAAGTTTTCAAAATAAATTAAAGTCTTTTCTTATTGAAAATGTGTTTTTTTAGTGTAGATGAATTTTGAAGTTTAAAATGATAAATGTTGAGATATTTTTATATTATGTAATGTGACGAGTGTAAACCTAATTGTGTAAACATGAATAAATCTATTCTATTCTATCATTTTAGTAATCTGGGACCCAATTTAGTGAGTACAATTTTTTTCACATCTCCAACACGGTTCTTTCAGTTCGAAATAATTACCAATGCAGTACTATTCACGCGTAGGAGCATCTCTATGTTTTTTCTTACTCTGAGATCAACTTACTTCCATGCAAACTGGCCTCAACGAACGTCCTAATACAATGCACGCAAACGTCGAAATTGTAAGGCGTTATGTGAGCCACATCTCTGACCAAAAAGGCGAGACTCTCGCAGCATTTTATGAGACTGCTCGGGTCGTGGGGCCCAGGTTCCTCTCCAACGCCAGGTTGTACTGGTTCGGAGGCATTGTTCGTCCAACAATTCCAGTGTTGGATGCATCTTCATCGTTACCTTTACTGACGAATATCCAACCACCGGAATTGTTGCTCGCTGGGGATGTCGGAGACATCACCACTGGACTCTGGGACCTTATCGAGGTGTTTTTGGGGCTCTTCGTTAGTTCAGAGTCTGAAGTGTAGCCTCTATCGACAAAGGAGTAGTCTTCATCGGTTGGCTTCTCGCTGTCAGATTTGGCACCTGAAATGACAGCAAATGCGCCGGATTAGTGTGACGTCACAAGCTATCACTGGGTCCAAACAAACATTGGAATTTGAACTACTGATTGTCCTATGTACGATTCAGTAGTATTGAAAACCTTCTCAAGATAAAAAAAGGCTTATTTAGTGGATTATCGGTTCATTAAAACTACAAAATCAACCATAAAATAATCTATATCTATACTAATATTATAAAGAGGAAAGATTTGTATATATGTGGGTTTGATACGAGTTAACTCATAAGCTACTAGACCGATTTCAATAATTCTTTCACCCTTAGAATGCTACACTATCCTGAGTAACATAGGCTATACTTTTCACCCGAGAAAATTAAGGAAACCTACTATAACTTCAATGATAATAAATATGATTACCAAAATCAGCTATTTTCAGGGCGCGCTGCAAAAACCGTAAGACGTACATGGAAACAATGTATGACGGAAACGTACATCTTTAATAGTTCTACAAAAAAGTCCGCGATAGCATATATCTATCTTTCAAGGTTTACTCGGTATCAACTTTTAAAGGTATCCGAATGTTTCTCAAAATTATGCATTGTTTGGGAGTATTTTTTTATGAATACGCTATTGATCCTTTACAATTAAATACGTCGTTCATACCCAGTATTTAGTTTAGAACGAAATTGCCTTTTACATCATTCAATTATGATGAATATATCAAAAGATATGGCAGGTTGAAGATGAAATCGCACCAAAATGCGTCTCCGAGGTAGGCATAGGCGGGTAGGAGAAGGTACCGAAGTGTGAGGGATGTATGAATGTATTTTGGCCTGATGCCTATATGTTTATGATCACAAATCATATCAACAGATGACGCTGTAGTCGTTATTATGTTATTCATCTACTCTGCAACTAGACGGCTGGATCGAATTGAATGAATTTTGTGTATACAGAACAAAGTCTGTTGAGTCTGTTGGCTTATTTTGTGGATTATCGGTTCATCAAAACTACAAAATCAACGTAAAAATATGAAAATAATTACATAACCCAACTTGACTTGATTTTTCTTTTCAATTGCAAAATTGAATGTGGTGATTCACAAAATAAGCTCATTTTTATGTTAAAAAAGTCTTCAACACGACAAAATCGTACATAGAACAATCGCTAGTTCAAATTCCAGTGTAAATGAGGTTTGTTTGGAACCCTGTCTTTGACGTATGACGTCACCACTAATGCGGCGTATCAGGGACAAGAACGAATGACAGGTGACGTTTCTTACCTTGGTCGACTTGATTTTCTTCGGAGATTGGTTTCGGGGGTTGAGCTCCTGCCCCTACGCACTCCAAAAGGGTGAAAATTATAGTCCAATCGGCGTTGGTGTGGATGTTTTGGGCCGAAGTCTTGAGTAGTTCGTACAGTCCAAAGGATATCTGTCTAGAGATCCTGCACAACGTGCTGCTCTTCAGCAGAAGCAACATTCTTAGCGACTGAAGGACTATGGCGCTCATATCTTCGTTTCTCATCAATCTTATGGCCACTCTTAAGAGTCCAATGACTGATCTTTCGAGGAGGAATTGGTAGTCGAATAGAGATGCGTTCATGACTAAGGTGTACATGTGGTCTCTGACGATCTGCCATATTGAGATAACCCTGTCTCTGTAACGTTAATTGTACTATTGTTAAGCTCCATTTCTAGTGTTTTTCAGGCAGAAATACTTGCAATCAAAAGGATCCATTCTGATAGTCAAGCTGCTATTAAAGCACTGAACTCCTATGTCATCGACTCAAAGCTAATATTGGAGCCAAAAAAACTCAATGAAGTAAGCAAAAACAGCAAGGACTCTTTAGTTTGGGTTCCTGGTCACTTAGGAATCAAAAGAACTAAAGAAGCTAAAAACTAACCAGAAAGGAAGTACAAACGCCACTTACTGGTCTAGAACCCCTCTGTAGTTTAGGCTAATACTCCTAAAAGTGAGAGTTTTTCGAGGAAGAAGAAGAAACTGATAGAGAATTACTTTGAGGAATCTTCTGTAAATGACTAATTCCCAAAAGTTCCCAAGGAACTTTGAAACTTCAAGGCTTAAAAAGTATTTTGATGACAGTAAGAATAAGAAACACCTCTCACAGGCTACCTAAGAGGACATTGTCGTCTTAGAAAACATATGATGAGAAATGGCTCAACAGAAACAGACGATAGTAGATAGCAAATTCGAAGGCACTCTTTGCGAATTACTGCAGAAAGGCCTTAGAATTATTGAGCAGTGGTGCTTGTCTGTGAGGCTGAACATCAACCAAAACAAGACTGTAGTAATTCCGTTCACTCGGAAAAGAAACCTTCCAGACATGAAAACGTTATATTTAAACGGAAATATCTTGGAGTGGAAGTCAGAAGTTAAATACCTAGGAATAACACTGGATAGTAAACTTCTGTGGAATAAGCATGTTGATACTGCTACTGGCAGAGCTAAAGGGCTTTAATGGCGTGCAGACGTCTATGCAGCAAAAATTGGGGTTGTAACCCAAAAATACTGCGATGGATGTACATCATGATTGTGAGACCTATAATCGCATAAATGGGGCAGTAGCCTGGTTTGCCAAGGCAAGTTAGGTAAGTACGAGGAAAAGGCTCGATAAAGTACAGAGGCTTGCCTGTGTGTGCATCACTGGAGCTATGAGAACGTGCCCAACTAGGGCACTCGAGGTGATTACGGATCTTACACCTCTACGTCTAGTGATTTATAAGGTAGCCCATGAGGCTATCCTCAGAATATCTAAGGAAGGAACAGGTAATGAGAGAATAAAGAATCAGAGAGTCTGGTCCTCTCTGAATAACTACATCTCATCTGCGAACCTCCTAGTGATGTAATGATCAAGAACTTAAGCACTTCAGGACATTGCTAAGTTAAAGAGAGGAATGGGAACGGGAATACACCGACTATAACCTCAAAAGAAAATACCGTAAAATGGTATACAGATGGTTCCAAAACCTCTACAGGAGCTGGCGCTGGTATATACGGGCAAGTACCAAGGTGCACTGTCGCTAGGCTCCTGCATAAGCGTCTTTCAAGCGAAATCTTAGCTATTGAAAGATGTCTAGATATAAATCTAGAAAGAAACTATCAGAAGTGTGATACAGCCATACACTCAGAAAGTCAAGCTGCTATTAAAGCACTGAGCTCCTAGTCATCGCTCTAAAATGATCTGGGAGTGCCGGAACGATGAGTTAGTCAATCAATCAAAGTGTGGTTTTGGTCTCCTTTTGGTGCGTTATACTAATAACATGAATGAATCTAACACTGCAACATTTTGTTCAAATGGTGAATAAGTTGACATGTAAAAAGTTGGGTTAGGACAACAATGCTAGAACAATCGAGAGAACGCATTGAAAGTGCTTATGAAGCTATTTATTGTGCAAGACAAAATTTTGTTCGCCACTCACCTATTTTGAATCATGACCCTGATCAGCAGTTCCAAGAAGAACACCGTTATATTCTCGTTGTAGTTATACCCTAACGACTTCTGCACATCCGGACCTCTAGACAACTCTACCAGCGACCTAACCATCTCCAACAGCGCATCTTCGTGCAAGAATTTAGAATCCGTAACCAGCTGTTCCAAATTGCAATCCTTGATGCACTTCCTGGCAACGTCAGTCATCTCCTGCTCTTCTGCGGAAGGTATCTTGGACAGGTTCTCGGAGGACACCATGTAGGAATAGAGGGAACTAAACAGCCCCGTGTCTTGTTTCTGCAAGTTCTCAACCTCTTTAAACACCAACGTAATCTTACCAGAGGTTTCTATGAAGTCCTCCACTTCTACGTAACTTTTCGGACACAACCCGTATGAATAAATCGACAAGATTATGTCGAAGATGTTCTTCCAACCTTGTCGTAAGTTGTCACCGTGTTGATGGACGAGGTTGAAGACTGTTTTCAAAGCTAACTGAGCTTTGATGTTTGTGGCAAACTGACTTACACCGTTACTCTGCCTTTGCTGATTGTGGAAAGAGGTGAACTTGCACAGGGTTAGGATCAGCATGTCTAAGTTTGCGGTTAGGTTGTGATGGGAACATATAAAAGCGCAATTCTCGAAACCTTTAACAGCTCTCTTGTAGACGTTGGGGTCTTCGGATCTGTCGTAGACGAAGGAGAGAGCTGAGAGGACTGGAGCCCAAATGAGGGAGAAGAGTTCTTTGTCGTAGGTTCCTGAGTTTGTATGGAAGTAGATGCCGTCTTTGGAGGCCCCTTTTTTTATCAGTACTTTCCACAGGTAGTTTTCCCTGACTAGTCCTGTTTGTTCAGCTGGCATAACGATTTCATCGTTCCTAAAAATGTCATTGTTTACATTCAAATACGAGAACAATTCAAATATAAACGAGACTTCTCGATTTTCAGGCACAATAGTGGGGGAGAACATTCCTGATTTTTTGTTGTTGGGTAGGTTTGTCAGGAGTGATGGAAGCACGTCGGATTGCCTCATCGACCCTCTCGGTGTCCACTGTGACGATGTTCGAGCAAGAGGTTCCTCCGTCAATTGCGCAACGTGTTGTAATCAAGTTTCTCGCCGCAGAAGGAGTAAAACTGGCCCAAATCTTGAGGATATTGACTGCCCATGTTCGGAGAAGAAACACTGTCCGCGAGCCAGAGTGTTTGCATGGCATAAACAGTTCGTGGAGGGTCGTGATTGCGTTGAAAATGATAGCCATGACCGCAGCGAACAACATCAGTAGTGTTCGACAGCTTATTGAAGACGACGAACGTCGTACCACTTCTGAAATTGCAAGTTAGGTCAAATAGGGTACCGTAAGGGTTGCGCCAGGTGGTTTCCTCGCCTTCTCACAGCTGACCAGAAATTCCATCGTTTTCAGGTGTGTGGGCGTCTTCTTGCACGATCTCAGGAACAGGAGACCAATTTCTCACTCACATTATCACCTGTGATAACATGGGTGCACCACTACACCCCAGTCAAACAAGCGAGTAAGGAGTGGAGAAGACAATACGTTGCGCAATTGACGGAGGAACCTCTTGCTCAAACATCGTCACAGTGGACACCGAGAGGTCGATGAGGCAATCCGACGTGCTTCCCTTACTCCTGACAAACCTACCAACAATAAAAAATCAGGAATGTTTCTTCCCCCACTATTGTGCCTGAAAATCGAAAAGTCTTGTTTATATTTGAGTGCCCTCGTACATTTTGTGAGGTTAGGTCCAAACTTTTTGAAATTATTGGAAATATTCCTATGGTTACTTTAAAGCTGATTGCTTTTAGTTCACTAAATATTATTTGATATGTAAAGTTAGGATTTCTTGTGAAAAGATTGTTTTTCACTAAACGTTCCTTTGTATACTGAGTGTTTTTGATCAAATAAATGTCAATAAGCTTATTAGATTCTACTGGGTTAACTTCATCACATTCTTAACATGGGAATTTTCAAAACGGAACATGAAATGCATACTGAATGTATTCAATACAACAAGAAATACATTTATATCGACTTACTTGATTGTGTTGTATATTTCGTCCAGCATTTCTTCGTCAAAATCTCCCTTACCGTTAACACCAGCAAGGTTTTTCTTGAACCCTGAAGCGGTCATTGGTGTTGTTTGTTTCTTAGCATTCTGATTGTGCTGATCGACATTCGCATTATGATAGCATAAGCCAGAGTGAATGCCGAATCAACATCGGCAAATGGCTCGCCATTACTTTTCTGCAAAAAATATATACATCTAATGTATTTGAATAATTTATTACATCAGGATTTATATTTATATTGACAACATTGCGTAATAATCTGACAAAAAAATAACAACATAACCTAAAATTTTTAATATCCACAGTGGAATATGCCAAATTGTCATGGCCAACCGACAGCTAAAAGTTTGGTGATAGGACTATATGAATGATTATCTAGCTTCGACTTGCTATGAAAAATCTTTGATACTCACATGCCAGTGTTCGGCAAAATGTTCTAAAAGTAAGATATTGTTGGGAGCCTCTCCAGGCAACCTAAAACTTTCCAGGTAAGTTCTTAATGCTTCGTCGATCCTCATATCCCTAAAATCGAAGGTTTTCACGTAAGCTTCGAGAATGTTCAAGTTGTTCCTGTTGCTGATGTATTCTCCGATCATTTTCTTATCCAAACCTGGGTTTTCTTTTAGGAACAGAGCCACCTCGTTTGGGTCAAATTCTGGTTTCAAAATGCCGTGTTCTTGGAAAAATTGGATTCCTTTTTTCGGCTTGTGATTGAAATGTTCTGTTCCAGTTGGTAGCCACTATAAAAATGAAAAAAAAACTCTTATAAAAGTGTTCCAATAAGAGGTGTTATTTTGAATAGCCCGCTATTTCGGACGATGTCACGTTTGAAGCTGTCATTTTTTGACATTTGACAAGTAGAAACTACGCCATTGATAAAAATGGGGCGATACACACTTCAAGAACGCATTGAAATTATTAAAATTCACTATAAAAATGGTGAAAATTTGGCAGAGACGGTTCGTAAAACTCGAACATTTTGGGTCGTCGTGAAGTACCTTGTCGGTCCGCAATAAAGAAATTGGTGGAAAAATTCGGGCTGTTGGGACAAGTTAGAGATGTGAAAAATAAAACCCGTGCACATCGTTCAAGAACAGCCGAGAATATTGCTGCTGTAGCCGAAAGTGTTGAAGAACAGTTACGATGAATGGCGCTATCGAGAGATGATTAATGATTTTTTATGGCCAAAATTGGATAGTACTGATCTGGACAACGTTTACTTTAAACAAGACGGCGCTACGTGCCATACAAGCTACGAAACCATTGATCTTTTGCGGGAAAAGTTTCCGGACCGTGTTATCTCTTGAAGAGGTGATCACAATTGGCCACCAAGATTTTGTGATTTAACACCTTGCGACTTCTTCCTCTGGGGCCACGTGAAAGAGAAGGTTTACGCAATAGCCCAGCGTCGATTCAAGACCTCAAAGATGGAATTCGTGAGGCTATCGAGGACATAGGGCAGCCACTTTGCGATTTGGTTATGGAAAATTTCATTAAAGTATATGGTCCTGTGAGCGTGATAGTGGTGGTCATTTGCCTGATGTTATTTTGCACCTTTAACGGCATAGCTTCTTCTTTATAATGAAATAAACATCCGATCACTTATATTGAAAAATGGCATTTTTCTTTGAATATCAAAATGACACCTCTTATTGGAAAACCCTTTATTTCTTTGAAAAATCACCCTGTATTAATTTTTTAAGGGATTAAGTTCCAAAATCCTTCAAAAGGGTCTATAAGATAATTGTGAAGAGCTGAGGCTATGAAGTTTAGTATTTATTATGAACGAGAAATAAAAGGTTTAAAAAAGTTTTACTCACCTTTTTGATATTCTTCCTCTCAAGCAGAACATCCCTAGGAGGCAAATTCTCAGAAATCTTCAACCTATCCCTACTTCCCCTTACTTCATCGCTTATCTTCACTTCTGTCAAACCGTTTTCCATCTCCTCCCTGCTGCTCTTGCAATTCTGCTCTATACCTTCGATCACAAGAAGCAGAGCATCCAAGGACAAAAGATGTGTATGGTACACTCCAGAAGTGGCAGAAAAAGCGTTTTTAGCAAGCAACTTGGTTAAATCCTCGTAAAGATTCGTGCAGTACATGTCGCAATCGTAGTTGAGGTAAAGTTCGGTTACCAAACCGGGTATCCTCCAAAGTTGCAGTATGTTGTCCAGCGCCATCTCTTTGTGTTCGTAGGTAATTTTAAGCGACTCGCTCACGATCACTTCGATTAGTTTGGTCAGGTAGAATTCTAGTTGGAATTTGAGATGGGAACGGAGAGACTCGAACATCAGAAAGGAGACCTGCAGATCTGCTGCGAAGACAGATAAGCGCTCTGTGCTCAATAGCTGCAAAAAGTTGGAAGTTTTCTTCTTTTTTCATTGAATAGTTATTTTTGTATCTAGTGCGCGAAATGCTACTTTGGTGATCGAGAACTGATTTTTTTAAACGAGGCGCACCCGAGTTTAAAAAATAGTCGAGATCACCAAAGTATTTCGCGCATGAGATGCAAACAAAATTTTTTCTACAAACGCTTAGCTTAATATGAAAAAAAATTTGAACTGGTTTGAACTGTTTTCCCTAATCAAGTAATTATGTATTATAACTATGGGCAATATATTCTATGTTGAAAGCAACACTCAATGTTAAAGAAAACGTGGATTTCAAGAAATTTACCAAGTTAAAATATAAAAATCCCATATAGTTTACATGCAGTGTGCGAAGTAAGTATTTCGCACACTACTTCGCGCACGGTGTCATAGTAACGAAGGAAATGAAAAAAAGGGTCACTTCGCATATTCTTGCCAATGCGCGAACCTTGTCATTTTTTTGACGTTTGTAGAAAAAAGTGTTTTAATTCATGGTTGATACAGGGCAAGTAGCTATGTTATATCGGGTTTTCCAAGCTTCTATGAAAAAATTTTTGTAATATCTCAAATGGTTTGCATTTATTAAAAGAGAGTGTCAGGTCTTTATAGAAATGCCCTTAACATAATCAATTTCAAGCGGATAACCATAATAACTGCGGTTATCATTGGTTCAGCCCTTGGTTATTCCTTTTTGTCCTAGAACGAATAACTGGCCCTCGGCTCTCGTCGCTTGAATGCGGTTTTGGTTATTTGTCAATTGTCAATTAGGTTGTATTTACATTTTTTTTATGTTTTATGCAATTAATACAAAATCGATTTGCAAATGTAAATTATTATGCTTTAAGTTCAACTCCATGCATCCCAAAATATTAATGTTTGAAACGTGGATTCTATGTAAAGATAAACATATGTTTTTCAGAATTTTCCGCTTGACAAAAAAAAAGTTTTTTGTTCTGACAGAAATGATTCGAAGAGAAAATATTACCGAAAAATATACAGGAGGACACTATTCAATAGATTTAAATTAACATCATGTATTGATATCACTGTGGTATTGGCTACATCTCACATGTCACATTAAATTTTGCTATTAATAAAACTTTTTGGGAACTTAAACACAATTCATAATTTTTTCTAACAGTCGAGAGCTCTTAATTGGAACACAAAGCTTTCCCATTATCCAAGTAGAGAAAGAATGTTTTGTTGTACTCAAACAATATCAGCAATCTTTAAGAACAATTCTGTTTTAAATAATATTAACAAGTCAGAAGCTTTTGGATGCGTTAATTTCCTAACCTAACTTAGAGATTTCAATAGATAAGTTCAATTCCTAAATGAATGAAACTAAGCCGATAATTGAAATTGTTGAAATAGTTTTCTCAATATAAATCGTAAAGTGGCTAAGCACACTAATACATATCTTCTTCAAGTATGCTTCGTCAGTCAACAACTTTTGAAATTTACTTTTCTAATAACCAGAAGTTAACCCAGCTCTTGAGTCTGGTCCATTTGCGGTTCAAATCAATGACGTCGAAGGGCTATTTCATGACGTCATTACTTTCAACCAAAAATAACCAAGACCGCTTGAATGCAATTGGTTAACCAAAATGATAACCGGTTATCCACTTGAAATTGATGCATGTCCTATGTTGTCATTTGTCATTAGTGACATATGACTTCTGACAATTAAAAAGAGATCAAAAGTCTCACAGCCTACCAGAGATTTTCAAAAAATTTAACTTACCGAAAATAAATTCCTACATAAATCATCCTTCAAAAGCACCATTAAGGAAGGAAACTTCCCGATACTATCAGCCCCTATTTCGAAGGCGACAGTCAGTAACGTCAACCCCAGGTGTATCATAACGTCGGTGTTCTGCTTGTCGTGGGGTTGCAGAGACTTATCAGAAAACGAAATAATTCTTTTACACAGGCTAAACCGTAAGGAAGAAAGGATAGTTCTTCCTCAGACTGAGGAGTGAAGCGTATTCCCCTTTGGTTAACATACTCTTGGTTCTGTTCGGTTTGCTGACTATTATCGGATTTTGAGGTTATGTCTGATTTCATTGATAGGGTCAGTTCACTTGGTTCTTGGCTGGGATATTCCTGTGAACAAAACTTATATGAAAAATCAACATATATCCGTTCCGAAAGTTTGAGCGCATAGTAGGCGGTTGTTTATTTATCTGAAGTTGGCAGTATTTGCTGTCATAACGTGAAATAAAGTCAACGGTGCCGAATGTACCCGGCCTCGCCCGACGAGCTTCCGAGTTATCAGAAAACTCTGTTATATTGACAACATTGTCAATTATCAATCTTACAAGAAATGAACAACATAACCTAAAATTTTAATATATAGTCCGTTCACGAAGTTTGAGCGCATAGTAGTAACTTTGTTTATTTATCTGAAGTTGGCACTATTTGCTGTCATAACATAAAATAAAGTCAACGTTGCCGAATGTATTCGCCTCGTCCGACGAGCTTGCAAGTTATCAGAGAACTCTATGTTATATTGACAACATTGTTTATCAATCTGACAAGAAAATGACCAACATACCTAAAATTTTAATATACACAGTGGAAAAAGCCAAATTGTCATGGCCAACCGACGGCTCAAACTTTCGTGAACGGACTATAAAAGAAGTTAATCTAAAGTATTGATATGAAATTTACACAGGGTGTTTTTTGAGTTTGGTTTTCTTTATTGACAAGCGGTTGAACTTGTTGAAAGAGATCTTATCCCCTTAACTAATAAAATAGATGTGGAAACAAAAAATTGGGATATTGATCCTATAAAAGGACTCTGGTTTGTTTGGTTTGCATCATTTGATATGAACTGACAATAACAGATAAAAGTCTTTTGTCATGGTGAGCCATACGGTACGGTTCATTGTCATCAATTGTAACAGTAACACACGATTTCACATCACAAGAATTAGACCTGAGCTCGTAAATTCAGGTTTATTTTTTTCAGAAGTAGTTGATATTGATCCATGACGACGATATTTTATAATCTACCCATTATACAGGGTATACCGGAAAATGTGGGAAATCTCTCGGATTCGGATAGAACATAAAAAATGAAGATGGCAAGTTCCCATAATTTTTTTCCTAGCGGCCCTCCCTACGAAGATACGACCTCCTAAATGACGCCACTGGAAATCCATTTTAGTGGATAAGTTTCAAACTACTCGATATAATTTGATGAAAATTTGATATGATTAATAGTATTAAGGACCTCTTAAATCGCCGCACTCAAATTTTCATTAGCTTGTTCAGTTTACCAGAGGGGGACTGGGATGTACATTTGAACGCTTACATTTTTAACACCCTGTATGATAGGTGCTAAAAAAACAAATTTGATACCTGAACTTAAGCTAAAGAAAGGGTACTCTTGTTCAGTGTCGATAAAATGAACCGTTTTCGAAAAAAAAATAATGAAATAAGTAAGTACTTGAAATTTGTTCCACTAAATGAATTCCAGTGGCATCATTTAGGAGGTCGTATCTTCGTAGGGAGGGCCGCTAGGAAAAAAAATTATGGGAACTTGTCATCTTATTTTTTTTATGTTCTATCTGAATCTGAGTGATTTCCCACATTTTCCGGGACACCCTGTATGTCTGTTTGCTCTGCTATAACAATACCCCATTAACCACTAGTGAATAATGCGTCATTATTCACTGTCAGATGCTTCATGGATTTAGCTATATTATTATTTCGTTAAAACTGATATTTCTTCAACGATTTTTGGTACAATGATTTATATTGATTAATTCTATCACCTGTCAAAAAAAGAGACTCAACTCAAAAGAACCCTAATATTTCAGTAAAATATCAGTTTCCCCCCAGAAAAACAGATGTTTCTTGAATCAAAAATCGCAACATACTTTTAGCAGGTTAACATTTTGTAAATTTCATTCATATTTTTGTTTTTGTGTAATTTTTGCCTACAAAAATTGTACTTACTTCTCTTTCACAATTTTCTTCACTAACTATGCTTGATGGGCCATCTATACTTATTTCAATGTTACATGAACTACTTGACTCTTTATCTTTCAAATTTGAAGGACCGACTGTTTCCTCTGTTGGAAAAACCTCTGTAGATGCTTGGGAAATAGATCCTTGCATATCTACGATGTTATCATTTGGAGTTGTGGGCGTTGTAGATAAAGCACCCTTAGCATTAGACTGAGGTTTTAAAGAATCCATGTTTGGCGTAAGTGGTGGATCTTCGTTATCTGAAGTCAAGGAAATTATTTCGAATGACAATAGGGTAAATATTTGACTTTCGGTGACCAGATTTTGGTGTCATTGTATTCATTAAGTCTTCCTGAACAACATTAGTGAAGCCAACAGGTGGCGATCTGTCTTAGCTTAGAAAATATGAGCCCCAAAGTTCCAAAATGTCCCATTTTTACTTCACTTTTTTCACTATAAAAATACAAATTCACTGCTCCAATTTAGTCTATAAATCAACTTCGAACATTCAAATAACTATTCGAATAGTTTAATTTCAGGTATATTCAATAATTTATGCAGAAACAATCAAAATTCTAGAGCACCACATATCCACAATTCTAAGGAAAGCCCAACGTTTTTAATGGTAGATTTGGCACTGCCGCTGATTCATTCGCGCGAATATGATACGATGCCTCCCGTAAATCCCGACATCCTTTGATATGTCACTCGCCGAAGGATGGAGCAGTGGTGCCAAACTTACCATGGAGAACATCGGGATTTCCTTAGAATTTGTGGATATGTGATACCTCTAGAATTTTGATGTTTCTGCATTAATTATTGAATATAACTGAAATGAATCTAATCGAATAGTTATTTGAAAGTTCGAAGGTGATTTATAGATTAAATTGGAGCAGTGAATTTGTGGTTTTACAGTGAAAAAATCGACGTGAAGATGGAACATTTTTGGAACTTTGGGGGCCCATATTTTCTAAACTAAGACAGACCGCCACCTGTTGGCTTCACTAATGTTGTTCAGGAAGACTCAATGAATACAATGACACCAAAATCTGGTCGATATCTGCTGGTCACCGAAATTGAAATATGGTCGATAATAGATTTTATATTCTCACCATTTTTTATACTAGGTCGTTTTGTTTTAATCGAACTTTTGCTTTTCCTTTTAGTTCTAGTTTGTTCAATTGCCCCTGGTCTCATTTTAAACTGTTTACTTGTAAATGCATGCAAATCTTCTGAAAACTGTGGTAACCTCATGAAACCATTGCACCATATCTTTCAAATAGTGCTCAGCAGTTTTTCGCAACAATTCTATAAAAAATGTATTACAAATTGATATAATTTCCTCAAAAAAACATACCGTTTAATCTGGTTTCAAAACATATCCTAAAACATGACAACATGATTTCACACAAGCTCTCATTGGTTAAAAATGAACCTTCTGGTGCTAAAGTTAACGTCCTTAACACCTGCAGTATTCTCATAAGAACCACACCATCCGAAGACTGATCTGTACCGACAAATCTTGCGTGGGTGACAGCATCAGCAATACTATGAACTATTACAGGTAGGGCAGGATGTTGAATTTCTTAAACAGACGTAAAATGAATATTTCACAGTCAAAGATGTGCTACAGACGTACCAACTAGTCTAGAAATCAGTCCATATGACAAGAATTTGTTAACCGAAGACAGAGCTAAGCTGGTAACTGGACCTGTTGTTTCATCTGATTTGATTACATTCAAAAAGGGGGTTAAAAATACGTTTGGTTCGATATCTCTCAAGTCCACTATTTTGTTTAGATTCTCCTTGAGTTCTTGGAAATTTTTCATAAGAATATCGACTTCGTCATCCTGATATGAGTGCGATGACCATCTGGCCCCTCTTCTCATAGCGGTTAGCAAGATGGACATCTCGCCCTTCACTACGAAAATTCCACCCCCTGGTAGAGACATTTTTGCTTTTTAATTGGGCTGTCACCTAAAAAATTATGTTTACATCGTACACGTAAAAAATAACACGAACATTTTCCTGTTGTCAAAACGTATCGATGGATGACGTAGAGGAAGTGACATTTATGATTTTGTATTTGTGCTCTACTTGGAAATTGACCTACGCTCGGAAGAACTAAAACTTATTTCCGCATATCTTATTCTCTTTTTCAAAAATATTGATTAGGATTTACTTATAAACATTCAGATAACAATATATTACATTGATTTATTAAAATGGAATATTCAAAATCAGGGCAGACAAAAAACTTTTCAATAAACCTACCGTCACTGACTGCTGTCAGTTGTCAGTTGAACATCAAAACAAATATTATGAGCCTGGCTCAAATACCTCGATTGATTCATATTTTTCCTAGAAATTAAGAGGATAGTCAAATGAATATTTAATTTCACCAAAGATTAAGCAATACAACATAAGTATTTCATAGAAAACATATTGAAATGTCGTCCCCTACAGAAAAAATTGAAGGTACGTACCCCAATTCTTTATTACCGGCATTAAATGTAATTGTATTGCACAATTTTCGATTAGATGATTGAAATTGATGCGACACTCTCATGTTATACTGCGCATTTTTCAATTAGTTATCATTCCAGGTGAAAAACATGCTGAAATTGGTGATACCGAAGAAGTTGAAACAACGGGTGAAACTGCAGCTACTATTAATGAAATAATGATTATTGATCCTGAAACTTATGAGTTAGATTTAAATCATGGAAGAATTGGTAAAATGCAGAATTTGGAACCTCTAAGAAACATAGAACGGTTGTATTTACGTTGGAATTTTATCAAGAAGATCGAGAATATAGAGACCCTTACTACCCTAGTTGAACTGGAATTGTACGATAATCAAATTACGAAAATTGAAAATTTACAGACTCTTGTTAATTTAGAGTGAGTAAACAATTTTCAAATTGATACCATTCATGAAAAGTGTTATCTTATAGGATGTTAGACCTTTCGTTTAATAAAATTAAAGAAATCGAAGGTCTTCAACATAACTTGAACTTGAAAAAACTGTTTTTATCGTCCAACAAGATACACAAAATAAAGAATGTGAAGCATTTAAAAAATCTTGAATTGCTGGAGTTAGGAGATAACAAATTAAGGGTAAGTCTTTCTCCAATCAACACTTTTTAAATTTTCATTCTTTCTATTATTTTTCAGGAAATTGAAAATCTGGAAGGCCTGACTTCTCTGACCCATCTCTATTTGGGAAAAAACAAGATAGCAAAAATTCAAAACCTAGATACTTTGAAAAACCTCACTTGTCTCAGTTTACAAAGCAACAGATTAAAGGAGATTGAAAATTTGGACCAACTTGCCAATTTAAACGAACTTTATCTTTCTGAAAACATTCTCACAAAAATTGAAAACCTAGATAATAATTCTAAGTTAGAAACGGTGGATTTGGCTCAGAATAAAATAACAACTATCGAGAATTTGGAGCATTTAACAGATTTAGAGGAATTATGGATGAACGATAATGAAATAACAGATTGGGCATCTCTTCAGAATTTGGAACACAATAAAAAGATTGCTACTGTTTATTTCGAACGAAATCCTTTCGCTCAAGATCCAATGTACAGGCCAAAATTGAAGATGATTATGCCGTCTTTAACTCAAATTGATGCTACTCTATGTCGCTGAAATATATCCAATGAAAATTTCCCTCTGTTAACTTAGAATAAGGTCACTAAAACAATTTTTTAACCTGATTCAAACAAATGTTGCTTGTATTGAGATAGTTTCAATGTTATTTTCAAGAATTAAGTATATTAAAGAACCAAGTGTTGAAAATTATTTTAAATGCTCCTTGAACTGCAACAACTTTTTTCCGCTTTACATAATTATTCGGTTGAAAACTTCTTATAGATGTAGAAAACAAATAAAACATTTTGTTAAACAATTTCTTTGAGGAATAAATTTGATTTTGGGTTTGATTATTTTCTATGGTGTGATATAAAGTTCTCATCTCAGAACATAACATAATAAAGCTCTCATTACGGGCAAGCAGCTTCTAAAAAACAAAGTCAAATGGCTCCATAGCCTCTGTTTGTGGAATTTAGAGCACATGGGTAATTTATTCATCAAATTTCAAATATTTCACGCAGTTTTTATGTAAATTCTGCATTTCTTCTATTTCGCTGGTTATTACCTGAAACTGAGTCCAAATAATAGGTTAACTGTCAAAAGTATTGATTCTTCGAATAATTTTCCTAATTGAAACAATAATATCTACAATAATTGATGTTTTTCATTTACTAAAGGGTCAAGCTTCAGTTATACTACTACTTTTTGCAAATAATCTCTGATTTTCATTTTAGCTCTCGAATAAAAGTTGTAAATTCAAAAATCCCGCTCTTCTTGGCGCTGCTGCCGTGTCGGCTGTCGTTCAGTTTCAGCAGCGCATGTCTACTAGTCTTTTAGAAGCAGTTTCCATCTTGTCCACATGTGAGTTATTCACTTTTAACAAATTACTTTTGTTATTCGCTTGGTTTTGGTAAATATCCTTTTGCATGTGCTTATTTTGTTTGGAAAATTTGTTTCAAGAGTTATTAACTAAATGCTAACTCGTCCTATGATAATTGTAGGTTGTTTGACAGCATGATTTGGCTTATCTTCGCGCCATGTTGCATTTGATCACTATTCATTTTCTATCGAATAACCAGTAGTTTTAATTAAACACTCATTTTCTCTATTGAAAATACGAACTAATAAACCATTCTACCAGTTAGTAAGGTTTTGGTTGTGTGCGATTCATAATATCCTGTATTTTGAGGTATGTTGAACCACATGTTTTTGAAGCTATATGCCGCGTGTAGTATCTGAATTACTGCTTTTCCTTGTATAATTTACCCCCTTGTAATATATTTTATTTTTTTGTAGCTTGCTAGGAACTAAATAAAACAAAAACAGAAAATGGCAGACATGGAAGAAACTCATTTCGAAACTGGAGACAGTGGTGCCTCCGCAACCTTTCCCATGCAATGCTCTGCCCTACGTAAAAACGGATTTGTTATGTTGAAATCAAGACCCTGCAAGATTGTTGAGATGTCTACTTCTAAAACTGGAAAGCACGGACATGCTAAAGTCCATTTAGTAGGAATCGATATATTCACAGGTGCTTAACCGTTCCACAAACTTTGTTTACATTTGTATCATTGTTTTTCAATGGGAATTTTTCTTTGTCAGGTAAAAAGTACGAAGATATATGCCCATCAACCCACAACATGGATGTTCCCCATGTTAAACGTGAGGATTATCAGTTGACCGATATTTCTGACGATGGGTACCTTTCTCTGATGTCAGATAACGGTGAGCTCCGTGAGGATCTGAAGGTCCCTGATGGTGATGTTGGATCCCAACTTCGTACTGAGCACGAAGCCGGAAAAGATATACTCTGTACTGTGTTGAAATCCTGTGGTGAAGAGGTAAGTCTTATATTTGTTTTTAGTTCATGTTTGCTTGTATTCTGTTGTAATTTTGCTTGTATGCTTCAATTTGTTGAAAGTATGCTTTGCAATTGTATCTCAGTATATATTTTTGTTTTCGATTAAAGAAATGGACTACCTATACATTTGCTTCTTTTGAAGAAACCTAATTGTCAAGTAGCTTTATTATTGTTTTCACAAATGCTTCTCAGAAAGTAAGAAAGCGTATGATAAACTGTCACTTGTCATTGGACTCTCAATCAGTTAAACTGTTGAAAGATAGGGGAAAACATTTCATATGTCAATGACGTAACAATGTCAGACTATTGTCCAAATAATAATAACTATACTGTTAGATTCATCATGCAGCTATTTTAGATTTGGTTCTCTTGAATGATTCAAAAGCAAGCAAACTAGGCATTTTGAGAAAAAGTGTTGGACGTTAATTGATAATTTGATTGAATGTTCTCTTTTTTATCGATATGGCTGACTTGATTCAAATTCTCTGTTTTAGTACAATTGACGTCAATTTACTAGAAATAAGGTTACCAGGGGCCTATTGCGCCAAATACTTTTCACTTTTCAAATGAACTACATTGCACGAAACGCATTGATAATTGAGTGCATTGTGAAAAGTCAAGTGCAAAGTTAGAATCACTTCGCAGATATTAAATATTGGGAGGAATGTGTGTGATAAAATTTATTTATTATTTATTTAGCGTATGGCGTTTCGACACATTATAAACACAAATCATAAACATAAACTACAAAATATAATTAATTTTTATCGACAAAAACACCCAAACTTGGAAGTTTGCCCCCTTAGTTTTGGAGTATAGCCCCCATTTTAAATTTACTTTTTTATTTTCGTTGACCCTTCCAAATAATATCGATTTCTTTGGACATAAAGGTCCTACAGATGTGAAAAGAATGTTTTTTGAAAGATCATACTACCACCTTTCATTGAAGTATAACAATATAAAAACATTCAACTTGATAACGCCATAAAAAAATTCTTTGAAAAAGTTCATAGTGAAAATATGTACTGATATTCTCAGTGAATCCGCAATAGTACAAACTAGCCCATTGAAGTATAAGTTTTTTCAATGATTTAACACGCAAGGACACAAGCTACAAACAACCTCACACAATCATTTCTGTAAGTTTCATAATTTAGATTTAAAGAGTTATGCTGGAACATGACCCTCATGAAAATTGGTGAAATAAAAAAAAAACCTTGTTCTGTACTTTCGATAATTTTCAATGATCAAACAAACAAATTAATCATAAAAATTGCTCAAAATGGCCGCCTCTGCTCTGTAGATAGGCAGTGGCCTTCATGACGACCTGTCTTGTGTCTTTTGCTCGCTTAGTGAACATGTTCGAACAGCAATAACTCTCAAATTATGTAACTTACAGAAATGATGTGAGTGTTGTTTTGTAGCTAATACCCTTGCGTGTTAAAACATTGAAATAAAATTATACCTTCAATGTGCTAGTTCTTGTGCTATTGCGGATTTACTAAGAAAATCAGTACATATTTTTACTAGGAACTTTTTTAAAGAATTTTGTTATTGCGTTTTCAAGTTGAATGTTTTTATATTGTTATAATTCAATGAAAGGTGGTAGTGTCATCTTTCAAAAACATTTTTTTCACATCTGTAGGACCTTTACGTCCAAAGAAATCGATATTATTTGGAAGGGTCAACGAAAATAAAAAAGTAAATTTAAAATGGGGGCTACTCCAAAACTTAGGGGCAACTTCCAAGTTTGGGTGTTTTTGTCGATAAATAAGGTATATTTGATGACCTTAAATTATCGCTAACTCGTGACCAAACACACTGTATATCTGCTGAAACAGAAGATTTGGCATCAATGTTGCATTCGTCAGTCAATCTGTAATTGATTGGTTTCTCTTATTTGCATATTTTATACAATTCATTCAAACTTATCCCGAAATATGCAGTCACTTCTCGTGTTAAGTAATTATTTTATGGAAAAAATCGTCAAATAAATTTATTTTTATTGCTGCCCTAGCTATCAAATTCACTAGAAATATAGCTTATAAAGTGATTAGGCATTGAATATGTTTTCTCTGTCCATTTTCATTCGTTTTAATGTTCTGACGTTTCATATTTTCCTATTGCAATGTTGCCATTTTTTTTATTTGTAAGTGGATGTAGGATTTGATTTTAATTGTTCTATTTTTTTCTAGGTTGTTATCGCTGTTAAAACAAATACAGCCCTTGATAAATAATGGCAAGAGAAAGATAGGGGGACCTCGAACCCATTCTCAACACTGTCCAATCCAGGGTCCCCGATGCGCTATATTATTGGACTGGTTATAAACAAATACAATTATTACAGCTTGTCAACGCCAGTATGGGCCCGCAGAACAGCAGTCTGATGTTAGCATTTTCATCTAATATGTTATGTTGACAAAAATTCTCATACAAACCTCTTTCAATAAATTTAATTTAATTTTAACCGATTGTAAATTTTTTTGTCTCTCTTTTTTCGTCTTTTTTTCTCGGTTAGTGAATTTAGGACCACTCGTTTCTGGGCGGTTTTCGAAATGTTGAATTTTTCCATCTTTTTTTCTGTAATTGGTTCGATTGTGATTTAGTTGTAGTAGAAATAAGTGGTTCTAAGTATGATTTTTTTTGGATATTGTTGACGATCTTTTTTATTACCAGTAAATATAAATGATATAGCATTTTTAAGACTTGTTTGATATTGTTTAGCCTAGGTTTTTTAAATACTTATCCAACCGTTCAATGGTTTTCACAGTAATTTCATTAGAATTGGTTGAAATATAAAGATATGGCCAACTCCAGTTTTTCATTACCCAGATTCTCTTCGATTGAAGACATTTGTTGGTCCTACCTAAAATATCGAGAGAAGAAGAGTTTTAAAATACGTTACAGTAATGAAGAATTTATAATGGAACAAAATAAGAAAAATATTCCCATGAATTAAATGTAAGAAATTAAGCAATGTTCCTTAGCTCTGATCCACATTTAAAGGTTTAAAGAATTTTTATATGGTATGGTAAGTTGTCTTTACATGTTAAAAACTTTCTTTTGTTTTGTCTTCTTTTAACTCTTCTTGAACTTATTAATTTTAATCATATTTTTACAGAAACGATACTTCATGTGGAAATATTCCTATTCAGAGAGAGTATCAACTTATTTTCAACGAAATTTTGGAATCTATTGAAAAATATTCAGATATGTCTTGTTTCAGTTTCATTCGAATGAAAAACATACTGATTGCGTGATAAAATAAAGTGGAATTTCCCTATAAGGAATATCTGTATAACGAATTTCGTACCAGATATTGCACCTTTAATTCAACTCCCTCTATAACGAAATATTCAAAGAATATAACTCTTTGAATGGTATTGGTAAGAAGGTATAAGGGCTGGTTTTTTCCGAAAATTTTCGAGACTTGCGTAATAAATCCCGACCTCAAACTAAATTACTTACGGCGCGGCAGGCAGAAAGATCCTTCTGAAACAGTCTTAAATACACCCCTGGCTGTTTGGTTTCAATCTAACCATTAAGCTAGTGTGAAAGTTGTGCGAAAATGTCTAAAAGTGCTTAAGTTTGAATGATAAACTTAAAATTATCAGTGAAGTCCACCGCGACATAAATCTTCTGTATAACGATTTTTTTTTGCGGATTTAACGCTTTCGTTATAGGGAAGTTCCACTGTATCTGTTTGCAAAGAAGTCTATTGACTTCATCGATAGATTAATGTATGCAGATAAAACTATATCAACGCGTACTTTCAAGTAACAAGGCAGGGTTAAGACTTGGTTTTCGTTTCGTAATTTGCCTTTTATTGCATTGGTACTATCTGGAAATTATAGTACGCCAATGATCCCAATCTTTAGGCGAAAATAAATACGAAGATTTTGCTGTTTTAGCAACGCAAAATAATATTCATTGATAAACCATATCTCAAAGACATTAAGCAAAATTATATAAACACCTTGATAAGGTATATCTCCAATTTACGTCTGAATATTTCAAAACTGAACTCTTCAAAAAGCTTAAATTTACGTAAAAAAGAAGTCGCTAGCTTGTAAACTTTACGTTAGTTACGTTGTCATCCAATAGAGGGCTCCAGCTAGCATGTAATGAAGCGTAAACAACAAAAATTTAAAGTTCATTGACTTTATGCAACAAAGATGTCGCTAGCTTAAAAAGAATTTAGTTACCTTGTCTTCCAATAGAGGGCTCTAGCATGATAATTGTGCATAGATTTACTAATCATGGATCAGGCCTGTCACCATAGAAATATATACATAATATATATAAATAGAGTGTTAGAATAACATGCGCACTACAACCCACCTTCGACTTTTTACAGCCAAATCTTCCAAGGGATTAGCATTCTAGTTATGTATATATTTCTATGCCTGTCACTCGCCGCCGTTGGAACGGTGTGATGCCAAAACAGAGATAGAGCTAGTCAAGGCAAAGAGCCCGCGAAATCCCTTTAAAAGGCGTTGAATACGTATGAAAATCTCTTATCAGTGCGTTTTGTTGGAATTTTTTGGGGAAAATATGAATATATATTATAATCAATGATCACATGGCCTAATAGGTTATTTCCCTTAATAGTTACAAAAATTAATATGTATATAAAAAAGGAATATTCCCTGAAAGAAAAAAGGAATTATCTTTCGAGATCGTTTCTATCATGAATAATTTGAAAATCTATATTTTTAATAAATAAAATCGTAATGAATGCCTATTATCCCTTTCATTATGATATTTTACAATAAAAATGCGATATATTTCTGCGATTTTTCTGTTCTGATTCAGAGAAGTCAAATATGGACGGCACTGATCCTACTTTCAAATTTTATTTCCATGAACATTCATAAAATAATCTTCTTCAGCAAAATGCCTGCTGCAAATTGGAGAGGTGTTCATTGGAATGAAATTTTTCTCTTCGAACAGCCTGCAACCATTTTTTTTCTAAGAATTTCATCCTTTAAGATCTAGAAATGACAGAAGGCGTCATCATAACTCAAACAAATTGTAAAATATAAATAAAGATAATAATACAGGTAAAGAAAAACCAGATAAGAAAAATATATATTTGATGTATAGGAAATCTCACTTGTGAAATTATATTTAGGGCCTTTTTAAACCTAGTATCTCTGAACCCACTAGCGTCCACCATTACCATTGTTTAAGGAGAAGATAGTTAGTTACTTCGGTTCAAATATCATTGGAGGATATTGGACAATATCGTTAGAGGGCGCCACTCCGGAAGAGGACCAACATGATGGGTTGCCTATGTGCAATGTTGAAAATTCAGACAGTATTAATTTTTGGGTATGGTGAACAACAGATGTCTCTAGTGACGAGCTATTTTTCTTCACGTCAACGTGTCTTGCATCTTGCTCCACAACTTCTCTCTTGTATGCCTGTATATGAAATATCCGAGGGTCCAGAGTAATAAAAATTTTATTACTCTGAGGCCCTTAGGGTTGGGATTTGAGAAATATTTTCGATTTCGTCGTGAGATCGCTAGAAGAAATTTTTTTAACTCAGTAGCAAAGAAATATTATATTAAAGAAGTGAATGATTTGAGAAATTTTTATATTCTCTGATATGTTTATTGTTTATGCTAAAGAAATTGGGCATCCTGTTTAGATACCTATGCAGTCTCTTGAATTTAAATAAATGAATGATAATTATTGTATCAATAATCAAAGCCACGTAATGAAAGTGTTTTCAAAAGGAACATTTCAAAACTTGTATTTTTCACAAACGTTCAGGATTTGAAGGTGAAAGTTGAATGCATAAAGAAATAGAATGAAACCAACAGCTCCAATGATATTCATGAATGAATTTTCCCAGTATGAACAAGCGCTTATAAGCTTCAAATCACTTCGCTGTGCATATACAGGGTTTTCCGGTTAGAGGTGTCATTCTGATATTCAAAGAAGAATTATAGTTTTTGAAATAAATGATCGGATGTTTATTTCATGCCGTTAATTTATAGTGGAAAATAACTTCATGCAAATGACCACCACGACCACGCTCACAGAACAATATCTTTTTAATGAAATTTTCCATAACAAAATCGAAAAGTGTGGCTACTCTATGTACTCGATAGCCTCACGAATTCCGTCTTTGAGGTATTGAATCGACAATGGGTTTGTCCTTCTCTTTCACCAAGCTTTTTCCGTAAAAGCTCGATCAACGGTTTAGTTGGTTGAGTGGCACGTAGTGCTGTCTTGTTGAAGTAAACGTTGTCCATATCCATACAATCAGATTCCGGTCATAAAAAATGGTTATCATCTCTCGATAGCGCCAAGTTAAGTAATTAGTTAGGTCCCAAAGACTCCGCCGGACCATAAACTGCACTAAACACTTACACGTTGAGGATAGACAGGCTTTATATAATAATAATAATATTCGGTTTGTGTCTCTAATTAACGAATTTTGAGCCGAAACGGCCTCAAACGATAGGGTTCTACTCCGTGATGACGAATCCGAGGTCAAATACAATTCTGTTCTGTTTGTTCTAGAGACTTGAGAAGTTCTTAACCAGCCAAATCGTACAGGGTGTTCCATAAAATATGGCCATTCAAAATTTCCGTCCCGCCATATCTCAGACAAAACAAAACCAATCGATATGAAATTTTGCGGCCACATGCAAGATGCCCATAGCATAATAAGCCTTTTGCAAAATTTTGTGGCCATAATGTTAACCATATAATTAATTAATTTTAATGTTATTACTGGATTTTCATATTTCATTTTTTTAATCATTTCCAGAACATAATTCCGGTCGTGCCTAGATTTTGCATTCATATACTAAGCATGAATCTCAAGTCCCATACACTTTTGATGTGATAGAATTATTGCTCTACTAATAGACGAGCGCTCAAAAGTACCTGTTCGGGGCTTTTCTTGCATTTTTTAACGCCATTTTCAGGAGAAACTCATCGTATGTTCACGTTACAGGAGGTATCAAACCAAGCAAGATATTCCTAGAAAATTCATAATTGTAAGCAAAATTTTCAAAAGACACATTCGTACCCTGATCACTACTCGTTTAATTGAAATTTCCATTGCAATATAAGTATAAAAAAATTAAGAAAGCCCTTTCGAACCGCTCGTTGGCGGAACAATGAGGCTTTAACCGCAAAAATTTGTATAGGACTTGATACTTAATATATAAATGCTGAATCTCACCACGATCGGAATAATATTCTGGAATTATTAAAAACTGGAATATGTAAAAAATTGACAATTAAAAAAACCAAATCTATGGTTCGGATGATGCGAACCTCTTGAAATTTTGAATGAACATCAGTATATCAATGTTCATACACAAAATAAATTTCACTTGAAACGGATATCTTGTTTTGGAAATATAGCAATTTTTTTTTCGAATTTCAATTGAATTTTCTATGGTTTACACAATGCGATTTTTTGAAATTTTGCATGAATATTAAGTATAATATACCAATCTTCCTTCACGAAATGAAATTCACTTCAATCGGATATATTGAATTTGACCACGTATCGTCATCAGGGATACGATTTATTGCCGCCAAAGTCGATATTGACTCAAGAATTCAACACAAGAAACAAACAAAATTTTTTCTTTTTTCCAATGACATTGATTAGAAATATATTGCCAATAATAATACATTTCAGTATTGTCAGTATTTCGAAACTTCAGTCGTATTCTGAACCGAAATAAATTAATAATAAGGAAAACGCCTCAATTTCGCTGCGATAACTTTTTAAATAGGTAATGTTTTTATCATAGTTTTCGTGAGTGCAAAGACCTCACGTTGGTACTAATTATTCGTCGCATTTGTTTGAAGAAGAATTCATGGCTATCAAAAAAAACTTGTTAAAAATAAAGTCTAACCAAATAAATTCACGTTTTGCGATTCAATTTAAAACACGTTTAATTTAGCAAAATCCAAAAATTTTCTTATATTCAATTTTTTCTATTTCATATTTTGCCTTCAACTACGATTCAAATTTCAAACTTATTCCCTTCACTACCTTAGAATAGAAAAACTAGAATCGCATAACATAAACAGACCCTGTAATTATCAAAGTAATAAAATTCCCAACTGGAACCCTGGCTTACTCTATTCATCGACGAACATGTGTTGGAATTTACTCAGTTTCGAATGTTTCGATTCTTCAAACTTCACGTCATAAAAATATAGTTTCATAGCAGAAGTAGAAACCTCTTTACCGATAAGTAATTATTCAAGTATCCGCCAAGAGGGCGTATTAGGATGGACCCTAAAAATTCAGAGTTTGCCACATAATTCTAATAGGTACCGCCGCCACATACGCACATCCAATGCTTTAGCAGGGCGAGTAACTAACTATCTTCTCCTTAAACAATGCCATTACCTTATATATATATAGTGAAACTTTCAATCAAAAAGTCATTTGTACATCATTTTATTCCTATCTCCTGTTAGTACAGTTTATTGCCGCACAAGAACCAATATTTCAAATGATCTGAAAAACACTCGAAAAACTCGAAAAACTCTAAAAAACCTCGAATCCTATCCTAAAATGCTCCTAAAATCTCGTAATTACTCGCAATCAAAGCTTTTGGCGCGCTTTTTGCCTGTTCTAGCTCTATCTCTCTGTCTTGGCATAACAGTCTCTCTCTCACTCGCCGCTTCCAATTGTAAGTTATAAATTCATGTAATTGTGAAACGACTGAAACTGTCAAATACAATAACCAACAAAAAACATAATTTTATTATTGTTTAGATAACAAAGATCATTTCAAAAAACTAACATGCCAGGTAAAGCCGCTCAAGTGAGAACACAACTGACTACAATGATTGCCGCTGGAAGTTCTCATAAGGACCAAGCGGAAAAGTGAGCGGTTGAAATTGTATGAGAAAAAATCACTGTAAACAAAATTTTTAGGTACAGACAGATTCTAGAGACAATCCTGAAGGATTCTGGAGACGAACTTACGGAGTGTCTCCAAATTTTCATCGAGGCCAGTACGTTTTGTAAATATTCATCAGTTTTGGTTATTAAAATCATGAATTTGCAGTTGTTAACGAGAATGTGAGTTTGGTTATTTCCCGACAAATCCTTACTGAGATAAGTCAGCATCTTATGGGGCTATCTGATGATGTATCGAAAGCAGTTTCACATTTTATGCTAGATAAAGTTCAGCCAAGAGTAATATCATTTGAAGAACAGGTGGTGTAAAAATGTACACTGATCAACAGTTGCTAGGGATCACTTATGAACTTCTCTTCATTTGTATTTTTTCAAGTTATCTCGTGAATATATGTACATTATATGTTCTCTAAGGAAAAAGTAAGATGTTTTGAGTTGATTATATCAAAGTCTTCCTCACTTCATCGGCTCTTGTTCACAAACCGATTATTATCTGTAGGCTGTTGGAGTGGAGTGAAAAGCAATGTGGTATTTGTTATTAAATCTGTTTTTTTCTCTCTTTCAAACACATAAGGTGACAATAATTGAAGAAATAAGAACATATCAGCTTATCAGTCATGCCAAGAAGAAGTTTGGCTCCTGTGCAACTGGACCAAATCATACGGTGGATACAGGAAGGTTTGTTCCATAATCGTTCCGTTTGCGGCTGCCGTGGGCGAGAATTTCATTTTAATTGACGATAATGCCCGTCCACACCGTAGTCGTCTGGTTAATGAAGCGCTAGAAACTCATGCTATTGATAGGATGAACTGGCCAGCTCGCTCTCCAGACATGAATTGCATCGAACATGTCTGGTCTGAGATGTCTAGACAATTGTCAACCGTAGAACATCCGATCAATAACCTGGAGGACCTTTCTAACGCTTTACGAGATATTTGGACGAATTTGCCCAAAAATTTTATAAATTGTTTGATGGAAAGTATGCCTCATAGGGTAGAATGCTTGGGACGAGCTTGTGGGGACCAACTAGGTACTAGCTTAACCGAAACTTCAGCCTTCTTGTGGTTTCATCATAAAATTGTATGTTATTCAAACACAGAATTTTGAGTGTTCCTAATAAAGTCTTTTTTTCTCTCCAACTTTTCATTTTTTCATTCTTTTCTCAAGTGAACCATATTATCAACTGAAAATACTCTGATATCTGACTGAATTTATAATCTTGGAGCGAATATTTCAGAAATAAATTTAGAACAAGTAAGTGATCCCTATCAATTGTTGAGCAGTGTATTTCTGCAGTCAAAATGAAGCATAATTTTTGGTTTTATATCATAGGTTGCTAGTATACGTCAACACCTAGCCAACATATCGAAAGAAACCAAAATTGGAGAGAAGAAGCCTCCGTTTTAGTAGGAATACCTTTAGAAACCGGTCAGAAACAATATCCCGTCGACTACAAATTAGATACATACCTCAAAATCGCTCGGTTATATCTGGAAGATGACGATCCAGTTCAGGCAGAAAGTTACATCAACAGAGCATCGCTTTTGCAGGTGAAATAGTACTTTTTCAGTTTTTATTCAGATTTCGAATGAATATTGTTTTAGGCGGAATCTAGAAATGAAGTCCTTCAAATTTATTACAAAGTTTGTTATGCCAGAGTCTTGGATTACAGAAGGAAGTTTATCGAGGCAGCTCAGAGATACAATGAGCTCTCTTACAAACCGATTGTACACGAGGATGAAAGGATGACTGCTTTGAGAAGTGCTTTGGTTAGTGTTTTAGTTTGTTATGTTGGTAGTAGAGAGAGAGAGAGAGAGAGAGAAAAAACTTTATTGATACTAGTATCAATTGGCTATCGACCGAAGTCTTCCTGCCAGTTACACTATATACATTTGTTTACAAATAAAAGAGTATATATAAAAGGTGTTATTCTAAAGATAAAAGGTATTCGTATAGTGGCAATGCCGGTAATTTAGCCCGTGTTGCATCCTGTGAATCGTACTGATGAATCAATGGTCCCAGTATATCCTTGTTTATTTGTTCCTGATGAATTTCTGTCCCAGCCTCTTAAGTCTTCCCAGTTCGGCTCAACTCCAGTTGTCTCATAGAGCAGTTGGTTAGGAGGGTTGTGCATGGGATTGTTAGGGTGTCTCATTTTTGTAACCTTCCTCAAGCATGTTCTCTCTGCTACTTCCAGATTCTTCAAGGTTGTTTTTGTTGTGTTGAGGAAATTGCATGTTGGTAGTATGGATTCAACCTAAATCAATTTCAAGCAGATACCAATAATAACTGCGGCTGTCATTGGTTCAGTCCTTGGTTATTCCCTTTTTGTCCTAGAATGAATAACCAGCCCTCGGCTCTGGTCGCTTGAATGCGGTTTCTAGTTATTGTCAATTGTCAATATAGGTTATATTTATATTTTTTTAATGTAAATTATTATGCTTCAAGTTCAACTCCATGCATCCCAAAATATTAATGTTTAAAACGTGGATTCAATGTAACGATGACATATGTTTTTCAGAATGTTCCACTTGACAAAAAAAAGTTTTTGTGCTGACAGAAATGATTCGAAGAGAAAATATTACCGAAAAATATACAGGAGGACATATCTAATAGATTTAATCACATGTATTGATATCGCTGTAGTATTTGGCTACATCTCATACGTCACAGTAAAGTTTACTATTAATAAAACTTTTTTGGGAACTTAAACACAAATTCATAATTTTTCTAACAGTCGAGAGCTATTAATTGTAACACAAAGCTTTTTCCATTATCCAAGTAAAGAAAGAATAATTTGTTATACTCAAACAATATCAGCAATCTTCAAAAACTTCGGACAATTCTATTTTAAATAATATTAAGTCAAAAGCTTTGGATGCGTTAATTTCCGAACCTAACTTAGAGATTTCAATAGGTCAATTCAATTCCTAAAAGAATGAAACTAAGCCGATAATTTGTAACGTGGATAAGCTCACGAATACATATCGTATGCTTCGTCAGTCAACAACTTTTGAAATTTGCCTCGTACAACCCTACTTTTTTAAATAACCAGTAGTTTAACCCAGCTCTTGAGTCTGGTCATTTGCTGTTCAATCAATGACGTCGAGGGGCTAATTCATGACGTCATTACTTTGAACCAAAAATAACAAAACCGCTTGAATGCATTGGTTAACCAAAATGATAACCGGTTATCCGCTTGAAATTGATTCTAGTTATAACGATATGATGTAAACTAACCTAATCTATCTATTATGGTATTCGTTTTGAAGAGTTTCGAGCTCCTGAGCTGTTCCAGTCCTTGTGCGCAACCAATCACAAGCCGTATTTCGAGCTTTTGAGTTACTCAGGAGCACGAAATATCTCAAAACGAATAGGCTATTAAATACAACTTTTAGTTCGTTCTCTAAACCATCACCCATTTCTGGAAGGCACAACAAAATTGAATTCTTACAATATTTGTTCTTTATAGGTATGTACCGTTTTAGCATCTGCCGGACAGCAACGTTCTAGAATGTTGGCAATACTGTTCAAAGACGAACGTTGTCAGCAACTGCCTGCATTTGCTATTCTTGAAAAGATGTATTTGGAGCGTATCATCCATAAGTCTGAACTGTTAGAGCTGGGGGCGTTGTTGCAAGCTCACCAGAAGGCTACAACTGTAGATGGATCCACCATTTTGGACAGGTACGATATTATGATGACTCCTATTTTTGGAATTTAATTCTGTCACTTACTTAAGTCGAATTTTGGCGAGCTGTGGTTACATGTAACTATCTAACTATCACGTGATGATTTGACAGAAATTACGTGTATTAACTGTCAACTATGTAACTATGGTAAGCTGTGGTAAGCTGTAGTTACATCGCCAAAATCGACTTTAATGATATTTGTTTGTTAACATTTGACAGCAGTTCTTGTGTGGTTTGTAACATATTTAATAGTATTCATTCAAAAATTTTGATCTACAAGGTACGGTGGTATATTGAATGGATTTGAGAAAAATATTTACAGTGTTGCCAATTCGTCAGCAATAAACTCATGGTTGTAAGTCATATATGGCCCGTTCACGAAAGGTTGAGCCGTCGGTTGTCCATGGAAATTTGGCATATC
This sequence comes from Propylea japonica, assembly GCA_013421045.1. Taxonomy (NCBI): domain Eukaryota; kingdom Metazoa; phylum Arthropoda; class Insecta; order Coleoptera; family Coccinellidae; genus Propylea; species Propylea japonica. The sequence goes on from CM024247.1 coordinate 11,800,149, forward strand.
CACTGTGTATGTTAAATTTTAGGTTATGTTGTTTATTTTCTTGTCAGATGATACGAAATGTTGTCAATGTTGCATAGAGTTCTGTGATAACTCGCAAGCTTGACAGACGATCGGGGTACATTCGGCAACGTTGACTTTATTTTTTACGTTATGACAGCAAATACTGCCAACTTCAGATAAATAAACAAACGCCTACTATACGCTGAAACTTTCGTGAACGGACTATAGATAGGGAATGTACACTTCGGAAGAGAATAAAATCTCCAGGAATATAGTACTTCATTTTCTTTTCCATCCTTGAGCTGAATCATTCATTCAAAATATTTTGATCTACAAGATACGGTGGCAGAATGAACGGATTTGCTAAAGAATCAGAAAAAAATATTTACAGTGTTGCCAATTTGTCAACAATAAACTCGAGGTCATCAGTAATATACATAGCGAATATACACTTCGGAAGTGAACAAAATCTCCAAGAATATAGTACTTCATTTTCTTTTCAATCCTTCAGTTGAATCTTGCAAATTTTTTTGAATTGTAGCTTGATTACTCAGGAACATAACAGCTGAGATGTTGTCTACAGTTACTTTGTTCTCTGTTTTATACAGGTCTAACAAAGTCAGTGAAAATAGAGCTTTATTTCAAAGCTGTAGTCCGTTTACGATAGGTTGAGCGTATAGCAGGCGATTTTTTATTTATCTGAAGTTGGCAGTATTTGCTGTCATAACGTAAAATAAAATCAACGTTGCCGAATGTACCCGGCCTCGTCCGACAAGCTTGCGAGTTATCAGAGAACTCTATGCAATATTGACAACATTGCGTATCAATCTGACAATAAAATAAACAAAACATAACCTACAATTTTAATATACACAGTGGAATATGCCAAATTTCCATGGCCAACCGACGGCTTAACTTTTCGTGAACGGACTATACTTGTTGAGTGAGTCGTTAATAGATGATAATGTTTACAAACGCTAAGATAATATTACTTTCGAAACTTACTTTGCCGATTTGAAAGCATCGTTCAGAATTCAACATCGAGTAATTAATTTTCAGAGCCATCATTGAGCACAATCTGCTGTCTGCTAGTAAATTGTACAATAACATTAGTTTCGTCGAATTGGGTGCTCTTCTAGAAATAGACCCAGAAAAAGCAGAGAAAATCGCAAGCCAGATGATAACGGAGGGAAGGTTGAATGGCTATATTGATCAGCTGGATTCGACGGTACATTTTGAAAGTGAGTAGGAATATTTTGTAATTTAATCTCGTAGGAAAATTACAATATAATGAAATTTATTAAAGGGTTTTATCTAGCTATGAGTTAGCCCTAGAACTATGTTGCTTACAAAAGAAAACTTTATGTCATTTGATTAGATAAAGCAGATTTCTCATTTGTTCACACCATTCTTTAATTTATAATTTGATCGGAGTGTATTCAATCTCTTCTCTTCATAAAATAATTAAGTAAGGTTATGTAAGTTGCTTCAAAAGTCAATGTCCTTGTCATCGATCTTCTATGTTCTTATAACTTGTTTTCTCCTTCTTTACACAAATTTGGATAGCTATATTCAGGGTCAATCTTAAACTACCTTAATCCTTAGTAGAATAGAACTGAAACTAAAATAAGTTATTTCCTATTGAAACTTTTTCAATTATTTCAGCTAGGGAAACTCTGCCCCAATGGGATAAACAAATTCAATCTTTATGTTATCAAGTGAATTCCATTATCGAGAGCATCGGTAAACAACATCCTGAATGGATGATGAAAAGTATGGAAGAACAGATGGTTTCTTAAGGTAATCTCAACTGGTTTGAGCTTCTGTGAGTTTAATTTTCAAATTTTTAAGATGATATTTATCAATTTTTGTGATTTTGAGTATATTTTCACTGTAATAAATGTTTCATTCTGAATTATATGCCTCGAAAATGTTTTGACTTATATTCCTGACAGGAATAATTCAAAAGCGTAAAAAATGCAATCATTTATTCACTTGAATGAGAATAAAAATGATGTATTTACTAAAAAAAATCCCTTAAACATAAAAACACAAACTAAAAATAACAATAACTTTATGACCATATATTATAATAGTGTATATCGAATCTATAAATAAGATGAGTATAAATATAAATGTATAAATAAGGTAGGTAGAGATACTATATAAACTTACTTTCAAAAACAACTAATAAATATTCCTATAGTAGAAAAACTTCAATTAAGATTACCAAATGAGAAATATTTTGCTGCGTGCGGTCTGTTCAAAAACTTTTTGACATCATCGAAAAGCATTATGTCTTTCTTTGATTTCAAACCTGATCTAAGCGAAGAAACCTGAGAAGAAAACGTGGACGTTCTGATTGAAGGATCCTCATTCCATCTTCTCTTCTGTTTTTTCTGGAAACTGTGATCTAGTTTGGGCAACGACACTGCCTGAAATGATTGATCCATCTGCTGCTTTCGTTTAAAATTCAACTTTGGCAGTGTCATTCTGCCGGTCATCTTGTTAACTGAAAATATCAATTTAAGTCCATCTTCGATAGAATATATCTTTCTATCTCGACATTTCGAGAATAAGAACATTCCTCATCCCTACTAAGTAGGAAACACAAGAAATCTTACCAAATTTGTTACTTTTACTAAGCTTTTACTACTGAAAAGTTCCTGTTTGCGTGATTATAAAATATCTATCAAATAATTTCGATTCAAATACATTTTCGTTTTGAATTTGTGTCAAAGTTCAAATAATTATTTTCTATGATAGGTAAATCCATCTATCAGATTCAGTGACTCTAATTCGTATCAAAAACGCAAAAACGCTCTCAAAATTAATGTTCTATGATTGATATTTGAAATCATAGAGGAAGGATCTGTTTTTGTTCTAGGAGTGGAAATCTATGGAATAATCTCTGCTCTATCTAATTAATTAATTATTCTGTGTGTGATCTAAGGCTACTTACTTTTAATAAGCGAACTGTCGGTGTCCATTTTATTCGTTACGAATTTCTCGTATCTATTGAAATTTCTCTCGATTATTCTGTCCCTTTCTCTAGTTCTTTTCTCGTCAATCAAGTGAGTTGATGGATCTGATGTTACAGTCACAAAGGAAAATCTTCGCGGGAAATTATCTAATCTTCTAGACGCAGGTACGCTAGTGCTGCAACATCAAACGTATATTGTCAATACTTTTTCGCTTAAATACGTAATCATGTTAGCTTATTATTGATGTTGCTGTTTTGCAGTTTTGAACCTGTATACAGTAAAAACGTTGAATGTTTTGAATTTTCTCGTTTGACTGATTGTTCGCGATTTGTTGAATTGAAAGATAGATCGTTTTCAAACGACAACAGATGTGAGTAATTATGTAACATTTTGGTTGTGAATAGCAATGAATTTACTTCAGCGGTAAATGAATAAAATTCGAAATTCACTTCAAGAGTTAAAAAAAAACATTAAATCGGGACTTTAAAACTAGTAGTGTAATAGTGCCTAGACTGCCTTGGATTTCAGTAGGAATGACTTGAAGCAGCGCCATCTTGGGTAAGTGAATGTTTTTTTGCATTTGAATGTGAATTATGTGTATATCTTGTATGATTCCTTTTTAATCTTGTATCAAGATATTATCTTTTTCACTCCAACATACTATTTTTGATTGGAAAATTCAGCTGAACTTAGACCAAGTACCTTCTACTCTTAAAGTTTTTAGACGTTTGTACCTGGTAGAAGTACTAATATTTCGACCCAGTATAGTCCGTTCCTCCGTTCACGAAAGGTTGAGCACATAGTAGGCGTTTCTTTATTTATCTGAAGTTGGCAGTATTTACTGTCATAGAGTAAAATAAAATCAACGTTGCCGAATGTACCCGGCCTCGTCCGACGAACTCCCGAGTTATCAGAGAACTCTATGCAATATTTACAACATTGCGTATCAATCTGACAAGAAAATAAACAACATAACCTAAAATTTTAATAAACACAGTTGAATATGCCAAATTTCCATGGCCAACCGACGGCTCAACCTTTCGTGAACGGAGTATAGGTATTGGTGTTTTTCGAAGATTGTGATGAAATATTATTATGTGTATCACTCAATGATAATTGAATTTTATCCACGACTATTGTACGGGGTCTTTATAAATGATTGTAACATCGTAGGGTGCTTTGAAAATTTTTAATCTTGTCGTTCTCATGCAAAGTCTACAAATTCATAATTCCAGTCACATTATTCAATTTCTATCGGAAAGACCAACCTAAACTAACAGGATCGTTTCTTCAAATTAAAGTTTACACCAGAATATAAATATTTATAATAGTGCAACGCCAACTGCGTTGTTACAATCATTTATAGAAACCCTGTATAATCCACAGATTATACGTTTGTTTGCTAGGTCATAATAATACCCATTAATCACAAGTGAATTATCATTCATTGCTGTCAGATGCTTCATAGATTTAGCTTCAATGTTATATTCTTTAAATTGATATTTCTCAAGTATTCTGAAGTAACTAACGAATATGGGTATACCTTGTCAATCTAGGGCCAAATCTACTTTTATTACATCAATTGAAGCAAGTTCTCAAAAATTTGTCATGTGTCAACTTGACTTTTTTCACACTTGAAGGGTCTTGTCACGCCCGCCAAATTTAAAAAATCTTCAAGAAATATATTCAGAAGTCGTGGATAAAGTATAGCTTCACCTCGCGAATAATAGCTATTATTATACAGTGTGTTTGGTCATGACTTAGCGATAATTTGAGGGAATCAAATATACTTGATTTTATCGACAAAAACACCCACATTGGGGAGTTTACCCCCTCAGTTTTGGAGTGGCCCCCATTTTAAATTTACTTTTTTATTTTAGTTGACCCTTCCAAATAATATCACTTTTTTTGGACATAAAGGTCCTACAGATGTGAAAAAAAATGTTTTTTGAAAGACGATACTACCACCTTTCATTAAAGTGGAACAATATGAAAACATTCAACTTAAAAATGCCATAAAAAAATTCTTAAAAAAAATTGAGTAAAAAAATTTACTGGTTTTTTTAGTATATCCGTAATTGTACAAGAACTAGCACATTGAAGTATATTTTTTTCTCAATGAGCTTACACTTAAGGATATTAGCTAATAAACGATACCAACATAATTTCTGTAAGATACCTACATAATTAGAAAGTAACTGTTGTTCGAACATGACCCTAATGAAAATTGATAAAGTAAAATAAAACTCAGTACTGTAGTTTCGATAATTTTTAATGATCAAACAAACAAATTAACCATAAAAATTGCTCAAACCGGCCACCTCTGCTCTGTAGAGAGGCAGTGGCCCTCATGACAACCTGTAGCAACAAAAAAAAGTTTGGGGCGCTCGCGTAGTGGTCATGTTCGAACAGCAATAACTCTCAAATTATGTAACTTACAGAAATGATGTAGATGTTGTTTTGTAGCTAATATCCTTGCGTGTTGCGTGTGAATGTTTTATGGCATTTTCAATTTAAATGTTTTCATTTTGTTCTACTTTGATGAAAGGTTGTAGTATCATCTTTAAAAAAACATTATTTTCACATCTGTAGGACCTTTATGTCCAAAGAAATCGATATTATTTGGTCAACGAAAATAAAAAAGTAAATTTAAAATGGGGGCCACTCCAAAACAAAGGAGGTAAACTTCCCAATGTGGGTGTTTTTGTCGATAAAATCACTACATAGTATAAAACAAAGTCGCTTTCTCTGTCCCTTTGTATGCTTAAATCTTTGAAACTACGCAACGGATTTTGATGCGTTTTTTTAAATAGATAGAGTGATTCAAGAGGAAGGTTCATATGTATAATAACATCCATTAAATAGTGGAGAAGTACTGTTATTTTTGAGGTTTCTAATGTGATGTCGTACCGTGCGAAGCCGGGGCGGGTCGCTAGTTAGGTATTGGTTGCCCTTAAATTATCGTTAAGTCATGACCAAACACACTGTACACTATTTTGATGTGAGAAAAAATAAATTCGGGGATATCGAGTGGTGCAATATTTTTGAATCTATGTGTATTATTGTAATAGATTTACTTACCCAGATACGTTAGACAACGAGGCAATTTTTTTTGGCAGCGTAGGATCACAGTGTTCTGTGGTAGGATCAATGTTAAGTGTCCCTCGTTTTCCCTTCCTTCTTGCCTCTTTTGTGATTAGCCAAGATGTCATAGCTCTTTCTCTTGAATCCAAACTGATCGTGGATTCTAACGCAGAATCGTTGCTCATTTTAGAACTTTGCTCTTTTTTTACTGGTCTTTTACGATGTGGCATTTCTGAAGCTCTGTTGGGGATTAGTGGAAAAAATTTGTGTTATGGAAATGTTATTTGGGATCTTTCCACCATTTTTCTCTCTAATATTCAATGTTTTGGCCAGTCTTCGTCAGGAATCACTGTTAAAACGCCAATAACCATTAGATTCCAAAAACATACTGGCTCCAATAATGAGATCAAGTTAGAAAAGGATCAAATGAGTATTGATAATCTAATAAACCACAAAGAAGATTAGAATCATTGATTATTGAAGATGGGTGGCGATTACTGCTCGAAACGTTGAATACTGAAAGAGAAAATGATGGAAATTGCCAAATAATATATCATATATCGATTGAAATATAATCTGGGAGGATTCTGCATTTCTAAAAAACTTTATAAGTTTTCACTCCTAGTCTCTGAAACAGAAATAATTAGGAAATTTTCAATTAAGATGAAGTGCTCCTGCGAAAATCTTTGCACTTGTTTGTCAGGAGCAAATTGGTTTTGAAAAAATTTTTGCCTAACAGTAAAACTAAAGAAGAAAATAAATGAAAAGGATAATGTAACATTTCAGTGTCTATATCAGACACTTTCTTCAGACAAACTTGTAAAAATCTTCGGAATTGTGTGTTTTTTCATTTGCAGTCAAATTAATTATTTATATCATCCTTTACATTTATTTTCTTTTTTAGTTTTACTGTTAGGCAACAATTTTTTCAAAACCAATTTGCTCTTGACAAATAACTGCAAAGATTTTCGCAGGAGCACTTCATCTGAAAATTTTTCAATTATTTCTGTTTCAGAGACTGGGAGCTAAAACCTATAAAGTTTTCTAGAAATAATATCTCAGTTCAAAATAACTTCTGAATATTTCACATTATATTTTTTTGAGCGCTCGTTCTACTTCAATGAGTGCTATATCGTTTTGCAAGAATGTCTGTAATTTTTGAATTTTGAAAATGGTCTCAAACGATAACTTTCGAAGGGATTGTCCTAGAGACTTGAGATTTTCAGGATGAATTCGGTTCCAAAATGGCTCGGTAAAGTTCGTAAACCAGCCAAATCGTACAGGGTGTTCCATAAAATATGGCCATTCAAAATTTTTGTTCCTCAATATCTAAGACAAAACGAAACCAATCGAAATGAAATTGCGGTCACATGCAAGATGCTCATAATAAGCCTAATGCAAAATTGTGTGGCCATAGTGTTTACAGAACCATAGAAAATTCAATTGGAATATTGAAAAGAAGAAACTTCATATTTCCATAACAAAATATCGATTCGAGTGAAATTCTTTTTGTGTTCTAAAGATTGATATACTGAATGTTCATGCATCGCATCATCAGAACCCTAGAATTTAATTATTTTTACGTATTTCAGCTCTTGAATAATTTCCAGAATATAATTTCGATTGTTCTGAGATTTTGCATTCATATATTTAGTATCAATCTTAAGTCCTATACAACAATTTGAAGTTATAGTGGAACTTGGTTGGTTTTTATAACTACGTTTCAAATAAGTAATAGCTTTATTGCTCCGCAAACGAACGAGCTCTCAAAAGCATCTGGTCGAGGCTTTCTTAAATTCATTTTGGTATCGCATTGTTTCTTACCTTTTAATGCTAACTGACAACCTATCTATTAGTCTAGATGTTCCTGTGCTTAACGTAGGGTATGCATCATGTTCTTTGGCAGGTTCTTTTCTCTTCATCCTAGGTCGCCTTATTTTAACTCTTGGTGTCTGACAGAAAGAATACAACGTCATTCAGTATCACGTTCACGAATTATTGAGCGCAAAGTAGGCGTTTATCTGAGATTGGCCGTATTTGCTATCATAACGATGGACAAAGTCAACGTTGCCAAATGTACCCGGCCTCATCCTACTAGAAAATACACAACATAACCTAAAATTTTAATATACACAGTGGAATATGCCAAATTTCCATGGATTACTTCGTGCTCAATAATATCCTAACGGAGTATACTAAAGGATTTTCCCATAAGAGGTGTTATTTTGATAAGCCCGCTATTACGGTAGATGTCACGTTTGAACCTGTAATTTTTTGACACTTGACAAGTAGAAATTACGCCATTGATAAAAATGGAAAGATACACGCTTCAAGAACGCATTGAAATTATTAAAATTCATTATAAAAATGGTGAAAATTCGGCAGAGACGGTTCGTAAAACTCGAACATTTTTGGGTCGTGGTGAAGCACCTTGTCGGTCCGCAATAAAGAAATTAATGGAAAAATACGAGCCGTTGGGACAAGTTAGTGATTTGAAGAATAAAAGCCGTGCACGTCGCTGAAGAACAGCCGAGAGAATTACTGCTGTAACCGAAAGTGTTGAAAAAAAACTAAGGTTTGTCCATTCCGCGTCGTTTTTTGGAATAAAGCATTCCACAAACCTTATTACACCGTATTTTGCATAAAGATTTGGGTCTTAAGGTTTACGAAGTTCAGTTAACACAAAAATTCAAGCCAGCCGATCATCAAGCAACGAAACCATTAAACTTTTGCGGGAACCGTGTTATCTGTCGAAGAGGTGATCACAATTGGCCACCGAGATCTTGTGAATTATAACACCTTGCGACTAATTCCTTTGGGGCCACGTCAAAGAGAAGGTCTACGCAAATAGCCCAACGTCGATTCAAGACCTCAAAGATGGAATTCGTGTGGCTATCGAGGACATAGGACAGCCACTTTACGATTTGGTTATGGAACATTTCATTAAAAGGATATGGTCCTGTAAGCGTGGTCGTGGTGGTCATTTGCCTGATGTTGTTTTCCACTATTAACGGCATAGCTTCTTCTTTATAATGAAATAAACATCCGATCATTTATAATGAAAAATGGCATTTTTCTTTGAATATCAAAATAGCACCTTTTATTGGAAAACCCCTTACTTTCATATTTCATATCTTCATTTGCGATTTTCGCATTGAAGCTTATTGTATTTGCTGTAACTATTCTTAGCTATGTATCAGACTCAAAAATGGACGGCTTCAGACTCACCATTTCTGTTGCTACATCGACCATGCCGAAAAACCTTGGCTTTTTCAATATTTCCCCAACTTCATGCTTCACGCGCATCAAATCTCCAAGCATCTTGTTCAGGTAAATAATTTTACCCTCAGTGGTGGTCAGGAGGTATTTAAATGTGTTGTTTTTTTCGAAAAAATCAGGTTCCACCCTAGCTTTCATACGTATCAGGAGAAGGCTGAAATTTGTCTTTCATTATTTTCATTTTTTTTGCACCAACACTATTAACTTGTTAGCGTTTTGAAATATCTTTCATTCAGTTCAATTTCTTTGTTGATTAATCAATTTATTCATTTTATTTGTTTTCCGGAACTCAACTTGAGTTTTTGGATTCCAATATGGCGGCAAAAGGCGAAATTGACGGAAATTATGAAAGTTTGAAATATCGAGTTTTGGAAAAAATGCCATTTGAACGACCAAATTCTAAACGCTTGCAGATATCGATTCGAGAGTATTTTTTTCTGATTCAGCTACCTCGAAAACCTATAAAAACATACCAAAAACAATAAAGTTTCCCATACTTTTCAAATGAATTCATTTTATAGATTTTGCATTTTTCATTTTCGAGTTGCGTTTGAGAGCGTCTGCATACTACAGTTCGCTAGGAATCGATTGATTTTCTACGTCAATCGATTCATTAGACCGAGTTAAATAACTAACAGTAATAACCGTTGCTGGAGATCCTACAGAATTTTTGCAAAATGCTGAAATATAGCGTTTTAGGGGGGGTCAACCCCTTAGACATTTTTCGCCCAAAATTTCAAAATTTTAGATGACCATTTTATGTGCTTATATTAAAGGGGACTACAGACTGAAAAAGAATATGCAATTCATTTTTCATTCCGGCTGTTCAAACGGAAAATATGAAAGTTTGAAATATCAAGTCTTGGAAAAAATGCCATTTGAACGATGAAATTCTAAACGGTTGCAGATATCGATTCGAAAGTATTTTTATCTGATTCAACTACCTCGAAAACCTATAAAAACATACCAAAAACAATAAAGTTTCCCATACTTTTCAAATGAATTCATTTTATAGATTTTGCATTTTTCATTTTCGAGTTGCGTTTGAGAGCGTCTGCATAATACAGTTCGCTAGGAATCGATTCATTTTCTACGTCAATCGATTCATTAGACCAAGTTAAATGATTAACAGTAATAACCGTTGCTGGAGATTCTACAGAATTTTTACAAAATGCTGAAATATACCCTTAGGTAATTTTCGTCCAAAATTTCAAAATTTTAGATGATGATTTTATGTGCTTATTTTGAAGGAAACTATAGACTGAAAAAGAATATGCAACCCATATTTGATTCCGACAGTTCAAACGGAAATTATGAACGTTTGAAATATCGAGTTTTGGAAAAAATGCCATTTGAACGACCAAATTCTAAACGCTTGCAGATATCGATTCGAGAGTATTTTTTTCTGATTCAGCTACCTCGAAAACCTATAAAAACATACCAAAAACAATAAAGTTTCCCATACTTTTCAAATGAATTCATTTTATAGATTTTGCATTTTTCATTTTCGAGTTGCGTTTGAGAGCGTCTGCATAATACAGTTCGCTAGGAATCGATTGATTTTCTACGTCAATCGATTCATTAGACCGAGTTGAATAATTAACAGTAATAACCGTTGCTGGAGATCCTACAGATTTTTTGCAAAATGCTGAAATATAGCGTTTTAGGGGGGGTCAACCCCTTAGGTAATTTTCGTCCATAATTTCAAAATTTTAAATGATGATTTTATGTGCTTATTTTGAAGGGGAATATAGACTGAAAAAGAATATGCAACCCATATTTGATTCCGACAGTTCAAACGGAAATTATGAAAGTTTGAAATATCGAGTTTTGGAAAAAATGCCATTTGAACGACCAAATTCTAAACGCTTCCAGATATCGATTCGAGAGTATTTTTTTCTGATTCAGCTACCTCGAAAACCTATAAAAACATACTAAAAACAGTAAAGTTCCCCATACTTTTCAAATGAATTCATTTTATAGATTTTGCATTTTTCATTTTCGAGTTGCGTTTGAGAGCGTCTGCATAATACAGTTCGCTAGGAATCGATTGATTTTCTACGTCAATCGATTCATTAGACCGAGTTAAATAATTAACAGTAATAACCCTTGCTGGAGATCCTACAGAATTTTTGCAAAATGCTGAAATATAGCGTTTTAGGGGGGGTCAACCCCTTAGGTAATTTTCGTCCAAAATTTCAAACTTTTAGATGATGATTTTATGTGCTTATTTTGAAGGAGACTATAGACTGAAAAAGAATATGCAACCCATATTTGATTCCGACAGTTCAAACGGAAATTATGAAAGTTTGAAATATCGAGTTTTGGAAAAAATGCTATTTGAACGACCAAATTCTAAACGCTTGCAGATATCGATTCGAGAGTATTTTTTTCTGATTCAGCTACCTCGAAAACCTATAAAAACATACCAAAAACAATAAAGTTTCCCATACTTTTCAAATGAATTCATTTTATAGATTTTGCATTTTTCATTTTCGAGTTGCGTTTGAGAGCGTCTGCATAATACAGTTCGCTAGGAATCGATTGATTTTCTACGTCAATCGATTCATTAGACCAAGTTAAATAATTAACAGTAATAACCGTTGCTGTAGATCGTACAGAATTTTTGCAAAATGCTGAAATATAGCGTTTTAGGGGGGGTCAACCCCTTAGGTAATTTTCGTCCAAAATTTCAAAATTTTAGATGATGATTTTATGTGCTTATTTTGAAGGGGACTATAGACTGAAAAAGAATATGCAACCGATATTTGATTCCGACAGTTCAAACGGAAATTATGAAAGTTTGAAATATCGAGTTTTGGAAAAAATGCCATTTGAACGACCAAATTCTAAACGCTTGCAGATATCGATTCGAGAGTATTTTTTTCTGATTCAGCTACCTCGAAAACCTATAAAAACATACCAAAAACAATAAAGTTTCCCATACTTTTCAAATGAATTCATTTTATAGATTTTGCATTTTTCATTTTCGAGTTGCGTTTGAGGGCGTCTGCATAATATAGTTCGTTAGGAATCGATTGATTTTCTACGTCAATCGATTCATTAGACCGAGTTAAATAATAAACAGTAATAACCGTTGCTGGAGATCCTACAGAATTTTTGCAAAATGCTGAAATATAGCGTTTTAGGGGGGGTCAACCCCTTAGGTAATTTTCGTCCAAAATTTCAAAATTTTAGATGATGATTTTATGTGCTTATTTTGAAGGGGACTATAGACTGAAAAAGAATATGCAACCCATATTTGATTCCGACAGTTCAAACGGAAATTATGAAAGTTTGAAATATCGAGTTTTGGAAAAAATGCCATTTGAACGACCAAATTGTAAACGCTTGCAGATATCGATTCGAAAGTAATTTTTTCTGATTCAGCTACCTCGAAAACCTATAAAAACATACCGAAAACAATAAAGTTTCCCATACTTTTCAAATGAATTCATTTTATAGATTTTGCATTTTTCATTTTCGAGTTGCGTTTGAGAGCGTCTGCATAATACAGTTCGTTAGGAGTCGATTGATTTTCTACGTCAATCGATTCATTAGACCAAGTTGAATAATTAACAGTAATAACCGTTGCTGGAGATCGTACAGAATTTTTGCAAAATGCTGAAATATAGCGTTTTAGGGGGGGTCAACCCCTTAGGTAATTTTCGTCCAAAATTTCAAAATTTTAGATGCTGATTTTATGTGCTTATTTTGAAGGGGACTTTAGACTGAAAAAGAATATGCAACCCATATTTGATTCCGACAGTTCAAACGGAAATTATGAAAGTTTGAAATATCGAGTTTTGGAAAAAATGCCATTTGAACGACCAAATTCTAAACGCTTCCAGATATCGATTCGAGAGTATTTTTTTCTGACTCAGCTACCTCGAAAACCTATAAAAACATACCAAAAACAATAAAGTTTCCCATACTTTTCAAATGAATTCATTTTATAGATTTTGCATTTTTCATTTTCGAGTTGCGTTTGAGAGCGTCTGCATAATACAGTTCGCTAGGAATCGATTGATTTTCTACGTCAATCGATTCATTAGACCGAGTTAAATAATTAACAGTAATAACCGTTGCTGTAGATCGTACAGAATTTTTGCAAAATGCTGAAATATAGCGTTTTAGGGGGGGTCAACCACTTAGGTAATTTTCGTCCAAAATTTTAGATGATGATTTTATGTGCTTATTTTGAAGGGGTTTATAGACTGAAAAAGAATATGCAACCCATATTTGATTCCGACAGTTCAAACGGAAATTATGAAAGTTTGAAATATCGAGTTTTGGAAAAAATGCCATTTGAACGACCAAATTCTAAACGCTTGCAGATATCGATTCGAGAGTATTTTTTTCTGATTCAGCTACCTCGAAAACCTATAAAAACATACCAAAAACAATAAAGTTTTCCATACTTTTCAAATGAATTCATTTTATAGATTTTGCATTTTTCATTTTCGAGTTGCGTTAGAGAGCGTTCGCGTAATGCAGTTCGACACGAATCGTTATGAATGACATCGGGCTTCATGGGCGTGCCAATCAGATCAAATATATTTCAACGGTTTAGAGTAGTGAGAGACAAAACGGGGAAGGCGGGTTCTCTTTGTCAGTTGTAGTAGCAAAATCCGAATTTTCCAAGGTCGGGGAGAGTCTCTTCTGTATTTTTGTGGCAGTACCAACATAGCCGAAAATTTCACTCACCATATCACGTGGTTCAGGGCTTCCCTGGTCAATTCCATATCGAGCCACAAGGAATGCGCATTTTCTTGTATCGTGGATATCGTTCTTTCCCAGTACACAACTTGACGTTGCGCCTCATCGTACTTTTGCAATTGCTGCGTTAAAGTTTCACCGAATTTCAACATCTCGCCCCTCCAGTTCTCCAGTAAGGAGTGCTGTGGATAAGATATGATAATGATAATACTGACTATAGTCCATGGGCCAGCGCCTGTTTTTCATAATGATTACTAACAATCTGAATATTTGTGAGTAGCTTCATTTTGACGAGACGCCCAACTTTTTCCTCTACGAAAATTCTCGATAGTGAGCGCTAATACAGTATGGAGGCGTCAAAAGTGTTAAATGGGCGAATGATCAAGTTTTATTACTGACAGCTAATTTATTAAAATTAAGTCTTGAAACTATTTTATTACAAATTGAAAACAATAATTGTCCTACAACAATTATGATTCTATCAAAGTGTCACCCACTCCCAACATATAACAACAACTAGGTCTAAAAAAATTTTTACTAACCGGCTGATTTTTTCACTGTTGCTTAGCAAATATTTCCCTCATGAACTGGTCCCATTGTCCTACAAATTGAGTGGTACGATTTTTCAGTCCTACCTCAAAAATTGTATCACAGAACTCACAATCAAAAATGATTACTAACAATTGACAATTTGCGAGCGAAGGACTAGAAAAATGTACCACTCAATTTGTAGGACAATGAGACCAGTTCATAAAGGAAATATTTGCTAAGCAACAGTGAAAAAATTAGCTGGTTAGTAATAATTTTTTAAGACCTAGTTGTTGATATATGTTGGGAGTAGGGGACACTTTGATAGAATCATCATTTTTGTAGGACAATTATTGTTTTCAATTTGTAATAAAATTGTTCCAAGATTCAATGTATAAAGGTGCTGTTAGTAATTAAATTCGAACATTCGCCCATTTAAGACTTTTGACGCCTCCATACTGTATTAGCCCTCACTATCGAGAATTTTCATAAAGGAAAAAGTTGGGCGTCTCGTCAAAATGAAGCTACTCACAAATATTCAGATTGTTAGTACTTAATCATTATGAAAAACAGGCGCTGGCCCATGGACGACTACTCTTATGCTTCTTTGAAGCCCCTCAGAAGCTATTAATCTTGTCAGGAGAACCAGTTGTGTTCTGTGAAAGGATTTGTTGCTGTGTCCTAACGCCACCCCAGGCATAGCATTTCTAATTGTTGCCCCAGCAGTGAATTTGATAACAAGCTTAAAATGATATCGATTGAAATATATTCTGGGAGGATTCTGCATTTCTTAGAAACTTTATAGGTTTTTTTATGTTTCAGAGACTGGGAGTGAAAACCTATAAAGTTTCTAAGAAAAGCTTAAAATGGTTGTGAATAAAATGTAATTAAAGCTATAGTCCGTTCACGAAAGTTTAAGCGCATAGTGGGCGTTTGTTTATTTTTCTGAAGTTGGCAGTATTTGCTGTCATAACGTAAAATAAAGTCAACGTTGCCGAATATACCGGCCTCGTCCGACGAGCTTGCGAGTTATCAGAGAACTCTATGCAATATTGACAACATTGCGTATCAATCCGACAAGAAAATAAACAACATAACCTAAAATTTTAATATACACAGCGGGATACGCCACATTCCCATGGCCAACCGACGGCTCAAACTTTCGTGAACGGACTATAGTTTTCTATTTGACAGAATAATTTCCGAAATCACTTCAGTTGGGAGTGATTTTGACGAATAGAACATGCCTTTTTCGGATGACAATAAACAAAACGATAAGGTTTGAATATCGACGATAGTTCGTAAGGAAATTTTAAAAGTAAAATGCACTACTAGCAATGAAAACCGAGGATAAAATAATTCACTGTTATGTTTAGAAGTAAATTGTAAACTTTCACCAAAATGTTAGGTTATGTTATTGTTATGATGAACTGAAGTGATTGTGGAAATTAAACTGATTTTGTCAGAAAGCAACATCAGTTGAAAGTGATGCGCATCAGTTCAAAATCACAACATTGTCAAATAGAACGCGCATCAACCGATTTTGCATCAGTTTGGAAGTGAAATAGAAAGGGCCTGAAGCTAACTTTAATATTTAATGAATAGTAAGCCTTACGTAATTCCTTGTGAACTTGTGCAAGTCATCGCGCCTCTTTATCATGGTCTGTACCAAAGAACTTCTGGCTTCTAACAAAAGTTCGTATCTCAACAGCACATCTCTGATATTTTTAGTTTCGCTTAGTTCCACGTAATTTGCCATAAATTTCTGTAAGACCACGAATTATTTATTTTGAATTATCATGTCATACATAAAGAATTGGCACCACTGCTTTAGTTCGAATGTACAATGTGGAAAAAACTCTAAAACATTCTATTTATATCTTTAGAGCGTTGAAAAAAAGTGAAAATAATGATGAAGATCTTGTGATCAAAATCACTTACCTCGTACATTTCGTGTTTGTTGATTTGCTGTTTTACTTTGTCGAAGATGCTTTCGTAATAGTAAATTTTACGAACCATTTCTTTTATTTCTTCTTTTTTCGCTTCTGTGCCTTGTCGGAGTAGAAGTATTTTGGCCTTTTCTCTACCTATTTTTTCCCTGTTGTTCACTGTGAACTAAAAATTGCATTTCAAAAATTCAAATGTGCCTCATCATTCTCTTTCCTTCTTTTTTCTCCTTTCATTATTTATGTCCAGTTTGGGTAAGTATTAAAATAACCAGAATTTCCGAAGGAAATGCACAATGTTAGAAGACAGCTATTACTTAGACCTTGATGTAGAACTGACAACGTTGTATTATCATCCTGCCCACGAATTTCATGAAATAAATGATTTAAAAGTGAAATTCTATTCGTGATGCCAAATACAAGTTGAACCCACGATAATATTTTCAAGAAGAGTTTATAAATATACATTTCTCAAGGTTAAATAGTACCGAGTCTGTCTTTTGAGACAGTACAAGGAAGCCAGCGAGACCTCATTGGTCGCAAAGCGGAAAGGTGTCAAATTACCTGGTGAAATTCAATAAAGGCAGATCGAAAATCTTCCTCCTTTTGTTTCAACTGTATCCATTGGTTTACTAAATTGTTTCTTTTGATCTCAGCTTCTTTCCTTTTCACATCTAGCCTTGTTGTGACCTTGAGCAAAAATTCCGTTTGACGTTTTATCGTGCATCTTATATCTTTAGCTTTTTCTTCAATGATGTACCTTTAAAATATTTTGTCGACATTCGAGGTTTTATCTTAAAAAAACTTACTTTCTGCGCTCAGCTGTAACATCTTCTATTTTCTTCTCATCTACTGGTTGTATTCTGCAGCAATGGTGTCTTTTTATGTTACTTAGTTTATTTTTATCGACGAAAACCATTGGACAAAAAATGTATAAAGTTTTGAAAAAATTATACACAATCTTGTCAGAAGGGAACGTGAGTAGATATGACAGAATGACTGACAGTTCGTTTGATTTTTTTCTACCCAGGATAGCCAACATCTCGTATTCAAAAATCAATTCATATAAACCCGAAAAACATGGGAAAACTCTGACGTTAAATTTTCCGAACTTATTAATATTTATTAGATCAAAAGTAACCATGATGTAAAAATAGATACATTCGGAAAAAAATCGAAATCACATTTTTTTTTGAATAGGCTCGTATGTTCATCCATTTTTGAAATATTTAATTTTTCTCAAATTTTTATTTGATTTTCTATTCGAAGTATCTTCACTAACTTTTGCACAAGTCTTTGTATCGTTATTGAGCACCTAAGTAAAAGATTTGGACACGATGGAATTTATAGTTTCAAAAAAAACAAACCAATATAACTTGAGATGTATTCGAAAGAAAAGTTTTAGTATTCATGTACTATTTTATTAAAAAAAATCATTTGATGGAGGTAACTTCATTGAAACATTCTTATCATCAATAAATTTTATTAATCACTTAAAATATCCAATGTACAACATAAAGTATTCACAGAATTCCTAATAAAAGTATATTGCCATTAGTTCTCCATTTAGGTAACTTTTTTTTATTTTTTAAATAACAATCATTACAAATATATATACATTCGTTTAAAAAACCTAGAGACATAAAAATATTAAAATTTAACTACTCAGAAGTTTGAAACATTAATGGCACCAAGGACTATATGCAATAAAAAAATAAATGAAAAAAATTGCAACATTAAAATTGATTTACAAAACGAAATAATGATCACTTACGACGATACAGTATAGTAGAAAATAATTAAATTGACCAGCTGGAAAATTTGCGTTTTTCCTACCGGAAAAATCGTAGAAAGGCACTTTACCTACAAGGGCTACCTGGCACAGCCTCCTTCAATATCAGAATTTAACGTTGTCCGCTCAGAAGTCGGCGTCCCAGCCGCTGACGTCATCGGGAGGTGGAGCGTCGACATCTTGCGGATATTCGTCGAAGTTCGATGTGTCAATTACGGATTTGACGTTTGGCAGGATTGGCGGCGTTAGTGTGCGTTCTGTCAGTCCCTCCCAGTTGAAACCGTCGAACCATCTGAAAAAAGGTACAAAATCGTGAGCTTTTACCTGTCAAACAATCGGTGAAAGAAGCACGACACTTGAAACTGTAGAAAACTAAACTCTAACCTAAAAGCTTTTCCAATGAGAGGTGTTATTTTGAATAGCCCGCTATTTCGGTAGATTCACGTTTGAAGCTGTAATTTTTTGACATTTGACCAGTAGAAACTAAGCCATTAATAAAAATGGAACGATACACGCTTCAAGAACGCATTGAAATGATCGAAATTCACTATATAAATGGTGAAAATTTGGCAGAGACGGTTCGTAAAACTCGAACATTTTTGGGTCGTCGTGAAGCACCTTGTCGGACCGCAATAAAGAAGTTGGGGGAAAAATTCGAAGCTGTTGGGACAAGTTACTAATGTGAAGAATAAAACCCGTGAACGTCGCTCAAGAACAGTCGAGAATATTGCTGCTTTAGTCGAAAGTGTTGAAGAAACCCAGGTTTGTCATTTCCTCGTCGTTCTATAAAATTAGGTTATCGAGAGATAATTAATGATTAATTTATGACCGAACCTGGATTGTATTGATCTGGACAACGGTTACTTTCAACAAGACGTGCCACACAAGCAACGAAACCATTGATCTTTTGCGGGAAAAGTTTCCGGTTATCTCTCGAAGAGATGATCACAGTTGGCCACAGAGATCTTGTGATTTAACACTTTGCGACTTCTTCCTTTGGGGCCACGTGAAGGAGAAGGTCTACTCCAATAGCCAGCATCGATTCAAGACCTTAAATATGGAATTCGTGAGGCTATCGAGGACATAGGGCAGCCACTTTGCGATTTGGTTATGGAAAATTTCGTTAAAAGGATATGGTCCTGTAAGCGTAGTCGTGGTGGTCATTTGGCTGATGTTATTTTCAACTATTAACGGCATAGCTTCTTCTTTACAATGAAATAAACATCCGATCATTTACATTGGAAAATGGCATTTTTCTTTGAATATCAAAATAACACCTCTTATTGGAAAACCCTTTAGATTTAATTTGAAGGTTTGTCAGTTCTTGTACTTTTGTTACGTTGTTGAAGTGAAAAGATCAAATATAAGATTTGAGAAACCTTCAAATCGAATCTACGATCAAGTTTATTTGTGCATAAGCACGTGGGTATTTGTTTATAGGTTAGAGCGTAGCCATTGTAGTTTAGATATCACTGATGTGTTTCAAGTCGACAAACAAAACGCGTTTGATATTACATTCGTAGTCTCGAAGTAATAAGTAAACATAGAGATACGCGTCAATAGTAAACAATAGGTTAAATTTTCATTTCTACAAACCTGAATATAATACAACATTTTCGTAGTTTTGCCATAGCTATAATGACCGAAATACCCTTAAGCAACAATAAGCTGCTACCTAATCAGTAAAATAATTCAGTTTATGAACGTCAAATCGACATGAAAATGAAAACACATCGCATCCAGAAACTAAACACTAACATACGATGTTGCCAAACTGACAGAATTGTCGGTAACAGACGCCAACCGTTAGTATCAGAGTAGGGCAGCCGTAGACCAATTATCCCAATACGGAATAAACATACGGCACAAGTTCGCAACGCCGGAATGTTGATCGCGTTCATGAACAGATTCTACTTGGCTGCGTCAACAAATGCGTGAAGCATCTCTAGGTTTACTTTTTATTCTGATATTGTAGTTGTTTTAATAATCATTCTTTTAATTTTTGGATTTTGTTGACCATTTGAAAGATATGAACAAAGGACCCGCATATTTCTTATGGGAATTGGCTTCCGGTGGATTTGGCTGAAAATTTGATATGCTGTTCTACTAATCCTTCTGATCAAATGTCCCCACAGTCACGAAGCTGAAAAATGCACACTTCTAGGAGTTTTTAGCGATTTTTGTATCCATTATGGCTTACGTATTACCGTTCACACAGAAATGTTTGAAATATTTCGAATTGACAAAATCTGCTTTCAATAATCACGAAATATTTTCAAACATTTCTGTGTGAACGGTAATACGTAAGCCATAATGGATACAAAAAATCGCTAAAAACTCCTAGAAGTATACATTTTTCAGCTTTGTGACTGTGGGAGACTTTGATTAGAAGGATTAGTAGAACATCATATCAAATTTTCAGCCAAATCCACCGGGAGCCAATTCCGGGGTCTTCGTCTTATTCTTTATGGCACGGTGTGTCTATTAATAACTTCTTACTTGTGTTTTTGAATCTCGCTGATTCCTCCTTTCTGGTACCCAAGTCGTTCTGCAGGGTTGTCCCTGCACAGTTTCTTGATCAAGGCCATCGCGTTCCTGGTGATGTTCCTCGGGAACTCAATCGCGTCTATTCCTTTGAGGATGATGTTGTAGGTCTTCATAGGGTCGGAACCAGTAAAGGGTGGTGTACCGGTGAGCAGCTCGAACATTAGTACACCGAGTGACCAGTAGTCGGCGCTGATGTCGTGTCCTATAAAAAATTTTTTTAAATGAAAGTCAGATTTGTCAATGCGATGCTGGAGAAACAGTTCATTATCTGGTTGAAGAAAGGGTGGTTATGGCTGGCTAGGCTGCTAGCCTTCCAAAAATTGCGAACACGTAGATCTTTTGTTCTCTACACTACTCATTCGATATTTAGAATGAAATACCACTGTTTATATCTGTGGGAGATTATTCCCCTTCAATAGGGTCTTGAAGCGTTCTGAGAAGAACAGAAGATTCGAAAAATCATCACTGGAATGCCAGACCTGGTTTAAAACACCCTCCTGGCCCAAGAGCATGAATTAAGTATTTTGTATCTGAATATTGAAGGTATTTATTCGAATAGTTTTAGGTTTCAGTTTCGCAAAAACGGTGAGACAGGGTTTTTTCCTGATCTCTGGTACCATACGCAGTTTTTGCTGGGAGTTTTGCTCTATCATGCCTAAACGGCTGAACGGATTTTGATGAAATTTAGTTAGGTGATAGATAGTAACCTAGAAAAGGATATGGGCTATTAATATTCATGCAATCGTACTTAAGGCGTAGGCAGAGTAGGCAGAAAACTAATTAAGTTAGTGATTTTCAATCGTTTTTTTAAAAGTTTACCTCATTCACGCCTTAACGTCTGAACGGATTTTTATAAGACTTGGTTAATATAAAGATAGGATCCTAGGCACGGACACAGGCTACTTTTTACGGCGGGAAAATACCTCATTCCCGCGGAAATCTAGCGTGATCGTGCCAAGAAGCGCATGACGCCATAGCTACTGAAATGATTTTGATGTTTTTTTTAACTGAGTGTTACTAAGACTTCAAGTTAGTATTTGATCACTTTTCTAACTTAGAGGGTCGGTAGGCGCCATAATTTAGGGAATTTATGATAAAATTTGATGAAACTGTCTTTATTTAACAGTTTTACTTGGATCGAAACTTAGCGACATTCCATCACACTTCTTAACTTATAGGGACTACTTTTTACTCGGGAAAATATCTCATTCCCACAGGAACCTATACACAGCTACCTATAGGTTGCTTTGAACAAATTTGATGTGAAGTTGAGGACTGGAACACAATAGTGGGACATTGTTGCAGGGGGACTTACAACCGGGAGAAAACAAAAAAACTTATGCGGACAAGTCGCGGGTAAAAGCTAGTAGACTTATAAAGAAAATGGACAGGACGTGTGAGAGAGAATATTGACTTCAGACAATGATAGAATAATATTAGTGCGAAGCACAGAACATATGATAAAACATTGGATCGCATTAGATATTTTTATGTTCTGTCAGTTTTCCAACATTATGAGAGAGAGATACTGTGAAGGATGGAGTAATACCTGTTTTCCCCATACACCAAGAGTGCATCAGCACACCATAAAAAACCAGCTATATTCAAAGAAAATTATTCCTAGACAACTACATGAAGATGGGAGGCTAGATAGACTAGAGGTGGTGAAAAAAGCTTGAGAGAGCAGTAGCAAAAAGTTCGGACGAAGAATTGAGCTATGATTTTGGTTTCGACAAGCTCGAAACGGAAGAATGCGAAGGAAAGTCAAAGATTGGGATGTACCACATAAGATTGGAGAAAGTAAGAAGTAATATGAAGACCTCCAATCTAGTAGAAACGACAGGAGTTAGTCTAAAACGTATTCCTCACCTTTATTAAGGATAACTTCAGGTGCAACATACTCAGGTGTACCACAGAAGGTCCACGTCTTCCTTCCAGTTTGCAGGCGTTTAGCAAAACCAAAGTCCACGAGCTTAATATACCCCTGGTTATCCAGCAGCAAATTCTCCGGCTTCAAATCCCTGTATATAATATTCCTGGAATGGAGATAGTCGAAGGCTTCCACCACGCAAGCCGTGTAGAACCTGGTAGTCGCATCGTCGAAGTGTCCCTTGTCCCTGAGGACGGTCCAGAGTTCGCCTCCGAGACAACTTTCCATCAGCATGTAGAGATACTTGCGGTCCTTGAAGGTCTTGAACAGTTTTACGATGAATTGGCAGTTTGCCTCTCCCATGATCTCCTTTTCGGACATGATGTGCTGTTGCTGGCGTGTCTCAACGATCTGGGCCTTCTTCATCTGTTTTAAAGCGAAGGACCTGCCAGGGTCGCTGGCAATTTGCACCAGTTCGACGCGTCCGAACCCGCCCACGCCCAGGGTTGTCAGGATTTTGAGGTCTGACAGCTTGATGTTGGCGAATTCCTCGTTGATCCTTGAAGAAAAAGAAGTTTATTTTCATTGAATAGAAAACTGATAACTGTATTTTGCGGGATATTGTCTATTGAACTGATAACTGTATTTTGCGGGATAAGGACAAATTCTCAAAGGATCTTAAAGTATATTTAACAACGTTTCACTCTCGTTTGCTTCATCAGGCCTCTATACTATAAATAAGACATTCAGATGTAAAAGGACCCCGCACATTTTGTATGAGAATTGTCTCCCGGTGGATTTGGCTGAAAATTTGATATGATGTTCTACTAATCCTTCTGATCAAATGTCTCCACAGTCACGAAGCTGAAAAATGCATACTTCTAGGAGTTTTAGCGATTTTTTGTATCCATTATGGCTTACGTATTACCGTTCACACAGAAATGTTTGAGAATATTTCGTGATTATTGAAAGCAAATTCTGTCAATTCGAAATATTTTCAAACATTAATGTGTGAACGGTAATACGTAAGCCATAATGGATACAAAAAATCGCTAAAAACTCCTAGAAGTATGCATTTTTCAGCTTCGTGACTGTGGAGACATTTGATCAGGAGGATTAGTAGAACATTATATCAAATTTTCAGCCAAATCCACCGGGATCCAATTCCCATACAAAATGTGCGGGGTCCTTTAAAAACGACGGCGTCAACCATATATTCCACGTCAAATCACAATAAACAGCTTAAATACTCATACATAACCTTAGGTTATGATTTCCTGTGATTTATTTCAGATGTAAATATTCTGGAATTTTCCAAATGAATTTAAGCTGAACTTTGAGTATTTTAAGCTGTTGATTGTGATTTGACGTGGAATATATGGTTGATGCCGTCGTTTTTGAATTTTACATCTGAATAAAATACAGTTATCAGTTTATTAATTGTGGTGTACACTAAAATTGCAGTCTATTGAATAGAAAGTTAGTTAAGTTTAGTTTCATTTAAAAAGGGGTTACAGTTCACTGCGACCTCAAGGTCTATTGTGCCCCCTTACAGAGCTGTTCTGGCCAAACCCTTCACTGCTCGCCTTCCAGTTCCAGAGATCTAGGTGAATAGGGGTTTCTCCCTCCTCCCCACAGAACCTACACTCGTGCCTCCTGAGGCGACAATGTCCTGTTAGAATGCCAGTGAGGAGGTGTAATTGTTTCTTACCAAGATCCATATCTTTTGGATCCCGCTGTCTCAAAGTTCCGAAGGAACTCGGTGGAATGATCCATCTATGGGAGATTCCGCCAGAGTTTTTCCCTCTCGGCTTTCTCCTTCTCCAGAAACTCCTTCTTATAGGTACATTTACGATACCACAGAAGGGTTTGGGCCAATGAGTGACATCGTGGGCCCTCTTTGGCGAGTGTATTGGCCTCTTCGTTTCCTTTGATTCCCGAGTGGCCGGGTACCCAGATTAAAAAGAAGTTATTTTTCTTGCCTACCTCATTGAGTTTGTTCCGGCACTCCCAGATCATTTTAGAGTCGATGACGTAGGAGCTCAGTGCTTTAATAGCAGCTTGACTATCTGAGTGTATATGGCTCTATCACACTTCTGACAGTATCTTTCTAGATTTATATCTAGACATCTTTCAATAGCTAAGATTTCCGCTTGAAAGACGCTCGTACAGGAGCCTAGCGAGAGTGCACACTTGGTACTTGGCCCGTATATCCCAGCGCCTGCTCCTGTGGAGGTTTTGGAACCATCTGTTGACCATTTTACGGTATTTTCTTCGAGGTTAGTCTGTGTATTCCCGTTCCCATTCCTTTCTTTTACTTAGCATGTCCTGAAGTTTCTCAGTGCTCACTTTCTTGATCATAACATCACTAGGAAGGTTCGCAGATGAAATGTAGTTAATCAGATAGGACCAGATTCTCTGATTCTTTATTAAATAGAAGGTTACTTGGTGGTTTCAATAAAATCCTATTAAATCAATTGAATAGAGGATAGTATTCGTTAACATACGGCCAAAGAACCTACAAAGATTTTATGGTCTTCAAAGTGTTTGCAATCAACTGTTCGAAACGTTTTGCTCTCATCAGTGCATAGTGACTTGAGGTATTCATGGATCTTAATATCAACGATTAAGCTCGATTACATGGTAGAGTGCATAGTAGAGTTCGGTGGAAGAGTACTTACTATTACACTACTAGTATAATGTAAAGATTGTGCAAGTGTCACTAGAGTGACAGTAAACGGTAAAGTAGAGTGGATAGCACGTTTGGAGTAATACACTCTACCAATCTATCAGCACTTCCACAATTCTACTCTACCCTACTGGTTTACTGGTTTCTATACCAATGTGAACAGACATTTGCTCGGTTTAGTAGAGGATAGTGCGTATTTCTAGTCTCCCTTTTATGACAATTTTCAGTTCAAAATATCCATTTCGAAGGGAATACTAAAACCTCCCTTTTGTACTGAAGACAGCTAAAAGCTTCGAACAGCTGAATGACATAACATCCTTGTGGGTTTTCTGCTCAATCTCTTCATTATAGAAAACATATATCAAAATATATTCTCCAAGAAAGTTCAAATAGACATCTTTCATTACTTACGTCTGCTACATCCCTGCATTCAGAGAAGCATTAGAGTACACAAATATTTCAGTTATTGCATCTTGCCAAGCAGAACTATGATTTTACAAGATTCCATTGACTTACCTGAGTCTTTCGATGCCTTCTTCTTCTTTGTATTTATTCTTGATTTCGTCCAAGTCAGAAATGAGCTGGTTGAAGGTCTCCTTGTCGATGACCAAACATGAACATCCACCTTCAGAGCATGCTATAATGTTGGCAGTTCTCAAATCGTCACTGGAAAAAGGATGCAAATATTATAAAATTAGCTGATAAGTTTTGTGTGTAATCAAAACAATCTTACAAGCTAATTCACTCTCGCTTCTAAATTCGCTCAGTAGCAGTTTTCTGAGTATCTCAATGTAATCGACCCATGAGCGTGTAAAATATCCCAGCTTTCAACTTTAGTCGCAGCTTTTTTACAATCAGATTGTTGGCTTCTGAACACGATTACACTGAGCGAATTTACAATCAGCTACTAAATTCGCTCAGAAGCAGCTTGTGAAGTATCACAATGGGTACGTTCAGAAGCACTCAACTGTTGGCAATAGTTGAGTAAGTTGAGAAAGCGATAGCGTTCAGCAAAATCGCTGACAAATCGATGTTTCTCAGCAGGTGTCGATTTCTGGTAAAAATTTTCGCTTTGTAACTCATCTGACCGCTGAGACATGCGCATATACCTGTTTCGTGATTTGTTTATGTTTAGGGTTTTTAGTTGAAGTTAAGTATCGTTGTGTTCTGTGAGTTGAAGTTTCTTAGAGAGTATTTTGGTTATTCCAATACACTTTAATTTATAATCTGCAAGTACAATCTCAACTGAGTATCAAAAAATAATGTTATATATTATGATATTTCAGATTTGAAAATCACTCAGCGAAGCGTTCAGAAAATTTTTTATCGGCTGAACTCAACTCTACTCAACTGATTTTTGCTTCATGCCAACAGTTGAGTGCTTCTGAACGTACCCAATGTAATCGATCCATAACTCTCATTCTGTAAACAATATTTTCACAATAATTTGATGACCTACCCTTGCAAGGCTTTCTCTCCAAAGAAATCCCCCTTCTCCAAGGTCCTTATATACTTCTCCTCGGAATCATTACCAGTCTTCATGGTGACCTTCACCTTCCCTTTGCTGATAATGAAGAAGGTGTCACCACGTGCTCCCTGCCTCACAATATAGTCTCCTTGGGCGTAGAAGGTTTCCTCGAGCACATCCGAGATCTTGATCAGCGTGTCCTCTGGAAGGTTCTTGAAGATGGGCACGCTCTTCAAGAAGTCCGTGTATTCCGCCTGCCTGATGAGTCCAGTCCTCATCATGATGGTCTGGAAGCATTGTCTTTCGATGGCCCATAGTTTGCAGTCGCTTGCAGCTTTGATGGTGGCGGTGCGCTGGCAGTTGTACAGGATGGCTAGCTCGCCCAGCACCTTGCCACCTTTGATGGTGCTTAGGTATTTGTTGTCTCTGGATACCTCGACGGTTCCCTCTGCAAAAGAAAGATGGTGGTGAGATTTGGTGTTTGGTGGGGTGAAGCAAGGTTCAGTTTGGGGTCTTTTTCTGTTTGTTCATTCAAGGGAATGAGAGATGTTTTATTGGAGTAAGTTTTTTATTGATAATAAGGGTTGTTTCGGAATTTGTACAGTATTGTTTAGAATTTAGCTGCATTCGTTTGTTGTGAGATAAGTTTTCAACCGGCTGAACGAATATGGTTACATTTCGTTCGCTTAATTCTATGATATACAGGGTGTCCCGGAAAATGTGGGAAATCAATCCGATTCAGATAGAACATAAAAAATGAAGATGACAAGTTCCCATAATTTTTTTTTCTAGCGGCCCCCCCTATGAAGGTACGACCTTCTAAATGACGCCACTGAAAAGCCATTTTAGTGGAATAAGTTTCAAATTACTCGATATCATTTGATGAAAATTTGATATGATTGAATTGAGGAGCTCTTAAATCACCGCACTCAAATTTCAATTAGCTTGTTCCGTTTACCAGGGGCGGACTGTGTTGTATATTTTAATGCTTAGGCGCTAAAAAAAACAAATTTGGATACCTTGAACATTAAGCTAGAGAGAAAAGGTACTCTTGTTCAGTGTCGATGAAATGAACCGTTTCCGAAAAATAATAATAAAAGTAATTGAAATTTATTCCATTAAAATGAATTTCCAGTGGCGTCATTTAGGAAGTCGAATCTTCGTAGGGAGGGCCGTTAGGAAAAAAAAATTATGGGAACTTGTCATCTTCATTTTTTATGTTCTATCTGAATCCGAGAGATTTCCCACATTTTCCCGGACACCCGGTACATTTGTGCATTACGAATTTTAAGCCCGAAGTGAACAATTGGATAGGTTTATATTCAACACTTCTCTTAATGTTGACACATGAAAAATACCTATATTTTGACATACTGGTTATACCAATTGACTTTCAATTACGCACATTTTCTGAAATTGTATTGGCAGAAAATGTGAAAAATGAAAAATCAATTGACGGAGTTTTTATTCGGACTTATTGGTGGAAAAAAAGAATAATTGAAGAGCTCGGAGCAATAACTGGGTAACTCCATTTTCTAACGAAACCGATATATCATATTCAATCTACTAATATCCAACGTATGCAACTTTTGGTGTAACAATGGGGCAAATCTAGCGCTTTTGTAAGGAGTTTCAATCAAAATGGACTCACTGGAATGGATATTTTGGCGCAAGAATCAGGCAAGTCCTGAAGTTTTTCCTCATTTCTCAACATTTCATGAAAACGGAGTTACCCGGTTATTGCTCCGAGGTCTTCAATTATTTCATCCTAGACTTAACCCAAGCCTGTATGTTGCTCAAATAAAATATTATTTAGAGGCAGACGCTTTCGATGTCAAACGCACTATAAATGCAACTAATAGAAGTTTAAGGATGTCTGGCAAGAAATTAGAACCATACTAAATGTCTGCCAATGAACGTAGTGATTTTTCATAGTTCAACAAGGAGAAAGATATAAAAAATGGGTTTAATATTGTAATAAGAAAGTTAATTTTTTTTTATCTTTTCAGTACCTGTTTCTGCTCAAGCGAGTTTCAGTTTTCATTTCATTATCATTTGTGGGAATTGGCAATTTTTTCGCATAGTTAATAACTTATGGGATGTTTATAGACAATTTACGGTTGATTGAATATTCGCCTTTTCAATAGATAATATCTGTAGCAGTTTGAACTCTTAATTATACTATTTATGTTGCAAATTTCTTCAACCCATCCTGCTAACTTTCTCCAACTAATGACCCACACATCTAATCAACTTCACACACGATTCCACACCCTTGCAGACAAATCCTCCTTTCTACAACTTCAAATCATCAATCCAAATCTACCCACCAATAGATATCGCGGTCTAAACAGGAAACAGCTGCCTAGAAACAAGAGAAGAAGGAGTCCACCTCGAACGTCTTCATAATTAATACGAGCAGGCGAACCTAAGCGTCTCCGAACAAAAAAAAAACGTCTACGGCATCAAAGTGGCATACTGATTGGATTCTCACGCTGGTACCGGTCCAGGTCTTCGATATCGAAGAATGAAAACGATTAAAAAGGTCCAAATGCGGGTTAATACACGGCCGGAGATGCGTATAAATTTATGGATTTTTTTTCGAGAAACTCGAGCGGTTCTCTTCCTGCAATTACCATTATAAATCGTTCGATTGAAGATATGGGTGTTCTGTGGTTTGTTAGATTTGTACTGAGAGTCTGGGAGCCAGTGCTGCAACTTTGAAGATTCTTGTAACTGTTTTGAAGTAACGCCACGCATCGGAAAGTCATGCGTTATTTAATTAAGCTAAACCTTTTCCTGTTAATGACCTCAACACATGTTAGACTTAAAGTATCCTATGAAAGTCGGCTTCCGTACCTTAGAAAGGAACAGATACTGAAGAGGTGAAAAATTGACTCTTCTATTTTGAAATTAAACCCGTTCCTTAAATCATTTTCTTTGTTAAACTATAAAAAATCACTTTGTTCATTGGCAGACATTTTGTACGGTTCCAACCCTCTGCCAGACACCTTTATCATAATATTGAACTCACTCTTTATCTCTTTCTCTGTAATGAACTATTAAAAATCACTTAGTTCATTGGCAGGCATTCATTGCGGTTCCAACCCTCTGCCAGACATCCTTAAACTTTAATGAATTGGGTTTTTAGTTCGCTATGATATCGAAAGTGTCTGCCTTTCATTATTACATTATTATATTTCTTTCATTAAATTTATTCACCTTCAAGTATAATTACAAGGTACGTCAGAACAAATACAAATTAGAATCTTCTTCATTTCTTTGTGGAACAAATTTTCAGGTGCATCTTTTAGTCTTCTAGGAATACTGTTGTACAATTTTAGGCAGGTGTAATTGATGCCCATTTGGGTTCTCTTCAGACGATGGTGCTCGACTGAGAAGTGGTCTCGAGCCCTAGTCATGTAGTTGTGATAGTGACCGTTGGTTGGAAAACGTGATCTATTATTGTGGACATACTTCAGACAGGTAAGTATAAAAACGGATGTTACAGTAAGTATGCCCAACTGCCCAAAAAGTTCTCTACAGCTAGTCGTAGTCGGAACTCCACATATGGCTCTAATAGCTTCTTTTTGTTTCAGCAATACCTGCTGCAGTCCTGGACCGTATCCCCATAACAGAATCCCATATGTTGCTACAGGATGAAAATTACTGTAATAGGTGAGCTTACTTGCGACCTCCTTTATGCGGCGTATCGTGAAAATGGCTGTCGACAACTTTTTTTTCAAGAATTTCAGATGTTCTCCTAATTCCATTTGATAGTTTTCCAAGCAACATACGGTGTTGGGTAAAGTCCGGAATCAAATATTTCTTCAATCAATAAGTCTGAATGGAAACGCCTTAAATTGATCTGCATTAACCCACATTTTCTGGCAAAATACAATGCTTTCTCGGTGAGTATAACCGGCTCGTTTAAGTTCTGAAATATATTGTACAAATTTCGAAAAGAAAAAGGGAACCAATGCTCTCATTATATCAATAAAAGAATCACTTCAGTAATACACCTATTATTCTCTTAAATAAACAAACGAAAAAACTCCGAACAGAACTATAGTCCGTTCACGAAAGTTTGAGCGCATAGTAGGCGTTTGTTTATTTATTTGAAGTTGGCAGTATTTGCTGTCATAACGTAAAATAAAGTCAACGTTGCCGAATGTACTCGGCCTCGTCCGACGAGCTTGCTAGTTATCAGAGAACTCTATGCAATATTGACAACATTGCCTATCAATCTGACAAGAAAATAAACAACATAACCTGAAATTTTAATGTACACAGTGGAATATGCCAAATTGTCATGGCCAACCGACGGCTCAAACTTTCGTGAACGGACTATATGTACAGTGAATATAAATAGAAAATGGAGATATTCTATTTTCTATAGAAAAATCGATCTCTTTCTGATATCAGATCATTATAATCATTATAAATCATAACGAACTGACGTGTCGTCAGGACCTTCATGGCGCTAATACATCCACACTTGATCGCATTCCAATGTTTTCTATCGCCATAAAATTACAATGAAGCAAATAACGTTTATTACTTCTAGTGGTTTACTTACACATTAGTTTGTATACAGCAGCGCATTTGTGCAAATTTCAATTAGCGTAGTACAATGAGTAAGTGTTAAGTTATACCGCTAGGTCCATCAGAATATAATGATTTTCATTGTTTCACGATGCATCACCACTCATCAAGTATGCCAAGATCGTAGGTATTTATGCTTGAAACAGTTTTCCGTTCAGTTCTATCCGTTTTGAGATCTTTCAAGGAAGCCAGAAACTGTTACAAGGTCTGTGGAGTGTGCGCTAATATTGCCACTTTTCGACTACTGAAAATGAAGCATGGCAAGCGCGAAAAATAATGGGTTTTCCAATGAGATGTGTTATTTTGAACAGCCCACTATTTCGGTAGATGCCACGTTTCCTTTAGATTTGACATTTGACAAGTAAAAACTACGCCATTAATGAAAATGGAACGATACACGCTTCAAGAACGCATTGAAATCATTTTCACTATAAAAATGGTGAAAATTTGACAGAGACGGTTTGTAAAACTCGAACATTTTCGGGTCGTCGTGAAGCACCTTGTTGGACCGCAATAAAGAAATTGGTGGAAAAATTCGAGCTCTTGGGACAAATTAATAATGTGAAGATTAAAAAAAAAGTTAGAGATGTAAAAAATAAACAAAATGGCAATCAAGTTATTGAATCCCTGGGTCTTGACTCATTGGACTTTACAGTTCAAGATAAAATATCGAAACAAAAGGTTTCACTCCCCAAATTATTATATAAACGTTTGACGTACGAAAACATCCAAGTAAAAGTGAACTGGTGTATAAAATCTATAAAGCTAGTTACCTCAACATAGTAAATTCTGAAGGAATAAAGATTAATTTCCATCAATTTATGGGAGCATTTGAAGCAATGATAATGTCAAAAAAAAGCTTAAATTTTCTCACCGTCACGTAAGATAACGAATGATTTTAATATCTCTGAGAAATGATCACTGTTGCGACACAAACTTGGCGCAAAAATCAAAAATAATTGGGAACATTAATGAAAGAAAATCTGAAGCAATAACCCGTGCAATTTTCTGTGTATTTAAACGCGACATTCGCAAATGATCATACCTCGTAAGTTTCAGATATCGCGACAGAATTAAGCGGGTATCCTGTAATTTCAACGATTGACATAAATTTTCCGATTTCACAACGTCAATTTCGAGTAAGAAATCGTTAGAAAGCGATCGTCGAGATGTAGGTACCAAGGCCGTACAAAAAATTATTTTGTGATGATACCGTTCGACTTTCTTTTGAATCGTTAATGAATCTCTTCATTGAATGAGCTTCTTAAGTTCTTAGAGGATTGCATTTTATATTTCCGGATTAGAGGACAAAAAGCGCAGACAATACGAAAACACAGTCCACATATTATTCCAATGCAATGAATTGGCTCAAACCAGTCTCACTGTACTGGGTGACCAAATATTGACGCCAACATAAGAGCGAAATCTCGTGGAAAATAATTACCTTTGCAAAGAAGGTTACATTCACGGACAAAATGTAGCTCTAGCATGGTAACGCACAAAAGACCTCATTAGTCGCAGTGTAGAAAGGTAATCACAGTATCAATCGACCACAATCTAAACTAATCTAATCACAAGTCGCTATATATTATTTTCAAAGTATTTTTCATGCGGATCTTTGCACTTCTGCATGCGTCTAACCACTTGTTGAAACACATTTTCACGATAGAGCAGAAAGATTCTCCATAACCTTAAAAAAACCATCTCTCCTACATTGTTTTCATACACTGCGCAAAAAAATTAACGCACATCATGGAAATCTCAAATTTATTCTACAACTGAAGGTGTTCTCAATGATAATTATTTTTATCAGAATTATGCATGCATATGTTATCCACTTTCAACGTTTTTCTTCAATGCAGATGTTTTTCCCAGCAGGAATAAAAAAAGATGAGATTATCAGATTTTGAATGTATTGGCTCCATTCTGAAATCAGTTGTTCTCGATTAATTCTAGTGATCAATAGTTTTTCTTTCGTTTGATTTTCTACACTCGATCGCTATGCAACGCGAAACACGCAATTTGACCCAAGAGGAATGTGCCCAAGCGGTAGTTTTGCAAGAAGAAGGGTGGACATACACAAGAATTACAGAAAGGTTTGGAGTTTCCCATACAAGGTTGTCCAGAATGTTGCAGCGATTCAGGGAGACAGGTATGAATGTCCGAAGACCAGGACAGGGTAGACCACGGGTAACAACTGCTATTCAAGAACGTTACTTGAGAGTTTCTTCGTTGAGACAACGGTTTGCAACCGCTCGCCTCCTTCAAAATCAGCTTGACCAAACTCATGGGGTGCAAATTAGCACTCAGACAATAAGAAATCGCCTCAGAGAATATGATTTAAGGCCTCGTGTCGCGACAAGAGGCCGCTCTTCTTTCACATAAGATTCGGTGAAATCCTGAATTTTCCTTCCATTTAATGTGTCTTGTTTCGTTCAAAACCTTCCCGAGAGAACATAAAAAAATAAGTTATGAAGTCAATGTAGAGTTAACTTTCATTCAAATTGAGATTTTCAGAATGTGCGTTAATTTTTTTGCGCAGTGTATTCGACTGCGTTACCCGAGTAAAAAATAGTTGTATGAATTCAAATAGTTGTCTGTGAAACGGAGATGAGCAATCAAGACAAGCAGCATTTTCTCGGCCCATAACCTCTAAAGCAATTTGCGTCGCACCCAACTTTCTAGGGCGACCTTAAGTCATTCAAACGCTTAATTGCTTCCGTTTCTACCTTACAGGTCAAGCACACCTACCGTTTAAATGCCTTTTGTTCTCTAAGATTTAAATCGATAAATGTCTATAATTTATTCTTTTTCCCATACCTCATATCCGCTTCAATACTCGTAAAACGTTTATCGAAAAACTTATGCTCAATAAAGTAGGAATTATGATTCTCTATGGTCTATTTCTGCGTTTATTGGCAATACTGCCATTTATCTAACGAGTAAATTAACTGTCAAATTCATAGTTACTTCACTCTCCATGGGCTTCTTCTATGTTCCAGTGAGTGTTGCCAATCGACGAAAATGTCAACGATCAATATGAAGAACTACTGTGAATTGAAATTGCACGATGTACCTCAATTATATTTTAATTTGAGATTCTCTAGATGGACATCATTAAATTTGATTGAATTCCATTGTTGACAAAGGAAAAACAAATTAAATTACACATAATTCGCGATAGATCACAGATGATCGACGAGATCATCTGTTAACGAACAGAAAACAATGCAGTTCTGTGTCCCCGTCAAAACACAATAAGCTTTCGACTTCCTTACATCATTAAGTATGCGATTCGATGGCAACGACCATAGAAGAAAATACATCGCGAGATCTCCCACAACTTTCGATTTCTAATCGAATAATACCGTGGTTTGCGGTTTTGTTAGAAGTGAAGGAACTCTGTCGAATTGATTATTTTAATAACTTAATATAGTGCCTGAAAAGCACTAGGAGTTCGTGGCATTTCAGTTGATTGAATTGCATCTAATTCGATTTATTTGATACAATGGGCGTTTTTGAACGGTAGGTTTCATTGCGTTCGGATCATAGAATTCAATTACGGCGTTTTCTCGCAGTGTTACCAACCGAGGAAAATGTTTTAATTTCATTTCAATCCAACAAACAGCAGATTGCCTTTTTTCAAGATGGCTGCTGGGAGTTACTTTGTACAATCAGTAAGGTTTTTTGATGATCTGCTCATTGGAAACCCTTCTACATGTGAGACATTCAGAAACAATCATAACCGCTTCGGGATTCGAACCTAGAACAACAGGTTGTTGGGTTGTAACCCAAAAATACTGCGATGGATGTATGTCATGATTGTGAGACTTAAAATCACATATGGGGCAGTAGCCTGGTTTGCCTAGGCAAGTCAGGTAAGTACGAAGACAAGGCTCGATAATGTACAGAGGCTTGCCTGTGTGTGCATCACTGGAGCTATGAGAACGTGCCCAATTGGGGCACTTAGGTCATTACGGATCTCACACTTCTACAGCTAGTGGTTGATAGGGTAGCCCATGAGGCTATCCTCAGAATATCTAAGGAAGGTACAGGTAGTGAGAGTAAAGAATCAGAGAGTCTGATCCTATCTAAATAACTATACATCTCATCTGAGTACCTCCCTAGTGATGTAATGATCAAGAAAGTAATCACTGAGAAAAACTTCAGGACATTACTAAGTAAAAGAGAGGATTGGAAACGGGGATACACCGACTCTAACCTCAAAGAAAAAACCGTAAAATGGTTCCAAAACCTCTACAGGAGCAGGCGCTGGGATATACGGGCCAAGTACCAAGTGTGCACTGTCGATAGGCTCCTGTATGAGCGTCTTTCAAGCGGAAATCTTAGCTATTGAAAGATGTCTAGATATAAATCTAGAAAGAAACTATCAGAAGTGCTATATAGCCATACACTCAGATAGTCAAGCTGCTATTAAAGCACTAAGCTCCTACGTCATCGAATCAAAAACGATCTGGGAGTGCCGGAACAAACTCAATGAGGTAGGCAAGAAAAATAAGGTCTTTTTAATCTGGGTTCCCGGCCATTCGGGAATCAAAAGAAACGAAGAGGCCAATACACTTGCCAAATAGGGCGCACGAATGTCACTCATTGGTCCAGAGCCCTTCTGTGATATAGGTAAATGTACCTACATATAAAAAGGAGTTTCTGGAGAAGGAGAAAGCCGAGAGAGAAAAACTCTGGCGGAAACTCCCAGGGATGGATCATTCCACTAAGTTCTTTCGGAACTTTGAAACAGCAAGATCCACAAGATATCTGGATCTTAGTAAGAAACAATTACACCTCCTCACTGGCTTTCTCACAGGGTGAAATTTGTAAACAATCCCCGACTAAGCCCCGCACAATGGTACTATTTTTCCTTACTCTATTATATGTCATAGCTTCTCTATTATCTCGATGATTCGATGTCATTGTAATCATCAAGCCTTTGTGTCTCACTTGTTACATTCAAAGAGAGATGGCGCTCAAACAAAAACAAAACTAACCACTCCTGGCCGAACAAATACAAAAGGAGAAGAAAAGACGATCATGGAGATGTAAAATAGTAGGCATTTAACCGCCAGGGGGCATACTCGGCATCGTCTGCGGGTCACTATGCCCCTAGACTTTGTCACGATGCAATGACACGAAAATGCCCGGTTACCACCAGACTATAATTGTAAGTTATTCGATCTTAAGTATATGGTAGATCTTCGCTTGTTTGGTTTTCGAACAGGTGGCCATGAATTATGCATCTCTTTGCGCGAACACAGAACAAGTCGTCTTACACCGTGGGCATAGAATTATGTATATCCCGCCGTGGGACCCAGAAAATTATGGTTCGATGATGGCGTTCATAGAGCGATAGACAGCGGCGTTCGTGAATGGATGTCTCGTCGAATTTTTGTCGAGATCATTTTAAAGGATCTTTTCTGAAGAAGAATTAAGACGCTTGTATGAATTAACTGTCTTGATCTCTATGATGTTCAATTGATGCCTAATGTCTATTTGAAACCATGTTGGTTAAGATTTAACTGAAGATGACTAACAAACGCTTAAACGTCGAATAAAGATGGTATCAAGAATTTCACGATATACACTGCGCAAAAAAAAATCAACGCACCTTATGGAATCTTAAATGTATTCTACAACTGAAGGTGTTCTCAATGATAATTATTTTAATCAGAATTATGCATGCATATGTTATCCACTTTCAACGTTTTTCTTCAATACAGTTGTTTTTCCCAGCAGGAATAAAAAAGATGAGATTATCAGATTTTTAATGTATTGGTTCCATTCTGAAATCAGTTGTTCTCGATCAATTCTAGTGATCAATAGTTTTTCTTTAGTTTGATTTCTACACTCGATCGCTATGCAACGCGAAACACGCAATTTGACCCAATGAAATGTGCCCAAGCGGTAGTTTTGCGAGAAGAAGAATTGTATAAAGGTTTGGATTTTCCCATACAAGTGTGTCCAGAATGTTGCAGCGATTCAGGGAGACAGGTATGAATGTCCAAAGACCAGGACAGGGTAGACCACGGGTAACAACTGCCATTCAAGAACGTTACTTGAGAGTTTCTTCGTTGAGACAACGGTTTGCAACCGCTCGCCTCCTTCAAAATCAGCTTGAGCAAACTCATGGGGTGTAAATTAGCACTCAGACAATAAGAAATCGCCTCAGAGAATATGATTTAAGGCCTCGTGTCGCGGCAAGAGGCCCAGCTCTTACCCCAGCCCATCGAAGGGCGCGTTTGGATTTTGCGAGAAAGCATATCCATTGGGAAGAGGCTGATTGGGAAAGATTTCTCTTCACAGATAAGTCTAGATTCTGCCTCTACCATTGTGATCGACGTTCCCTTGTATACAGACGTCCACATGAAAGATATGCTCAGTGCAATTTCCTGAATACTACTGGTTTCGGGGAAGGATCGATTATGGTATGGGGTGGAATATCTTTGACTGCTCGCACAGACCTAGTGGTCGTTGTTAATGGAGCTATGAATGCTGATAGGTATATAAGGAACATTCTTGAAGATCATGTAGTGCCATTTGCCCCATACATTGGTGAAAATTTCATTTTTATGGACGATAATGCCAGACCCCATCGTGCCCGCATCGTTCAGGACCTTGAAGAGGTTAAGTCTCTCGAATGGAATGGCCAGCAAGAAGTTCAGATCTCAATCCGATAGAGCAGGTTTGGGACAACCGCAATAGAAGGCTGAGAAGTTCAGAAAATCATCCAGCTACTCTTAATGACTTAGGAATCCAACTCAGAGAATCTGGGAAGGATTAGATCAGAACATTTTAAGATCACTCAATTTGAGTATGAACCGTCGTTGCCGAGCTGTAATTAACGCAAGGGGGGTGGAAATACCAAGTATTAAATCACTTATCAGCATTCCAGTATTCTGAAAATTGTTTATTTCTCTTCTTTCACATAATATTCGGTGAAATCCTGAATTTTTCTTCCATTTAATTTGTCTTGTTTCGTTCAAAACCTTCCCGACAGAACATAAAAATTAAGTTATAAGTCAATGTAGAGTTAACTTTCATTAAAATTGAGATTTTCACAATGTGCGTTAATTTTTTGCGCAGTGTACTTGAAATAATGATTATGGCATAGAAAATTTCCAATCAATAACGAATAAAATGAGATTATCTCAAACAAGAATCTCAATCCTTGACATGATCAAGTATAGATACGTCCGCATTTCTAGTGGACATCTGTCAATCACCCAAGCTCAAAGTGAAAGATGAATCATTTTAAATCTAGTTGCAGATTCTCCATTAGGAAGTAAGAGAAATCATTAGACTCGTAATAGAACACACCTTTCAGCTATGTCGTTTATCTTTGGTATACGCATCTGTTATGCCTATTTATGACATATTCGTACGAAACTATGCGTCTTTATCGCTATTGACAGTTCAGGAGAATGATGAGGTATTCTGTGTTATATTTATTTCTATGAACTACTTGTTGAATCCGGCTCAATAGACCAATGTATTTCCATTTGGATTCAAATTAGATATATTTGAATTTGCGATTCTTGAAAGTATAGATGAATTGCTTAAAATTGACACACTTGTGAATTTGATGTAGGTATCTTTTTTTGTTAGCTTGGGCACTTGAGGTCATTACGGATCTCACACCTCTACATCTTGATAGGGTAGCCCATGGGGCATAGAGATAGAATATAAAAGAGACGCTATGACATAGAATTGTATAAGGAAAAATGGAACCACTGGGCGGGCTTAGTCGCGGACCATATGGCGGAAATTTCAGGGTTGAATTAAGTTGCCAGTTTTTTATGTTTACAAATTTCACCCAAAAAATACGACGTGTTGGGTCGTTAGGAATCCTGTTCAAATAAGGTCAATTGAATATCAAATAAACAATTTTTCTTCAGGCGATAATATACACATATAAGATATCAGATTACCAAGACAGACTAGCAAAAATTTCGAATGCGGATCTGTTCAGTACTCATCCCTACCTGTGATATGTTTTTCCTGTAATTTTCTTCTTATCTATCTCGTCCCTGCTTGAACAAAGCCATACAGCACACGATACCATTTTATTATTGTTTATTAAGCACAAGAAATCTCAATTTAACTTGAAAAAGGTACAAAAATCACTATTTTTAGAAAAAATTCAATGATTGTCAAAATTCGACGTATACTGGCAGTAATATGGCGGATCTGATACCACTTTTATTTCATTGATAGCAACTCTATACTATTCTATCTCTATGCCATGAAGCTTGCTTTGTGAATCAAAGGTGATACTCTATGGTCTAATCAACTCGAATATTCGCTTTTATCAACGAAACACAAAGAACTCAATGTCTGGCCGTCATAATTTATCTTCTCAAGAACGCAACCGTGATAAATCACTGTCTACAAAAACTCAATGCAGGCAATTTCGCTGATAGCATCCTCGATACGTCAATTCAATGAAAAACCACTCCGTAATGCGTACATCCTCCTCATTTTTCCATAATTTTCGATGAGTAACGCATACGACATTATAATCTGTGATCGCTAACCTTCGAAGCTCCTCCCCTCGCATCTGGGCACAAAGAGCGAACCTATCGACCACAGAAAATAAACGTATGTGAGCATGACGGTCAAATATGCGCATTTTTGCAGACAAAACGATCTGTGTGGCTCGGTAATATCGCGGACGATCACGGTGCACCTAATTATTCCATGGGAAATGAGACTTCTCCCAAGGTCGAGTTATGGTGCGTTCCCATTGATCATCAACGCAGAAGCGATTAAACGCGTCAGATCTCGTCATCGTCAACCGAATTCCTCATAAAACCTACAGCGAAAGTGAATAAATTACGATTCATACTCTTCTAAGTATACCGTGGCTCCGACCACAGAACAGCAGCGACACGTTACCACGAATTCACAGAAGTGCAACGACCTTGATCAGACCATCGATTCTAGGAGAGACAAGTTTATTAGCTGGAAATCATAGAGTACCAACAAGGAAATGAAAGCTCACGCTGCATAGAAGGAGCAACTTCACGTATCCGTTTAAGGCAAATAAATACTCCTCTATGTCTTTAAGTATATCTGTTTCCGAAGCATTATTAGCATGACTAAAGGCATCTCCGGTGCAAGGGTCAGCGTGAAAACGCGCACTTTCTTTTGTTTTCGCTTCAATGCATGATTACACGAAATTATCGAACGATCATAGAGTGCTCGTTTCGTCACGACTTTCGATTTCTATGGATGTAACGATGGAATTTCTATGAACTCTGAACTCGCCGCTTTGAAGTGTATCGGAATCTTGCGGGAAATCTCTCGCTGTTGAAAAAATGACCATCGACGGTACTTCATGTCTTCCTGCGTTGTTTATAATTGTTATGAAATTGAAATAATATGGCGATTATCGCCGTAACATGGATGGCGCAATCTAACAGATGATAAATCTTGCGCAGCTTCGAGTTCTTTTCACGGTAGAAGAAAGAAGCTCGAATTAGCATTTTGATAACAATCTATGGAAAAAGGACAGATCTCGAGAACATAGAAACCGAACAATTTCAAGTGCTCACCGAATATTCTTCTGATCGAACATAAAATAAGTTAAACAACTTTCGAACAATTTCTTTCATGGACACAAATTACCAATTATTCTACTTCCTTGGCAGGGATTCACACTTAAAGAGTTAAAAATGACCTTGACCACCGGAAATGAGTCGAAGATGAATTATATTCTATGCTTTGAATTGAAATGATTATACGAATAATAAGAAATTAGAAAATTAGGATTGCGCAAGTAATTCTACTGCTGGGGATTACCTATATTTTCTTGTTATATTGTTACGTAAAAGATTCACTTCCTTCAATGAGGATGTTTTCAATATTCATGAGATTAATAACATCGTTATTATTGGAATTATTCGAATAGGATTATTCGATTCGCGTGAACTTTTACTTTCATTAATAATGAGCATAGAATTGAATTGATTAGATGATGAAATCTCAGTGGTAACTCACCAATTTATATTCTATGATTGAAATTTCTTAACGAGAAACTTCGAATTGACATCATGGACCTATAATACTAACTGGACGTCGAACTTCCAACTGTCACGTAGAAAAAGTGAGGCAGTTTGGGATGTAACTCGAATATTTTGATGTTCTATGCCATCTGTGCTCGAATTTTTTTCGTTGAAAAATTGACACCCCTCAAGTAAAACCCAAACTGCAAATGGCCGCCGTTTGCCTCAAATTTTTGACAGGTTCGCCATCTATAGCCCGTTCACGAAAGGTTGAGCCATCGGTTGGCCATGACAATTTGGCATATTCCACTGTGTATATTAAAATTTTGGGTTATATTGTTTATTTTCTTGTCAGATTGATGCACAATGTTGTCAATATTGCATAGAGTTTTCTGATAACTCGCTAGCTCGTCGGACGAGTCCGGGTACATTCGGCAACGTTGACTTTATTTTACGTTATGACAGCAAATACTGCCAACTTCAGATAAATAAACAAACGCCTACTATGCGCTCAAACTTTCGTGAACGGACTATAGTTAGTATTATAAATCTATGATTGACATAGATGTGCGCATATAAACTTCTGCCTTATTTTCATTGCTCTCCAGATTGTTGACTGCAATGTTTTGCATCCGTAGAAAAGTAGAACGCGCCTTCAAGCTCGCTTATCAATACCTAACCTAATTCGAGCAGTCACGGAGGCAAGCACAGAAATAAGCAATTTCGCCCACGTCAAAGTCATTGAACAATTTATTAATTCGGCAATCACTTTTCATATCGGAGATTGGCAGGCGTGTACTCTATGGGTCGTGTATTATGTGTGACCAAAGAGTAATATTCAGGCTAGTCAATTGAATGGACTTTAGAAATTTCGACTTTATCAGATCTGTGCTGATTAATTTCTATGCGAGATCACAGATGTCTTGTTTATTAAACTTGACAGTTTCGCCATAGAATATTACGAGCTTGTTTATGCTTCACATATCCTCAATATCGATGGTCTACTTTGATATCACAGATTTCTGTCGGACGTGCGGCCATAGAATAAAACGTGACTCGATCATAGAAGGTCGAAATGACACCTGAGATCTTCTTTTTCTCTCTTTCTCTCGATTGTCCGGCTCGTTGGAGGAATTTTTCAATATAAATCGGTTTATGGCTTAATTTACGTCTCTCGTTACAAGAAACGCTGACGAAATGGAAAGTAAGGCGATATAAAACCCGAGAAAAGACCACAACAACCTGATTCGTACAGTCACTCTGGACATGTTCACCTTGTGAATACGAAATGCAATGAGTTTATTTTTACTTTGTTAATGGGTTTCTACCGGCTGAGACATTTTGAAATCTTAATAGGTTCGTTCGTTACAAATCAATGTTTCCCGATGATTAATATTCTTGGAAAATTGACGTTGTATCCTGTAGCTATGTTAATTCTGTGGTCGAACAAAGAATAAGTGAAGCATTAGCGGCGTTCGGCATCGACATCGGACGTGTCGGATCGATCTGAACCGTTTGTTTATTACATCCGGATTGAGGGGAGTACACATCTGGACCGTTCGGCATAAAAATCTGAGCAATCGGATGTCGATCTTTTCGCTCGGTCTATTTCGACGGAGCAAAGCGATTTTATCCATAGAGTTTTATGTTTTTTATATATTTTTTTGTTTTATGATGAGTTGCCTGAACTGACAACCGATAGATTGAAAAATTCTAACACTTTTATTCTTCTGTTTTCATTTATTCATTAAAAACTTAATTAAGATATTCCTTTCTCGTTTCTTTTTCGTGTAATTAATTAATTAATTAGGATCTTTCGGTACAACTATCGCCGTATTGATCGACCAGAAGGGGATATTGCATTCCTCGTTTCCTTTGCATCCAGTGCCTTTGCACCTAATTATTTAACTGAGATTTTACGGTAGAGCTACGAAAAGGGTGAAAATATCATTGAAAGATGAGCATATTTCCAAAAATAGTGATCTTTGAAATATCATAATCTATGAAAGTAGAAGAGAGCAGTATGTTCTGTGGCAGATGCTCTGTACCGTTCGTTTATTCCCAGATATTACAGATGAATCTGTACGATCTGTGGTCACGTGACTAAAAAATCCTTCTGCTCGCGGAGCTCAATGCCGAACGGGCTTATTCAAGGTATTTTTCAGGTGTTGGTGAATTGATGAATGTCAAAATCGAAGCATAGAATTTTTTGACATTCGAGAAATAATAAAGATTTCACTTTGTGGACGTCACGGTGTAAAAAAGTTTGATTGAGAAGAAGGTATAATAAATTTCAAGCGGATAACCGGTTATCATTTTGGTTAACCAATTGCATTCAAGCGGTTTTGGTTATTTTTGGTTCAAAGTAATGACGTCATGAATTAGCCCTTCGAC
The DNA here is from genome assembly GCA_013421045.1 of Propylea japonica. NCBI lineage: Eukaryota > Metazoa > Arthropoda > Insecta > Coleoptera > Coccinellidae > Propylea > Propylea japonica. The sequence goes on from CM024247.1 coordinate 11,844,073, forward strand.
GTCATTGATTTGAACCGCAAATGACCAGACTCAAGAGCTGGGTTAAACTTCTGGTTATTAGAAAAGAAGGTTTGTACGCGGCAAATTTCAAAAGTTGTTGACTGATGAAGTATACTTGAAGAAGATATGTATTCGTGAGCTTAGCCACGTTGCGATTTATATTGAGAAAACTATTTAAACAATTTCAATTATCGGCTTAGTTTCATTCATCTAGGAATTAAACTTATCTATTGAAATCTCTAAGTTAGGTTCGGAAATTAACGCATCCAAAAGCTTCTGACTTGTTAATATTATTTAAAATAGAATTGTCCGAAGTTCTTCAAGATTGCTGATATTGTTAGAGTATAACAAAATACTCTTTCTTTACTTGGATAATGGGAAAAGCTTTGTGTTACAATTGATAGCTCTCGACTGTTAAAAAAAATGATGAATTTATGTTTAAGTTCCCAAAAAAAGTTTTATTAACAGCAAACTTTACTGTGACGTGTGAGATGTAGTCAAATTCCAGAGCGATATCAATACATGCGAATTTAAATCTATTGGATAGTGTCCTCCTGTATATTTTTCAGTAATATTTTCTCTTCGAATCTTTTCTGTCAGAACAAAAAAACTTTTTTTCGTCAAGAGGAACATTCTGAAAAACATATGTTGATCGTTACATTGAATCCACGTTTGAAACATTAATATTTTGGGATGCATAGAGTTGAACTTGAAGCATAATAATTTACATTTGCAAATAGAATTTTGTATTATTTGCATAAAACATTAAAAAATATAAATATAACCTATATTCACAATTGACAAATAACCAGAAACCGCATTCAAGCGACGAGAGCCGAGGGACGGTTATTCGTTCTAGGACAAAAAGGGAATAACCAAGGGATGAACCAATGATAACCGCAGTTATTATTGGTTATCCGCTTGAAATTGATTTATGTTTCATCACAAAATACTAGATGCGAAACTGAAGTTTCTTGTGGATGAAGTTAGAGTCAACTGAAATTTGCCGGTTAGTCATTCATGAATGACATTGGGTTGCATAGGGGTGCCAATCAGATCACAGAATTGGATCACTTGGTTGTATTTGTAGAAATAGCATCTTAAGAATGTATAAGATGAAGATTTTGAGCTTTCACTGCATATCACCCTTGTTTATGTAACTCTAGTTGTCCAATGAAGTGTAGTTCGGGGAGTTAGCTCACAGAGGGAGCTTTGGTTTAGATGTGCCCATTCATACATCCAATTTGAATTTTACTACGAATTCATTGCGCGCGAATTAAGAAAGTCAAATGTTGCTAAATAGTGTAGACGAAGATGGGAATATATAAAAAAGAAGAAGCAAATAGTGAAGTTGACCGAAACTCCCTCTGTGAGCTAACTCCCCGAACTACACTTCATTGGACAACTAGAGTTACATAAACAAGGATATCACATATGAATGCTACTGAATTATATACAAGAATAGTGATGTTCTTTCGAACTGAACGAAGTGATTTATATAACTTCAATCAGAAAGATCAGTTGAAGCGCTCGTTCTTTCGTTTTCAATCAGTTCCCCCTTCCACAACTCTAAAGTGATTGCAAGTGATTATTCTAATCGCGGAATTCCTTAGATCATTTGAATTCAGATTGGAGAGTTAACCTCAAAATCAAACTGAGCGCATTCTTTCGGACATTCAGTGATTGAATGTATTCTGATTGCAAAATCACTTTCACTTAAATCACATAAGTTCCATCAGTTCAATCAGTACGAAAGAACACTACTATTGAAATGATGAAAAATCAATTCCAACAACTTTTCCGTCTTGTATTATTATCTAAATATCCAGAATCCTAAAAACAACTATTTCCTCACATCATTTCACGAATTAAATTCATAGGATATTCCCAACGTAATCTATTACAAAACCAGCATAGAATCACCATATTCAGTTTATTCTATGACTAATTTAAAAGGTAATCACGGTCGAAGGAAAGTCAATTTACCCAAGTGACGTAAGGTAAACGATACGAAAAAAAACGGAATAATGAGAGATAAACTGCGTACCGAAAACGTCGAAATAGCGGAAACTGAGCTCATGTCTGACATTGAAGATAGCCGGTTCTTCGATTTCAAGGTATGTGAGCAAGTATTTCATATCCTATCGTTAGCCTAGACTCTCGATTAGGTGTTGCTTATGCAAGATCACCTAATGCACGAAAAGCGAAATTCGGCAGTGTTGCCAACATAATATCATACAATTCGTAGACCATAGATGGTGAAAACAATTTCTCCGCAGATGTTATTATTGTAAACACTCATCACCGCACCTACCCATTGATGTTATGATAAAAAGGAGCATCGGAGGAACTTTAACTGGATACTGATGGGAGAAGGAAGAATGGGAAATGGAATGCACTAACAAAAACTTTTTTCTTTTTTCTTCAATATAAATGATCGGATGTTTATTTCATTATAAAGCCACCACGACCACGCTTACAGGACTATATCCTTTTAATGAAGTTTTCCATAACCAAATCGCAAAGTGGCTGCCCTATCTCCTCGATAGCCTCACGAATTCCATCTTTGAGGTCTTGAATCGACGCTGGGCTATTTGCGTAGACCTTCTCTTTCACGTGGCCCCAAAAGAAGAAGTCACAAGGTGTTAAATCACAAGATCTCGGTGTCCAATTGTGATCACCTCTTCGAGAGATAACACGGTCCGGAAACTTTTCCCGCAAAAGATCAATGGTTTCGTTGCTTGTATGGCACGTAGCGCCATCTTGTTGAAAGTAAACGTTGTCTAGCTCAATACTATCCAATTTCGACCATAAAAATCATTAATCATCTCTCGATAGCGCAATCCATTCACCGTAACTGTTACTCCAGCCTCATTTTCGAAAAAGTAAGGTACAGTGACTCCGCCGGACCATAAACCGCACAAAACAGTCACACGTTGAGGATAGAGGCTTTTCAACATAACTCTTGGGTTTTCCGAGCCCCAGATGCGAATATTTTCTTTGTTGACGAAAGATGATTTTTCGATGGAATTCCGAATCAGTTTCATGCATTTCAACGACCCAATCAACAAAGATATCGGCTTGAATTCTTGTGTTAACTGAACTTTATAATCCTTAAGACCCAAATCTTTATGCAAAATACGATGTAATGACGTTTGTGGAATGCCTTATTCCAAAGAACGATGAGGATAGACAAACCTGAGTTTTCTTCAACACTTTCGGCTACAGCAGGAATATTCTCGGCTGTTCTTGAGCGACGTGCACGGATTTTATTCTTCACATTACTAACTTGTCCCAACATCTCGAATTTTTCCACCAATTTCGTCATTGCGGTCCGACAAGGTGTTTCACGACGATCCAAAAATGTTCGAGTTTTACGAACCGACTCTGACAAATTTTCACCATTTTTATAGTTAAATTTAATGATTTCAATGCGTCATTGACGCGTGTATCGTTCCATTCTTATTAATGGCGTAGTTTCTACTTGTCAAATGTCAAAAAATGACAGCTTCAAACGTGACATCTACCGAAGCAGGCTATTGAAAATAACACCTCTTATTGGAAAACCCTTTGAAAAAGCAAATTGCAAACGTCAATGCAACAACCGACAAGAAGCGCCTGTTATCTCTATTACGCAAACCATGCCCGTTTTACAGTCTTAATATTCCGATCAGTGCAGCCAACTGTCAAACTCTTTATCGCCTTCCCCATCTCTAAATCACAGAAAACAATAACCTGAGTACGTTCCACCTGATCAATAATGCATTCGATGGTTCGCGATTTGCATCCCAGCTGCGTAGAAGAACACGGTATAACTTTATCGAAACCATAGAGGGTTGGGCACTTCTTGGCGATTCCAGAATGAACAACCGTTGACCACAGACGTGTGGGTCGACCATAAAATCGTGGTTTCGCATCTTTATGCTCGATTCCGTGTAACTATTAGCGCGAGGTCTTTGTCGGACCACAGAATGGGAGGTGTTCGAAGACATTAGCGGGGCTGCATTCCGATTTGTTAACGGGTCAGGTACTCGGTTTTGTATACCGTGATTTATTATTCAATATGCGTTTTTATTGGTCGACGCAGAAGGTTATGTAAGTTGAAAACTGTGTTTTTCGATTGGTTTTATGTAGGTTCGTTAATCAAATGAGGAATGTTCGTGTTTGCAGGTTTTTACTGGGGAACATAGAATCGAATACTTGTTGGCATTTAGGAATATTGCGTTTTGGTTGTTTTGAAATCCGTGATATGAATTTTTATGGTGCAGTTTTGAGACTGCGTGTGCCTTCTGGTTCTAATCGATAATATTTTTCCACCAATTTCTATGTTGCGGTCCGACAAGGTGCTTCGCGACGACCCAAAAATGTTCGAGTTTTACGAACCGTCTCTGCCAAATTTTCACCATTTTTATAGTGAATTTTAATAATTTCAATGCGTTCTTGAAGCGTTTATCGTTCCATCTTAATTAATGGCGTAGTTTCTACTTGTCCCATAAAAGCTTATATGAGAGAGCCAAAGTAAACTTAATGAAGTAGGCAAAAACAACATATAGCCTCTTCAGTCTAGGTTCCTGATCATTCAGGAATCAAAGGAAATGAAGAGTCACTAGCCAGAAGGAGAGCACAAACGCCTCTCACTGGCCCAGAACCCTTCTGTGGTTGAGACAAACAAACCTTTAAGAAAGAGTTTTTGGAAAAAGAAGAAACTGAAAGCAGAGCACTTTTGAGGAATTGAGTGCTCCAGGCTAGAAAGGCGTCGCCACAGAAGTCACAGAAGGGTTTAGGTCACATAGAAGGAGTTGATGACCCCTTCCTGGAGAGTGTAAGTCACCCGTTTTTCCTTATTCTCCATGTGTCCTGGAATTCACACCAAGGAGACTAATTTGCTTTCAACTCGAACGCCTATACCCTGCTGAACAGAATCATAATTCTGTGGTATCAGACAGAACCAATACGCGAGTGAAAGAACGATAAACACCAAAAAACTGGACGCCATAAAATCTAAACCACCACTGACAATTCTCGAACGTACCCTCCAAGTCTTTTCTATTCCCTCCCACGCAACCACAGTCGTTGAATATCTATGCTCTTAATCCGCATCGATGAAAGCGTAACGGTTTCACACGCATCGAATCGGAATATCTAGATCGATGTCACTCAGAGGCTGCGTTCGGTTCACGTTTGGCACGTCAGTGAACCATAAACAATGATAAAATTTCCATAGAACTGGTGAATCAGCTGCCGTTCGAGTTGGGTAATGGCCTAATTTCGTTTTGTATTGGCCAGCTTTATCGTGTTTTCAATCTATGAGGAAGAACGTCAGAAAAATTTATAGATTTGAATATAATGTGTTGTGGGTTTTAGGCACAATAGTGAGGGGAGAATATTTCTGATTATTTTGTTGTTGGGTAGGTTTGTCAGGAATTAAGGAAGCACGTCGGGTTGCCTCATTGACCCTCTCGGTGTCCACTTTGACAATGTTTGAGCAAGAGGTTTCTCCGTCAATTGCGCAACGTATTATTCTCTCCACTCCTTACTCGCTTGTTTAAACTCTGTGGTGTAGTGTATGTTTCATCACAGGTGATAATGTGAGTGAGAAATTGGTCTCCTTGTTCCTGAGATCGTGTAAGAAGACGCCCACACACCTGAAAACGATGCAAATTCTGGTCAGCTATGAGAAGGCGAGGAAACCAACTGGCGCAACCCTTACGGTACCCTTGCTCCTCTGTGAGTATGGAGTAGGTGCTCCCATAACTTATCCCCGACCTAATTTGCAATTTTAAAAGTGGTACGACGTATGTCGTCTTCAATAAGCTGTAGAGCACCACTGATGTTGTTCGCTGTGGTCATAGCTCTCATTTTCAACATAATCAACCCTCCACGAACTGTTTATGCCATGCAAACAATCTGGCTCGCGATAGTGTCTCTTCTCCGAACAGAGGCAGTCAATCTCCTCAAGATTTTGGTCAGTTTTAAGCCTTTTGCGGCTAGAAACTTGATTACAACACGTTGCGCAATTGACGGAGGAATCTCTTGCTCGAACATCGTCACAGTGGACACCGGGAGGGTCGATGAGGCAACCCGACGTGCTTCCCTTACTATCGACAAAACTACCCAACAACAAAAAAATCAGGAATGTTGTTCCCCCACTATTGTGCCTGAAAATCGAAGTCTGGTTTATATTTGAATTGCCCTCGTATCTAAGTCAACATCTGCTACCGATCCTGATCGAGAGCGACATCCTAAGATGGAATATTTTCGCTTGAAGTGTGAACCGGAAACACCGAAACAGTTTCATAAATATTAATGAATAAAACTAACACAACATCGATTAAAATTCAAATTAGCAGTGCTATGTTATGATTTAAATAGGACACAAGCTTTCTTTCAATACTTCATCCGATTCACTTTACATAATCACATTTCATATTATTCGGATTCAAATTATCGAATATGAAAGCAACTAGGAAATGATTTATCATTTTTTATGGCGAAGTTTATGTCCTATGTACGATTTCGAAACACAAATATAAATTCATATACCTATTATCCTCCAATATTCGGTTTCATATTCTGAGGAAAATTAGGAACATCCTTTAGGAAACACAGACAGGTTCTGGGCCAGTGTTTCTGACTTGTGTATTAGCCTCTTCGTTTCCTGAATGACCAAGAACCCAGATTAAAAAGACCTTGTTCTTCTTGCCTTCTTCATTGAGTTTTCTTCGCACTCCTATGTAAGCTTCGAGTTTCGAACAACTATAATCGAATTTGATTTTTTTCGATCAAGGATACAACAAACAGAACAATGTACGTTCGTTTAACGAAGATAGCGAGGAAAACGTCGATATATCAATTAAACGCCCATCTCATAGGTTCCCAGCAACAATGGTACGCCCTGCTTATCTGATCAATACTCTCCTTGAAGATATTCAATTGTGCCATCAATACTTTTCGATATAAAACGGCCCATTGTCTGCCTTCAGACGCTGCATTGTGTTTTCTTCTTCTTTTTCTTGAAATTGGCCACCAGGTATAGGTATATGGGGTATTTCGACTTTAAATTAGTGGATGTCCTTGGATTAGATGGCGTAGATGTGATGTGATATACTGGCTAGCGTTCACGTGAGAAAATCGAATCTATAAATAAAAGTCCATGCACATAAGTCTTACTCGAGTGTTTTAGGGGTCTGAATGGGTCTTCAAGAATATCTAGGAAAGTGCAGGTAATGAGAGAATTGAAAGTCAGAGAGCCTGGTCTGCTCTGATCAAGAAAATCTCGTATGCGAACCTACATAGCGGGAGTTTGTATTGCCCTTATGAATACTAACCTTAAAGGTGACCTCGACTGTCCCTCACCCTCAAGGGCGAACTATGAATACGGTCCTAAGTGCTGTTATGTTCAAAAAAGTAAGTATCGAGAAGAACTGCCACTCGATGCTATGACAGAAGGAATAATGGGAAGAGGAATACAAAATCCAAAACTTCAAAGTAAATACCGTCAAATGGTGTACAGATAGTTCTAAAACTACGATAAGGCAGGGCAGGAGTATACGTGTCAAGAACCAAGTGTACACTATCGTTAAACTCCTATCCGAATATTTTTCAGGTAGAAATACTTGAAATCGAAAGATGCAAAGATAGAAACTCGGAAGGAAACTATCAAGGGTGTGACATAGTGATCCATTGTAATAGTCAAGCTGCTATTGAAGCACTGAACTCCTATGTTATTGACTTAGAGCTTATATTTGAGTGCCAAATGAACTCAATGAAGTAGGCAAGAAGAAACAGGTCTCTTCAACTGGGTTCTTGGTCATTCAGGAATCAAAGGAAACGAAGAGGCTAATACACAAATCAGAAAGGAAGCACAAACGCCACTTACTGGCCCACAACCTGTCTATGGCATAGGCAAATGCACCTATAAGAAAAAGTATTTGGAGAAAGAAGAAATTGAAAAGGAGGTACTCTGGAGGAATGTTTCTGGAATGTATAATTCCAAGAAGTTACTTTTAGGAACTTTGAAACTGTATTCGGACCTCAGTAAGAATAAGTTACGCCTCGTCACTGGCTTGCTATCAGAGCATTTAGGCTTCACGAAGCATATGATGAGAAAAGACTTTACAGAAACTGGCGACTGTAGATTCTGTGGGGCAGAGAAGGGAAAACTCCTGTTCACTTAAGTTACAGAATGCCTCGCCATTGCAAACCTGCGCAAAGGATTTCTTGAAAGGGAGAATTATAAAGGGTTTTCCAATAAGAGGTGTTATTTTGAATATCCCGCTATTTCGGTAGATGTCACGTTTGAAGCTGTCATTTTTTGACATCTGACAAGTATAAACTACGCCATTAATAAAAATGGAACGATACACGCTTCAAGAACGCATTGAAATTATTAAAATTCACTATAAAAATGGTGAAAATTTGGCAGAGACGGTTCGTAAACTCGAACATTTTTGGGTCGTCGTGAAGCACCTTGTCGGACCGCAAGAAAGGAATTAGTGGAAAAATTAGAGCTGTTGGGACGTTAGTGATGTGAAGAATAAAACCCGTGCACGTCGCTCAAGAACAGCTCAAGCTCAAGAATACCAAGGTTTGTCCATTCCTCGTCGAAAGATGATTAATGATTTTTTATGGCCAAAATTGAATAGTATTGATCTGGACAACGTTTACTTTTAACAAGTCGGCGCTACATGCCACACAAGCAACGAAACCATGGATCTTTTGCAGGAAAAGTGTCCAGACCGTGTTATCTCTCGAAGAGGTGATCACAATTGGCCACCGAGATCTTGTCATTTAACACTTTGCGACTTCTTCCTTTGGGACCACGTGAAAAAGAAGGTCTACGCCAATAGCCCAGCGTCGATTCAAGACCTCAAAGATGGAATTCGATAGGCTATAGAGGACATAGTGCAGCCACTTTGCGATTAGGTTATGGAAAATTTCATTAAAAGGATATGGTCCTGTAAGCGTGGGCGTGGTGGTCAATTGCCCGATGTTATTTTCCACTATTAACGGCATAGCTTCTTCTTTATAATGAAATAAACATCCGATCATTTATATTGAAAAATGGCATTTTTCTTTGGATATCAAAATAACAACTTTATTGGAAACCCTTTAGGAGAATCGCGCGAATTATCGGTAATTTTTATGCACTCATGCAATAACTTCTGAATAGTTTTCAGTCTTTACAAGAATATGCCATTCATATTGCTTGAATTAGACAATAAAGCTATTATTATTATGAAATAATTGCGACAAACTATTCCACTTTCATAATGGAACTAAAAACTCATCATAAGAAACTATTAGTTATGGCTCAACTGTCAACATACAATGTTTTTCAATCGACCTAATAGTAATTGAATTATTAATATGAAAAAAATCGTTTCAACATCAATCCATTTATAAGTGAACTTGCAAACTTGTTTCAGAGACTAGTTGACTAATCTACCATGAATTTAAATACTGACGTCAATGTCATCGAGGTGGAGCTGCACAGAAATATGTATATTCACCATAATTACATGAAAAAGTTCAACGTTTTTATCAAGAAATTAGATTTTTTGCATCGAGCAGTGAACCATGTGGTTTTTTCATTTGGCATTGAGGTTATCTTACCTTTTTCTTCCTCTTCTTTCTGGTTGACGTTAACCCCACCATCGAATTCACACTCTGATACTGCGTTGTCACTGATCAAGTTGCCAGTTCTTCTTCTTCTTACACCATAACTATGCACAGGCACTATAAGTTTTGGTCTTGGTATCAAAAAATCACTGCCAGCCTCACTTTTCACACCGCTATTCGATTTCTTCAAAGGTTTCTTTACAGCTTCATCCCCACTCTTGTATATCATGAAAATTTGATTATCGTCTAACCTATCGCTGCTTGAAGATGATTTGGGGGAGGAAAAATCGCTAGAGGAAGATGTAGAAGCGTAAACTCTTGGTGGTATCCTTTGTCTAACCTTTTTGGTGTCGTAAAACCCGCTGTCGTTTCTGTATAGGTCTGAACCAGACTTGCTTCCCCTAGATTTTTTTAAAGTTTCGTTGTTTTCTAAATACTGATTTTGTTCGTCCACCCAGTTGCTTATTCTGTCGTGGCATACTTCGTCCGAATCTACCCCGCTGTCTTTCAGTTCTTTAGAGCACAGATTCAACAGTTCTTTTTCATATAGTTGGTCTAAAGGGTTAGTTATAACCCTCACCTTCGTTTTTTCTTCTTCCTCCTTGAAACCATCTGGTATTTCCGTTTCTATCTCGTCGAATCTGACTGATTTTCTATGCGCTACCTTTTCTTCTTTTTTAGGAACTTTAGTTCGTGGTTTTGGTTTTGGCATAGAGACGTTTTCTCTTCTTCCCCCTTGTGGTCTTTTTGGAACTTCCTCATTTCTTCTTCTATGTCTGAAACTGATTTTGCGTTGATTCTAGAAAGGCATTTTTGACTGTGGTACTTGAGCCTAACACTGTCTTTAGTGATTTTTCGTGGAAGAGTGTAAATATCGTCAGTTTTGAGAGAGAGCTCTTGGAGCATGGTTTGGTAGGGACCAAGTTTGGATGATAAGGTGCCTTCAAGACTCTTGGCGCTGTATTTATCCCAAGAATTCTTGCTGGATGTGTTAGAAAGGCTTTTTTGTGTGTCCAGCCAATTTGCTTCGTATTGTCTACCTCTGGTGTAGTTAGGGATGTCCATTTCGAGCCACGAAGGATCGTGGATCACAGCTTTACCAGGATGATGTTTGATCTTCATTTTGAACAAGTTAAGTGTGGACTAGAAGATCATGTTATATCGTGAGTTGTAGCTGGAAAATAGAGTTTGTTAGGAAAGATAGGTCTTTCCTTGGTGTTTGCCAGTTTTCGAGGAGATTTTTGTGATGGTGTGATCTAATTGGTTAACTCGATGAAGATTTATAATTTGTCGAAGACATCGAACTTAATACTTTCGGAGAGAAACTGAACGGATTGAAATTCCAGGATCGTTCATTATTTCATTTGTAAACAGTGAAAGTGAGGTTATGCTTGTTATTCTGTAGCTGAATTCCCATATACAGGTTTGGAAATTCACATCTGAAATATACGATATACAATGCATCAGACAGAGAATTCTTCCCTCCAGTGGCACAGACGAATAGTCGCGACAATCACGTGCTGTAACACACTGAATTCCGTTGTCTTACTTCAATATTCTAGTCTTGTCTCTCTCTTATCGTTTAGAGGAGCGTAATTCTTTAGTATGATAGGCAACAGTAAATACTTGAATCGAGTATTACGGGCAGCATGACAAATTAAAATTTCTATACGTGTAGTGCGGGTTTCCTACCATACTGCGATAAGAGAGAGACAAGACTAGATTATTGCAGTAAGACAGTTGAATTCATTCAGTTATCCCACTTGATTATCTCACCTATTCATCTGTGCAACTGGAGGGAAGAATTCTCTGTCTGATGTCTTGTATATCCTATGTTTTCGATGTGAATTTCCAAATCGGTTTATATAAACCTTCCTCTTGAATCACTCTTTGTATTAAAAAAAAACGCATCAAAATCCGTTGCGTAGTTTCAAAGATTTAAGCATACAAAGGGACATAGGGACAGAGAAAGTGACTTTATTTTATACTATGTAGTGATTTCACGGAAAATAGAATTCCAACTCAAATATTATACCACTACCGACAAATTCGAATAATATCGCCAATAAATTGACAATTGAGAAAAGTGTTCTATGAACTCAACCGCTATAGACATGGACCTATAATACTAACTGGACGTCGAACTTCCTTACTGTCACGTAGAAAAAAGTGAGGCTAATGGCCCGCCATTTACAGTTTGGGATGAACCACAAATATTTTGATGTTTTATGCCATTTGTGCTCGAATTTTGATTGAAACAGACGTTCCTTTGAAAGAAGTGATGAAAAACGAACTCTATATATTAGTGTTCTGTGAACTCTGACATTTCGGTCTATTAAAATTATAAATAATTCCTATTCTTGTGATTAGTTATTAAACAATATTGGTAATCCTATCATTTTAATTCGTTGAAATAAAATAAATACAGGATTATTAGTAATTCTAATATTTCAATTCATAGAAAAAGTGACACCTCTCAAATTCACCCCAAACTGCAAATGGCCGCCGTTTGCCTCAAAATTTTTGACAGGTTCGCCATCTAGTTAGTATTATAAATCTATGCCATAGAATATGGGACCATAGAGAACGGCAGCGTTCATGAAGCGAAGCGACATTTATTAATACCTCAATTATTTCGGTAAAGTATTAAAGTATGCGTACCATTGTACTCCATTAATAGGATCATCTACATACTATACATTCGAGTGATGCGGAGTAATAACCCTAGGATTCAAGAGCCAAATTTATGCCGGAGCAGTAAACATATAGGACGCTGTCATGTCGTTATTCCGGAACAGATTTATCTGTCGTAAAGAGATGCATGTACGTTTTCTTTTCTCGTAACCCGAGAATAACTTAACTTCACATCAAGGTTCATTGTCCACCATCGGTTTGAGCAAGAAGCGTTGCATCCCGTTCGTTCGTGAATGATGACACAGCTTGAGGACAGAGTCGTGTATTTTTTTCTGTGGTCAACGACCTACATTTTGTCTGGATGCATGGTTAAGCCGTATGCCGTACGCGGAAGAAGAGGAAATCGAACATAGAGTGGTGTCTCAATGAGATAAGACTCTGTGGTTAACGGTATTATGGTTGACGTAAGGGTGAAGGATCAACCATAGACATAGAGAATGGAGTGAGCATTAACCGCCTGAAAGTGTCACTAATCAGAAAAAGAGAGGATGCTATATCGCGGCCATTACCTGTCTCTTTTTGTGATGACATAGAATAAGACAACTATTCGCCGCGAATTGGTTTCATCTCTTTCCCATTTCTCAGTCATATTTTCTATGGAGCTGAATTGGGATTGCTCAGTTCATTTCTCTATGTCTATGGGGTCAACGAATTGAACGTGGATGATCACAGAAAAGCATTAGATTGCAAGGGGTGAGCCATTTGAGAATGCAACAAACAGAAGCGGTTCAAAATTTTGCCATATTGTAAAATTGTTCGAATACTACTTCTAATTCTATGGCTCATTTCAACAGTCATTCAAATACTCTAGAAAAAATAACTTTGACTCTTACTATTTTAAATTCTACGCCATTTCTTTCTATGCATCTTGACTTTGGCATCATAGACCTATAATACTAACTCGACGTCGAACTTCCTGACTGTCAAGTAGAAAAAAGTGAGGCAAGGACCGCCATTTGCAGTTTGGGATGAAACTCGAATATTTTGATATTCTATGCCATCTGTGCTCGAATTTTTTTCGTTGAAAAATTGACACCTCTCAAGTAAAACCCAAACTGCAAATGGCCGCCGTTTGCCTCAAAATTTTTGGCAGGTTCGCCATCTATAGTCCGTTCACGAAAGGTTGAGCCGTCGGTTGGCCATGGAAATATGGCATATTCCACTGTATATATTAAAATTTTAGGTTATGTTCTTTATTTTCTTGTCAGATTGATACGCAATGTTGTCAATATTGCATAGAGTTCTCTGATAACTCGAAAGCTAGTCGGACGAGGCAACGTTGACTTTATTTTACGTTATGACAGCAAATACTGCCAACATTAGATAAATAAACAAACGCCTACTATGCACTCAAACTTCCGTGAACGGACTATAGTTAGTATTATAAATCTATGTTGGCATCCCGGGAAGTCATAAAATGGAGTGACTCTGTGAATCATAGATGAACGTAGTAGGTGATGAATCATCGATTACCCAGTTTCACAGACGCATCAACCAATTTAGCTCGTTGAGTGGATCACAGATAGAGTTCGTTCATAGACACAATTCTCTTTATTTTGACTTCAACACATGTTATTGTTTCACAATCCATTAGGTGGTCATCGAACGAAAAAGAATCCACATTTGATACGGTATCGAAGCAACCATGCAGCTAATGCCAGACGTAATTAGGAGAAAAGTGAAATTAATCATTAATTGCCCGTTATTTTAATATGCTGTCCCATTTAGCGTGTTGAAGAACGATGATGGTTTTACGTTGAAGAATTCAATATTGTTGAATATGTATGCCTTTTAGAAAGTGCGACGAATACTCACATGGTCGTCTGTATTAGTATTAGTTCATTGATGTGCAAAATCGGTTTCAAATTCTTCGAATGAGAACGAGAGATGAGAGATCATTAGTTAAGTTTTTGCATTGGTAATCACTGAAATTTGATCTGTGTTTATTTTTTGTTTAGGTTTGATATGGCTTGATTACACTGATACTTCTCCTAGGTATCTATTGAACTTGTGAGTATCTTTTCAGTATACATCATAGAGATAGAATATTCTATTCTATCTCTATGGTATACATATAAAGGGTTTTCCAATAAGAGGTGTTATTTTGATATTCAAAGAAAAATGCCATTTTTCAATATAAATGATGGGATGTTTATTTCATTATAAAGAAGAATCTATGCCGTTAATAGTGGAAAATAACATCAGGAAAATGACCACCACGACCACGCTTACAGGACCATATCCTATCAATGAAATTTTCCATAACCAAATCGCAAAATGGCTGCCCTATGTCCTCGATAGCTTCACGAATTCCATCTTGAGGTCTTGAATCGACGCTGGGCTATTGGCGTAAACCTTCCTTTTACGTGGCCCCAAAGGAAGAAGTCGCAAGGTATTAAATCACAAGATCTCGGTGGCCAATTGTGATCACCTCCTCGAGAGATAACACGGTCCGGAAACTTTTCCCGCAAAAGATCAATGGTCTCGTTGAAAGTAAACGTTGTCCAGATCAATACTATACAATTCCGGCCATAAAAATGCCTAATTCCAAAGAACGACGAGGAATGGACAAACCTGGGTTTTCTTCAACACTTTCGGCTACAGCACGGGTTTTATTCTTCACATCACTGACTTGTCCCAACAGCTCGAATTTTTCCACCAATGTCTTTATTGCGGTCCGACAAGGTGCTTCACGACGACCCAAAAATGTTCGAGTTTTACGAACCGTCCCTGCCAAATTTTCACCATTTTTATAGTGAATTTTAATAATTTCAATGCGTTCTTGAAGCGTGTATCGTTCCATTTTTATTAATGGCATAATTTCTACTTGTCAAATGTCAAAAAATGACAGCTTCAAACGTGACATCTACCGAAATAGCGGGCTATTCAAAATAACACCTTACATATCATATATCGTTGAATTTTTTCAAAACATTTTTGCTTTTGATGGGAATATTGAAAAGCGTTTTATCTTGAAGAGAAATTGTGTACGCTAAATATGTACGAGGAGGTCCCAGAAATTCAAAAACCACGAAAACTCGAGGAAAACGCAAATAGCTAAAACATACAAACTGTTTATTTGCACTCAAATCGACCATATTATAAAGTCAGCTTAGGCACTTTATTGAAAAAAAAAACATTAAATGACACGTAAAAAACCGATATGAGGAAAACATCAATATCCTCAACAGTTAACCAGCAATTTATTTCTACTGATAATGAACGGAAAAGACGTTTTCTTCTCAAGAATGAGTCTGAGAACCATGTGCTTTCACACAAACATAAAAATATTTACGCCAGCGTTAAAAGGTTCAAACGGGGAAATTACGTGAGATAAATATATTCCAAGTGAACATACCGTCCTGCGGACTTCTCGGAATGAAAATGCGGGATCTAACAGGCACGACTTTACTGTTAAATTGCCCGATAGTAGCAACGAATGGTCGTTCGCATATTAAGATATTTAATTGCGCAAAACTCGCACAATCGTCTGGCGAGGTAAATACCTAGCGTTCGTGAGAACCGGAAAAATTGCTAAACGGGCATTCTTTTATTACTATTATGTCGATTTGACAACTAAGAAGAAGAACTTGCCCGTCTTTGTTCATCTCTATGTCGAGAAAGCATTGAGTTAATGGTGTGGACACCCCTGGGCTTCTTTCGTTTGATTTTTCTTGTTTACCTATACAGGGTGTCCCAAAACTCGACGTCAAAATTCCACACCCTGTGACAGCCTTTTCACTCCTGTTGCCACGGATATCAACTTTTTCCAACTTTTTTTTTTGCTGTATAACCCTGAATAATGGTTGTCTAAACTGTAACCACAATTTCGATACCAGCTGCTCTAGGTTTCATAAAAATAGGTAGTAAAATTCAAAATAAATAATTGCCTAGTTTCAACTGACTGTATTGGAAAAAAATGTACTACGCAAGTTTGGCATGTGTTGTCAAAAGTTGGCGCATTTAGTTAGGATTCCAAAATGGTATAATACTTGGTGAATTGCAGTTACCGTAGTTCAAACTCGCTTTCGATTGCCTTTGAATACACTTTTTCTGTAACTGCTTCCCAGTAAAAAAAGTCCAATAGATTCAAGCTCGGTGAACGGGCCGGCCCGAGATTGGACCAGAACGTCCTATCCATCTTCCGGGAAAAAATGTTTCCAGAAAAAAAATTCCAGAGAAATTTCTCCGAAAAAATTTTTATGGAAAAATTATTTCTTGGAAATTTTTTTTTTCTGGAAACACTTTTCCCCAGAAGATGGATCGGACGTTCTGGTCCAATCTCGGCCGGCCCGTTCACCGAACTTGAATCTATTGGACTTTTTTTACTGGAAAGCAGTTACAGAAAAAGTGTATTCAAAGGCAATCGAAAGCGAATTTGAACTACGGTAACTACAATTTACCAAACTTAGATTTTTTTATATCTTTCTGACAACCAGCATTACTTGCCCTTTCACCCGGTTCCGGGTTGACGTCGAGTTTTGGGACAGCCTGTATATACTCCGATAGGGATAACTGGATCGAATTATTTTTTAAATAGAATTTTTCATCTATGGGGTCAACCTAGTCGTTTGAGACAACTACTGCCTCAAAATTTTAACTTGGAGGGTATTCGGTATAACATATAGCATTTTAGTTAGTTTAGTTTAAAAAGGGGTTTCAGTTCACTGCGACCTCAAGGTCTATTGTGCCCCCTTACAGAGTGTTCTGGCCACACCTTTCACAGCTCGCCTTCCAGTTCCAGAGATCTAATGAAATCTAATATCAACGAGGCACGTTCCTCACTTTTACAAGTTTCTCGCCCAAGGCATTCTCTCCTTAGGCTCGCAATGCCAAAGCATTCCGTGACTAGGTGAATGGAGGTCTCTTCTTCCTCCCCACAGAACCTACACTCGTCAGTGTCCGATAATCCCATCCTTAACAGGTGCTTCCTGAGGCGACAGTGTCCTATAAGAAAGCCAGTGAGGAGGTGTAATTGTTTCGTACCAAGATCCAGATATCTTTTGGATCTTGCTGTTTCAAAGTTCCGAAGGAACTTAGTGGAATGATCCATCTCTGGGTGATTCTGCCAGAGTTTTTGTCTTTCGGCTTTCTCCTTCTCCAGAAACTCCTTTTTATAGGTACATTTACCTATACCACAGAAGGGTTCTGGGGCAATGAGTGACATTCGTTGCTCTTTGGCAAGTGTATTGGCCTCTTCGGTTCCTTTGATTCCCGAGTGGCCGGGAACCCAGATTAAAAAGACCTTATTTTTCTTGCCTACCTCGTTGAGTTTTTTCCGGCCCTCCCAGATCATTTTTGAGTAGATGACGTAGGAGCTCAGTGCTTTTATAGCAGCTTGACTATCTGAGTGTATAGCTATATCACACTTCTGATAGTTTCTTTCTAGATTTATATCTAGACATCTTTCAATAGCTAAGATTTCCGCTCGAAAGACGCTCATACAGGAGCCTAGCGACAGTGCACACTTGGTACTTGGCCCGTATATCCCAGCGCCAGCTCCTGTAGATGTTTTGGAACCATCTGTATACCATTTTATGGTATTTTCTTTGAGGTTAAAGCCGGTGTATTTCAGTTTCCATTCTTCTTTTTTACTTTGCAATGTCCTGAAGTTTTTCTCAGTGCTTACTTTCTTGATCATTACATCACTAAGGAGGTTCGCAGATGAGATGTAGTTGTTCAGAGAGAACCAGACTCTCTGATTCTTTTTTAACCTATTATTATGATAGTTCCCTAGGATCAAGCTGGCAAAAAAGTGGGCACTTCTTCCATTCCAATCCATGAATTGTGCCAAACTACACCGTATTCAGATCCGCCAAATCGCCGGCCATACGACCAAACAGTCCCCTAAACGCACCAATGCCAACTTTCCTCTTTTATTGTTGCTGTTAATTGTGTAACCCACTTATTATTTACAGATATAGCACATCGGTATCAGTTTTGCAAACTTTATATATCGTAACGCGAAGTTACATGCATTGTTGAGCACGGCCGAAGAAGTGAAAGTGACTTCGGCCTATCGAAATGGCAAACGGTGTTGCTTTGGCCGGTAACATTGAAAATACTAGTAAAGTTGCAACCTACCCGGAGATTGTGGTCGGTACCATTTGAATATTGCACTGAACCGGACTGAAATTATGCATAAGTCACCTTGGACGACTTATTTCTGTCGGTTTTTTTGCTGGAGTGACGTTTATGTCGATACGAGCCGTTTGATCTACGCGCATAGAAGTTTATGTAGACGAGTGTCTTAAATTGCGCGGTTTTTTTAATATCGAATAAAAATCAATTTCAAGCGGATAACCAATAATAACTGTGGTTATCATTGATTCAGCCCTTGGTTATTTCCATTTTGTCCTATAGTCTGTTCAAATATAAGAAGGAGCTTTGTAAACAAACAGAATCGTCTGGTTTGCGCACAATAAAGCTCGTATTGGTCAAACTGTCATAAAAACGCTCCCTTCGACCGCCCTAAGAGACTGCCAGGATCGTACTCGGAAAGGACTCTGGATGGTACTGGATATGCAGAAATTATTGAATAATCGATTGATTGATCCTGTTTATTGAGTTTGATTTGAACACATGTATAATTGAAGACTTTTCCATAAACTTATTCTGTTTAAACATTTATTTCACGTAGATGTGTTGTATGAATTGCATATAATTGCGTATAATAATATTCAGTTAAAACTGAACGATTGTGTGAACAGTCCTCGATTCGACTCTGGACGGAAAATACCTTTCCGAAGGCCCTCCTACCGCTGCGCCAAACTTGTTGTTATTGCTCCATCTTACATTTGAACAGACTAGAACGAATAACCGGCCCTCGGCTCTCGTCGCTTGAATGCGGTTTCTGGTTATTTGTCAATTGTCAATATAGGTTATATTTATATTTTTTATGTTTCATGCAAAAATTACAAAATTTGATTAGCAAATGTAAATTATTATGCTTCAAGTTCAACTCCAAGCATCCCAAAATATTGATGTTTGAAACGTGGATTCAATGTAACGATGAACATATGTTTTTCAGAATGTTCCGCTTGACAAAAAAAATATTACCGAAAAATATACAGGAGGGCACTATCCAATAGATTTAAATTCACATGTATTGATATCGCTGTGGTATTTGGCTACATCTCACACGTCACAGTAAAGTTTGCTATTAATAAAACTTTTTTTTGGGAACTTAAACACAAATTCATAATTTTTTCTAATATTCGGGAGCTATTAATTGTAACACAAAGCTTTTCCCATTATCCAAGTAAAGAAAGAATGTTTTGTTATACTCAAACAATATCAGTAACCTTCAAGAACTTCGGACAATTCTATTTCAAATAATATCAACAAGTCAAAAGCTTTTGGATGCGTTAATTTCCGAACCTAACTTAGAGATTTCAATAGATAATTTTAATTCCTAAATGAATGAAACTAAGCCGATAATTGGAATTGTTGAAATAGTATTCTCAATATAAATCGTAATGTGGCTAAGCTCACGAATACATATCTTCCTCAAGTATGCTTCGTCAGTCAACAACTTTTGAAATTTGCCCCGTACAATCCTACTTTTCTAATAACCAGAAGTTTAACCCAGCTCTTGATTCTGGTCATTTGCGGTTCAAATCAATAACGTCGAAGGGCTAATTCATGACGTCATTACTTTGAACCAAAAATAACCAAAACCGCTTGAATGCAATTGGTTAACCAACATGATAACTAGTTATCCGCTTGAATTGATTTATTTTGAAGAGTATCTTAAATTTCGCGGTTTTTTAATATTGAATAAAATAAAGATGGCGCACTGAATTCGTCTTGGTATTTGACATTTAAGAAGTTTGATGTATGACATTTATAAAAATGGCTTCGTACACGATACAACGCGTTCAAATTGTTGAGGTAGTTTATGAAAATTAGCGTTATGTAAAAAAAGTTTCTAGAAAATTACGTGAATTTTATGGTTTACATAACCCTCCACCTGAAAGCACTACTGGTCGAATTATTGAAAAATTTCAGGAGACTGGTTCGGTGGATGTTGAAAAAAGTGAAAAATGCAGTCGTAGCGCTCGTTCACAAGAAAATACTGATTTGGTTCGTGAAAGTGTTACTGAAGACCCTGAAATGTCCATAAGACGACTTTCACAATAAGTTGGACTTAGTGGGTCCTCGAAATGGCGTATTTTAACCAATGATTTAGCTCTGAAGGCATACAAGGATCAAATTACACAGGAACTAAAGCTGTTGGATTCTTCGAAACGTCGATCAATTGTCAATTTCATCAATGAACAACCAGCTGGATAATCTCTATAAAGGGTGATGTCAATTGGACACGAAGATCATGTGATTTGACGCCGTTTGACTATTTTCTTTGGGATTATGTGAAAAGCCAGGTTTATAAGAATAATCCACAATCGATTTCAGAACTAAAGAATGAAATTATCCGTGTCATTAGAGAGATGGAGCCCGGATTATGTCTAAATTCCATTTAAAATTCTAACAGGAGAGTGGACGTCTGCAGAGCTGCAATAAAAGACATTTGAACAGTTGCTTCTCAGTTGTTCAGCTGTCTATAGGAAAAGGTTGTTGTATCTTGGTTCGTATTTCTTGAAACGGGAGCAAATAATAGGCGTAGCATCCAAAAAAGTGGTTGGGTTTACTGAGACTTAGTTACCCGAATGCACAATAGACCTGAATCAACACCCGATATTAGCGTGGAAGGGAGAATTAACCTTATAAAATCCCGCCCAAATTGATTTAATAAATAACGACCAAGCTAGTGAAAGCTGTTTTTCAATATATAAAATCTCGAATCCTGGATGAGGAAGAAAAAGAAAAATTGTTACAACACCATTCAATTGACTACCGTAATCTATTATTACCTCCACTTATTCCTCAAACTTCAACGTCTTAAACACTATATTTCGACGTACAACCTACAATCTTCCACACGGAACATAGAATCGAAGATCTCTCCAAATATGGATCATCTCTAATTTTTCTAATGTTTGTTTTGATCCGCTCCGTAACACTAACCCGAGTTTATCACGAATCGCGCGCCATCTATGCAAGCCTAGAAAACCAGCAGGTAGTTTATAATTGTACATTATTGGGATGCTATTACACGGCTTATGAACTACTCTAATAAGGGTTATTAGACGGATAGCTATCGCTTTCACGCCGCTTAAAAACGCGCTGAAAACGCTCTGATGATCGGCAGTTTTTATCAGAATGGATTCGTGCCCTACATTTTTAGAGAAATGTTTTTTTTTATACCGTGATGGAAGGAGCTGATGCAAAATTGTAGGCTTGTGGAGTCACCCCTTAAGTGGCATGTTTATATTTCTATGGTTGGCACACTCTTTATTCCTTCAAAATGAACTGTGTCTCTCAAATGTTAGAGGGCATCGAAATTTCTACAATTTCTGAATATAATACAACATTTTCGTTATTTTGCCATAGCTTTAAAATTACTGGAATACCCTTCCGGAACAATAAACTACCAACAAAACAGTGAAATAATTGGGTTTACGAACATCAAATGGAATCGAAAATGTAAGCACGAAGCATCGAATAACTAAACAGTAACAGAACGATGTTGCCAAACTGACAGAATTGCCTATAGCAGACTCTAGCGTTAGTAGCATAATCAAAGATAAGGGACGACGATTTGAGCATAAAAGGGGTACCGTTGATCAAATATCCCAATACGGAATAAAGAAACGGCACAATTTCGCAACGCCGAATGTTGTTCGCGTGCATAAACAGATTCTACTTGGCTGTGTCAACAAATTGGTGAAGGCATCTCTAGGTTTACTTTTTACTATGAGGTTGAAATACTTTTTATTCCGTCAGTAAGAACTGTCAGCGTCAGATGTTGGAGTACATAGAAAATATTGAAGCATAAGGCAGTCCATAGATCTGTTACGATCGGCTTTTCAGTATGGCCGCTGGGAGTTAAGAGTAAACAAAAATATTCCATTCATGAGTTTGGTAGTGATTTATCAATTATTATCAATATTTTGTCAGAATTGTCGATTTGACTATGCCTTTGTATTGTTCCTTGTTACGTAGTCAATTATGGAAAAAGCAGATCGTTAAAAAACTGATTTTTTATAGTAACTTCCAGCGGCCATCCTGAAAAAAGGCAATCAGCTTTATATTGGACTGGTCTATTGATAGCATCTCGGGCTTTTTCATGCTAACAGATCTCAGTTTGCCGATGACACTATCATTTATTTCTGTAAAACTTCTGGTATAAATTGCACAATTGAAATGATATAATACGCCAGAATACTGTGTTACATATTTCATCAATTCATAAACTGATTCGTTCCCATTCATTCATTTCCAGAATAAGTGACGTAAGCAATTTAAACCTCCGCCTCTACTCTATGAAACCAAGCCACACTAACGAACTTCTATGACTCGACGTAGATTCCTATATTTATTCGTCTTCACGCAAATCCGGTCTGACGTCGCAAAAATCACTCT
This sequence comes from Propylea japonica, assembly GCA_013421045.1. Classification (NCBI taxonomy): domain Eukaryota; kingdom Metazoa; phylum Arthropoda; class Insecta; order Coleoptera; family Coccinellidae; genus Propylea; species Propylea japonica. The sequence continues at coordinate 11,866,873 of CM024247.1, forward strand.
CTCTAACTGCCTTAGCGTAATAAACGTCCAAATTAAATCACTGTCAATTAGTCGCCGCCTTAAAACGACTACAAATCAGTTTTGTCTTCTTGCTCTGTGCTCGGACATAGAGCCATTAGACCGTGATTGATGCGCCGTCTGTGGTCGATAAGGCCCCTTCTGCACGCTCATGCGGTCGTAACAGGTAACTGTGAGTTTTTTGTCGCGATGACGCGATAGCTGGACTTGAAGCGGTATATGGACTTATGGGTATTGCTTTTGGGCTTGGACGGCGCAAAGGTTATGGGCCTGGGTGGGTTCACAGATGGAGAAGACGCGAATAAGGAAAAGGAATGGGTGGAATTAGTCCGAATGACGTTGGGTGAAGAATCTTGCATTGCTATACATTGAACCCTTATATTGTTTCTCTTTTTTTGCTGTTAGTTTTGTTTGAGTTAAGAGTTTATAGGTTATGTGACCTCAACTCCATTATCTGTTACAATAATGATAATATTATGTATAGTCCGTTCACGTTTGAGATCATAGTAGACGTTTGTTCATTTATCTGAAGTTTGCAGAATTTGCTGTCATAAAGTAAAATAAAGTGAACGTTGCCGATTGTACCCGGCCTCGTCCGACGACCTTCCGATTTATCAGAGAACTCTATGGCCTATTGACAACATTGCGTATCAGTCTGACAAGAAAATAAACATAACCTGAAATTTTAATATACACAGTGGAATATGCCAAATTTCCATGGCCAACCGACGGCTCAAACTATACGCCAATTATTTCTATAGCAGCAATAGTAATTTTTTTAATTCTGTGGTTTATTGTGGAAGTTATATCTGTTCATTATAACTCATATCTTGAAGAGCAGAATCGTGTGATAAAATTTTAGTTCTGCAAAGTTTGCATGGTTATATTTCTGGTCACTCAAAAATCAAAGTAACTAAGAGGCTAACACACTGGTCAGTAAGAGGACACAAATGCAACTTGCTGGCCCATAACCTTTTTGAGGTATGCAGCTATGAGAAAAAGTTTAAGGAGAAAGAAGAAACAGAAAGAAGAGCACTCTGGGGCATCTTCCGAGAATGAATAATTCCAAAAAGTTAAGTCGGAACTTGAAAACTACAATGTACAAATCTCAGTGAGAATAAGTTATTTTCCCTCATCAGGACATCGTCACTTTATAGGAAGCACATAATTTGAATTGGCTCAAAAGAAACTGGCGAGTGTAGATTCTGTGGAGAACATTCCCTGAAGAAGGAAATTTTTCGAAAACATTCTTCATTAAACTTTCTATTGCAAGGGCCCTCATGAAATTTTGTACAAGTGTTTCTGCTGTTCTTGGGCAGCTGAATAAATCTCGACAAATAAAATTTCAAATCTCTGTAACACGAAACAACGTCACTTGAGTCGAATTTTGGCGAGCTGTGGTTACATGTAACTATCTAACTATCACGTGATCATTTGACAGTTAATACACGTATTTTCTGTCAAATGATCACGTGATAGTTAGATAGTTACATGTAACCACAGCTCGCCAAAATTCGACTTTGATCATCATCAGTTATTAAAAGAATAACCCAAATCTTAAAAGAAGAAGAATGTAATTTAATTCTATGGTTCTAACCTAGATCGTCAATGACATATCGATTTCCTCCAATATGTAAAATAAAAGCATATTCATGCCAAGGAGAGACTACCAAGATGTTATCGGCCCATTTAGTCCGTAAAAAACTCCAATGAAATAAAATAGTTGCTTTCCAAATCAGGTTAGAGGATTCACACTCTATAAAGTTGATCGTTGATGGGTGGACACATCCTGGAAGTCGAGAAATAAACGCGATCGTTTTACATGTCGGTTAAATTAACGCGAGAGACACATTCACGATTGATAGAAAGGTCACTGGGCGACTTGAGGTCACATTCTTTAGGGACGGTCTTTGGTTAAACACAATCCTTTGTTGTCGATCAACACCTGCGGTTGTCGCTGCTAAGTAGGTTGTCGCGAAACCAATTTTATACGGGGCGTTATTCCTTCTTGAAACCTTTGTTTTTTTGATATTTTCTACCGTTGTCCTAAAAATCCCCTAAATTCTTGTCTATGTCAATTCAATATCCTCAACTTGTGACTGTTTGGTGCAGTTTGTGTTCCGGCGGAGTCATTGGACCTTACTTTTTCGAAAATGTACTGGAGCAACAGTTACGGTGAATGGATTGCGCTATCGAGAGACGATCAATGATTTTTATATGGCCGAAATTGGATAGTATGGATCTGGAAAACGTTTACTTTCAACAAGAGGGCGCTACGTGCCACACAATCAACAAACAATTGATCGTTTGCGGGAAAAGTTTCCGGGCCGTGTTATCTCTCGAAGAGGTGATCACAATTGGTCACCGAGATCTTGTGATTTAACTCCTTGCGACTTCTTCTTTTGGGGCCACGTGAAAGAGAAGGTCTACGCCAATAGCCCAGCGTCGATTCAAGACCTCAAATATGGAATTCGTGAGGCTATCGAGTATCGAGGACATAGGGCAGCCAGTTTGCAATTTGGTTATGGAAAATTTCATTAAAAGGATATGGTCCTGTAAGCGCCATCGTGGTGGTCATTGGCCCGATGTTATTTTCCACTATTAACGGTATAGCTTCTTCTTTATAATGAAATGAACATCCGATCATCATTATATTGAAAAATGCCATTTTTCTTTGAATATCAAAATAACACCTCTTATTGGAAAACCCTTCATTTACTGTTGAAAAGCAGATGACGAATTGGCAACGTTGCAACTTAGGTGGGTGACGAATTGGCAACGTTGCAACTTAGGTAGATGACGAATTGGCAACATTGCAACTAAGGTGGATGACGTTTTGGCAACGTTGCAACTTTTCGACCAATCAAAAGACGACGTAACAGCTTGTAGAAAGTTTTCCTGGTTCAAAAAGGCTCATTAGATTCGACATTCTCACATTTTTTTCTCGGGAAGTAGTGAAGGTTCGTATAATGCTTTCGCTATAATTATATTTTTAGGAATAAATTGAAAATCACCTTGAATTTTTATTGATTTTTTATGTTAAATCCATAGATTTCCTGATAATTCAGTAGTTTTCACGTGCTTGTTTTATCAAAGAGCATTTAGGTAATCGTACGTGAAGAAAAACGTAATTTATCGATATCGGTGTTTTAACAACCCCTCACGACTCGCTTCTCCACACTGAGTGTTACAACCAAACGTGACAGAGTCGAATTTCATTATTCTAATCGCGAAAAATTTTTAATTTGTGAAGTTTAAGTGAATTATTCATTTCAAATTTTCTACCGTCTTAAACCTCACCAAGTTTTATGCCAACTTTTGGACTCAACGCAAATTATATCTTATTACGACACTTCAAGCAACAACGCGGAACTCTAGTGCAACATTTGCTTCGTTAAAGTATACGCTTGGTCATCGCGTTACATAATTATTGTCTTCAGTCATCGGTCAGTGTTACTTTTACCGAATGCTTGTAGCACTAGAAGATACAAAATTACGATCAGTATGTTAAGCCAAGGAATATTTTAATTATTTTCTATGATCGTGGGTAGGTTCGTTACTTATGAGAAAGTCGAGAGTGACGTGAAGAGCAATTAATCGCATCTGCTGTTTATTTTTCGCGAAAGTGGTCAAGAGATCTGAGAAATTTGCACTCGAGAAACGAACAGTACATTGCATAATAGTTGTTTCATGGAAAAAACCTGGTTTTTCAATGAAAAGTTTCTTTTTTGAATGAAAGAAACTCGAGAAAAGCTCTGACGTCGCCTGATTTGTTTCGAAAATCCAAGAATATTGTTTCCTCATAAATATATTTTTTTTAATCGTACAATTATAAAATTTTTATTTTTTGGTAGATCCTCTGAAGTTAAAATCAAGACGAAATTTAGAGCGAATATGCCCGTCATTGTCTCGGTTTTAAATGTCAAGCTTGACATGGAATGGATTTGTAATTTCGTATATATTTAAAAATCAATAAGAAGAACTATTTCTTCAAAATTTCAAACATTTTGTAGTGAAATCTTAATGTTTTGTAAATACGTGTAGTTCCATTTTCAGTAATTGCGTAGTTTCTACTTGTCAAATGTCAATAGTCACTAGTCACTAGTCAAATGTCAATGTCAACAGTGACAGTTGCCAGGTAGCGGGCTATTCGAAATTGAATCTCTCTTAAATGAAAATCCTTTTCATTGCCTGCATTATTGTCCTTTTTTTCTTGAGAACTGTTCTGTGATGCACCACTGTTATTTTATTGAATCATATGAAAAATGTATAAACAAAGTTATTTCAAGAAACGAAAAACTTATAACCTAGAAAATTGTCGTGGGAAATCTATACCATGGTTGAATAGACCCAGTAAACGCACAATGAAGAAATTAATAATTGAAATCGAGAGTCAAACGTGCTAAAAGAATCTGTAAAAAGCGTTTATTGTTTTCGATAGCAATTATTAGAGTTAATAGACCCGATTTCTCGTGAGAACTACCAGAGTATGGCAATTTAAAAGTGATACACATACATAAATTTAACTATTGATGAGCGTTTTTGCAACTTTTCGTGTTGGATAACAATGCAGTCTCGGTTACGTTGGAAAAATGAGACAATGGTGGTTGGTAAAGAGTATTATAGTCTATTTATAGCATTAATACACAGATAGGAAAATATATCAGTTCTCGATGCAATTGACCAAAGAAAGTTGTTATATTTCGAATAGCAGCGTCAATGATAGGATACGCAAACTCAATGAAACTGGGTAGGAACAACGAGGTCTTTTGAGTCTGAGTTCCTGGTCACTCAGGAATCAAAGGAAAAGAAGAGGCACACTAGACAGAAAGGGAGCACAAATGACACTTACTGGCCCAGAAGGTTTTTAGGAGAAGGAAACGCTGAAAGAGAGCACTCTGTAGGAATCTTCCATGAATGGATCATTCCAAAAAGATCCTTCGAAACTTTAAAACTGCAAGTATTTGGATCTCAATAAGAATAAATTACTGGCTTTCTAACAGGATATTGTCGCTTAAGGAAGCAGATGATGAAAATAGCTCAACAGAAATTGACGAGTGTTGATTCTGTGCGCGGATCAAGCCTCTATGGATTCCTCTCAGATACTGTAGTTCATTGAAGCTCTGAAACTGCTGGGCGAGCTGAAGCGCAGTTACGAAAATAGCTCTGATGGTTCGCAGTGTGAAAATCTACAATCTTGTCTCGTTTTTTGCCATAATTCTGAAAATACCGTTCCAATCAATTTGAAACTGAGCAGTTAGCTATAAAATATAGAGACGTGAAAGATTTCGACATAAATATCACAAGGTCCGACGATAACGGAATTGAAAAAACTTGAAAATTTTTCAACATGTATTTCCATTAGCATATTCCCCCGAAATAATCGATAGTTTCAAGGCATTTTAGTTTTAACTAGCGAGATTATCTAAACTGAACTAATTAGGGTCAATCAGCTGCAATTTTATCTATATTTAATTGCTTACGATTTTAATTATTATCATTTCCATTTATGTTTCATCATCAACTACTAATAAACTACTGGTTTTGATGATTCTTGATTCAGATATGTCATTGATTTACTATGAATGTACTTGTTAAATTGTTTTCATCACGTCTTGAAAGGGAAATAGAAACTATAAAAAGTAAATATGCGGGGCCATTTAATTGTAAGAATGAAGCGGATGTAAGGGATATTTCTTCAATAAAAAATTACTACAACTATAGGAATTGTAGATACAAATTAACTGCACACCTGTTCTTGTCTGTAATATGCAGGATGTTCAATCAATAAAAAATGAAATTGTCATGAATTTTAGTTGATTTAATCATGAATACATTATTTCAAATGCCTGAACTGCAAGTGAAAATATAAAATATGAATGTAGAGAACAATACAATCGATAAAAAACAACAAATATCAAACTCATACTTCACAGCTAGCCTATCAACGTTCAAAGAACCTACAAAGAAGTACAGTGGAACTTCCCTATAACGAATGCGCCAAATCCGCAAAAAAATTCGGTATACAGAAATTTCGTTTTACAGAAAATTTTTCGCACAACTTTTATACTAGCGTAATGGTTAGATTGAAACCAAACAGCCAGGGGTGCATTTAAACCTGTTTCAGAAGGATCTCTCTGGCCGCCGTAAAGATTAAGTTTAAGGAGGGATTTATTACGTACTTCCAGAAAAACCCACACTTATACCTTTTTACCAATACCCATTCAAAGAGTGATGTTCTTTGAATATTTCGTTATAGAGAGAATTTACTTCGTTTTAGAGGGTGTTTTTAACATGGTATTTGGATACAAGGTGCAATGTCTTGTACGAAATTCGTTATACAAAGAAATTCGTTATAAAGACGTTCGTTATAGGGAAGTTCCACTGTATATATAATCCAGAGCATCAACAGACAGCTGTTTCGACATATCAGTGCGTTGTTTCTGTTATAATACCAGGGGCCTATTGCACCAACATACTTTGTAACTTTTCACTTTGCACTTTGCATTCTGACAAATTCCAATAGTGAAAAATAATAATATTGCACAACATTTCTCCCAATGTTTAATTTCTGCGAAGTGGTTCTCACTTTCCACCTGACTTTTCACATTGAACTTTTCAATTATGAATGCGTTTCGTGCAATGTAATTCATTTGAAAAGTGAAAAGTGCGAAGTGAAAAGTTGCAAAGTATTTGGTGCAATAGGCCCCAGATCATCAAATATAGGAGTTCTGGAGTACCTTGAATCTTTCAGAAGTATCTCCTGAGCCTCAATAGCTGTCTGTGGATGCTCTGCATGATATTTACCTATTTGTGAGTTCTGTGAACGTTGACGAGACCAGTTCCGAAGTATGAGTTCGATATTCGTTTTTATAGATTGATTTTATTCCAACGATTATTCTTAACTTCCATATTTCTTGATATCCATTAACTCAGAGATGATTTTTTTTGCGATATTCGATGAACAACCTGTATAAATTACGTTCACCGAGTGATTGTTGACATTATTTTATTGAAACATTTAGTTGCAGTTGCAATGAATGAAAAGTTATTGATAAATAGGCTGCTGTTGACTTTTTTCATTCGAATAAATTATTATAATATAAATTTTTACGTTATTTTCACTGTTATCGTTGCAGATTAATGAATACTTTCAATTTATTGAAGTGATTCAGAGTAATCTATAGATAGAGTAAAAATCGAACATCGAATTAAGCTTTGATTCCTCGAAAATTCTATCGTTAACTGAGGATTTAAATTATTAGCTTCCTAAGATGTTCCAAAGGTGTTTATTTACTCGAATTGGTTTTTCAGATCTGTTATATCAGGGATCATTTGCAATAAATCAAGTCCAATGCCTTGATATTCTATAAATATTTTTCTGAAAGCTGGAATATGAATTATCTATTCAAGTCTCGATTCGATTCAGAACAGACTTCGTATAAGTCTGTTCTGAAGAAAAAGTGAATTTTGGATTTTCACGTGCTGTTTACATTTGATTATTGTCGACTTGAAAATACTTTAGGCAAAGAGTTCCTTCATCCTCAAGGCTTCGCCTAAAATTTCAGGACGAAATATTCACTAGTTCTCCAAAAACTTCTAATAGGCCGACTTAAAAGGAAAACTCTGTATGTCTATCATTTGTTGGCATTATCAGCCAATTTGAATAAGTAGTTTGTTGTTAATAACTGAAAAGATAGTCACGTTTTTGTGTGTTTTTCCATTTTTGACTTTTGAAAAGAACGGAATGAAGAATCTGTATTGAATTTAGAGTTAAAAATGGAATAAAGTGCTCCAAGGCACTTGACATGTTGACTGTGGCATTCGGCGAGTCTACTTTGTCTCAAAAGAGTGCTTATAAGTGAAACAAGCGCTTTACTGAAGGTCGAGAAGATGTAAATGACGGTAAACGTCCTGGAGTTGCAACCACGTCAACAAGTCAAGAAAACATCTAAACATTGAAAAAAAATGTTTTGGAAAATCATCGATTCACTATAAGGGAAATTGCAGAGAATGTTGGAATATCAATATACTCATGAAATGCAATTTTCTTGAGTGTTTCAGTTTTGAGCATGAAGGGTATGGCAACGAAAATCACGCCTATGCACCAGTTTATATATCAGTGGTTGTTCGTGATTTTTTTTGGCAAAAAACAGCACCGTCAAAATGGCTCAACCACCTTCTTCACCAGATTCGGCTCCCTGCGACCTTTTTTTCGTATTCCCAAAACTGAAGAGACCAATGAAAGGAAGGCGTTCTGTCACAATTAATGAGATAAAGTTAGAATCGAAGAATGAGCTAAGGCCATACCGAAAAGTACATTTAAGAAGTGCTTTGAGGATTGGAAAAGGCGCTGGCATACGCGAATTATATCTGAGGAGGATTATTTTGAGTGGGCCCAAATTGATATTGATGGAATAAATACTTTTCACAAAAATTCAAAATGTACTCTTTCGCTTTTGACCAGATCTCGTAGATTGATATTCATTTTTGGTTTCTCCATGGCAACGTTTAAAACAAGGTCAATTTAGTTCCAAACTCTTGTTCATACCAAATAATCTTGGTTATATGTCATCGAACAACCAGTCTCAGTCAAAGAAAAACAATTCTATAGTTTTCAGTTCGTCAATAGATCATCAGAAGAATATTTCTTTCCAATTAGATCACCAAAAATTCCCAAACACCCCCATCTTCCGCAAAAATTGGCAACACCTCGGACAACATCATCTTTTTCGTCGAATCTATCACGAACTTACAAAACTAGCGATCCCAGTAGCCTCAGGCAGCAGCCATCGCCAGAATTTCAAGGTGAAATCCGATCGTTGTTGAGAAACCCTTTGACATTTGAGGAAAACAAAAGAAACACTGACATATCGCGCGCTACTTGACGAGGTCGTCTACGACGCACACACTCACACACTTCGCTCTCTGGCGCGGTCCGCGTTCGACTGGTTCGGTTTCTGTGGCTCGCGGACCGTCTGTGATCCGAAGAAGGAGAAATGGTAGCGCACTGTGGTCGGTGGTCGAAGGAGCTGGAAGGATCGGAATCTATGCGGGAGTCATAGATAAGGTGGAGGGTTGTGGTTTGAAGGGGTGGATTCATGGCAGGATATGATTCTGTGGTAAGGTCATGGAGGTTTTGGAGGTTTGTGGTTTGAAGGAAAGGATTTTGTGCAGGATATTCTATGTGAGGATAACTTTAACTCGATACTGTGGGAAAAAGAAGAATGGAAAACTCAAAACTTAGAAATAAAAATGTTCCTTTTGATGAAGCAATTCATAGTTAAAATCAATAGAAAAAACCCCATCGATCACTCTAGGTAGCTACATCAATAATTACAATAACAAACCCAAACTTTTTGTATTCCCTACTTGAATAGGACTCATCTAACCGTCATGGCATGCTGCGATGCATCTAACAGCTGCTCGTTCTTTCATACGATTGCTATCGCAGTCGAACCGTGTCAAAGAGAGCAAATATCGAACCTTGGGATTGGGGATTGTGAAAAAAGATCGATACGGATAAGAATAATTATCTGATATGTATAAATTTTCGTGTCACAATGTTGTCCGTGCTCCTCCGAAACGGCTTTAACCGATTTTTACCAAATCTTATAATATGCGTATTCAGTAGGTCTGAGAATCGGCTACTATCTATTTTCCATACCCCTAATTGATAAGGGTTGTTCACCCTTTTTTTAATTTTTGGACGAAATTATTTAATACAACCCTAGATTTTTACTTTTTTATCATCAACCCCTATTTTTTTATAGCAATTTTAGTAATTTATGGTGGTATTCTGCTTTCATTGGTAAGCCAATCTGTAACTTTTCATAAGCTTACAGGAAATTGCAATTCTGGGCCTCTTTTAAGCATCTGTAGCTTACAGAAATCGTTAATATTTTACGAGTTACGTTGAATTGTTTTCAATTTTCCTGTAAGCGGTAGGAAATAATTTTCGGAAAAAATTATTTCGGATCAAAATTTCTCAGAATAAAACTTCTCAGAAAAAAATTTTCTCAGAAAAAAATTTTCAAGAAAAAAATTTCTCAGGAAAAATTTTGTCAGAAAAAATTTCTCAAAAAAAAATTTCTCAAAAGAAATTTCCTCAGAAAAAAATTTCTCAAAAAAAAATTTCTCCGGAAAAATTTTTTTGGAGAAATTTTATTCGAAAAAAATTTCCTCAGAAAAATTTCTCAGATAAAGATTTCTCGAAAAAATTTTCTACGAAAAGAATTTCTCAGGAAAATATTTCTGAGAAAAAATTCTCAGAAAAATTTGAGGTCAACAAATCAATCAAAAGTTTTTGAGGTCAAAATTTTCTGAGGTCGAAATTTTTGAGGTCGAAATTTTCTGAGGTCAAATTTTTTTGAAATTAACATTTTTGAGGTCAACATTTTTTGAGGTAGAATTTTTGTGGTCAATATTTTTGAGGTCAAATTTTTTTGAGGTCAACATTTTCTGAGGTCAAAATTTTTGAGGTTAACATTTTTTAGGTCAATTTATTTTAAGGTCAAAATTTTTTGAAGGCAACAATTTTTGAGGTCAACTTATTCTGAGGTCAACATTTTTGAGGTCAAATTTTTTTGAGGTTAACATTTTTGAGGTTAACATTTTTGAGGTCAACATTTTTGAGGTCAAAATTTCTAAAAAAAATTTCTCCGGAAAAATTTTTTTGGAGAAATTTTATTCGAAAAAAATTTCCTCAGAAAAATTTCCCGAAAAAATTTTCTCCGAAAAATTTTCTTTGGAAAAATTTTCTTCGAAAAGAATTTCTCAGGAAAATATTCTGAGAAAAAAATTCTCAGAAAAATTTGAGGTCAACATTTCTTGAGATCAAAAGTTTTTGAGGTCAAAATTTTCTGAGGTCGAATTTTCTGAGGTCAAATTTTTTTGAGGTTAACATTTTTGAGGTCAACATTTTTTGAGGTAGAAATTTTTGTGGTCAACATTTTTGAGGTCAAATTTTTTTGAGGTCAACATTTTCTGAGGTCAAAATTTGTGAGGTTAACATTTTTTAGGTCAATTTATTTTGAGGTCAAATTTTTTGAAGGCTACAATTTTTGAGGTCAACTTATTCTGAGGTCAACATTTTTGAGGTCAAATTTTTTTGAGGTTACATTTTTGAGGTCAACATTTTTTGAGGTCAAAATTTCTAAAAAAAATTTCTCCGGAAAAATTTTTTTTGGAGAAATTTTATTCGAAAAAAATTTCCTCAGAAAAATTTCCCCAAAAAATTTTCTCCGAAAAATTTTCTTTGGAAAAATTTTCTTCGAAAAGGATTTCTCAGGAAAATATTTCTGAGAAAAAAATTGTCAGAAAAAATTTGAGGTCAACATTTCTTGAGATCAAAAGTTTTTGAGGTCAAAATTTTCTGAGGTCGAAATTTTTGAGATCAACATTTTTTGAGGTTGAAATTTTCTGAGGTCAATTTTTTTTGAGGTCAACATTTTTGAGGTCAACATTTTTTGAGGTCGAAATTTTTGTGGTCAACATTTTTGAGGTCAAAATTTTTTGAGGGCAACAATTTTTGAGGTCAACTTATTCTGAGGTCAACATTTTTGAGGTTCAAAATTTGCTGAGGTCAAATTTTTTGTGATAAAAATTTTTGAGGTCAACTTGAGGTCAACATTTCTTGAGGTCAATTTTTTTTGAGGTCAAAATTTTCTGAGGTCGAAATTTCTTGTGATCAAAATTTTTGAGGTCAACATTTTTTAAGTCAAAATTTTTTAGGTCAAAATTTTTTGTGGTCAAAATTTTTGAGGTCAAAATTTTTGGGGGTCAAAATTTTTGAGTTCAAAAGTTGTTGAGGTCAAATTTTTTCCTGAGAAATTTTCTTTTGAGAAAATTTTTTATGAGGAATTATTTTCTGAAAAATTTTTTCCGAGAATTTTTTTTTGAGAAATTATTTTCTGAGACATTTTTTTCTGAAAAAATTTTTCTTGAGAAATTTTTTCCTGAGAAAATTTTTCAGTACATTTTTTGTAACAAAACTTTCACGGAAAATTTTCTTCGGAAAACTTTTTTCGGATGAAAATTTTTTTCGGAAGAAAATTTTTCTCGGATCAAATTTTTTTCGGAACAAGATTAGACAAATATTGATACCTCATTGTATAGGTGAATTAAAACTTTACAAATGCTCTATTTGATCACTTTCTTCTATATCCTAACGTTTTCGAAAATTTTCAAATAAACTTAGTAGCAGACCAAAAAAAAGACATTTTTTCATCTTTCGTTGACAATACATCGGTCTCTTTCTATCCGATTGAAATAATTAATACCTCATTGTATAGGTTATTTAATTCTCTACAAATTCCCTTTCGACCACTTTCTTCTATAACCTACCGTTTTCGGAATTTTCCGAATAAACTTGGTAGAAGATGAAAAAATACATTTTTTCATCTTTCGTTGGAAAAAATCGGTCTCTTTTCATCCGATTTAAATGATTTGTACCTCATTGTATAGGCAAATTAATTCTCTACCAATGCCTTTTTGAACAATTTCTCCTATAATCTCAGTGGGCACCAATTTTCCCAATGGAAAACACTATAACTTAATCGCAACCACAGAATACATCCAAACCATCATGTACCAATCGACGAAATCCCAACAAAACAACAACGCGCGTTCGCAAAATCTTTCTCAAATCATCAGGCACGTTTAGGATTCAAGAACCCAGCATGGGTCGCGCTGATTCATACACCTCGTCTCGTTTTCGCGTTCACAAAAAACCCACGCGTCTTTCGAGCTGCCTGCATGGAACCCAGTACCCAGTCCTACCGGTAGGTAGGTACCTGTTGTTACAACTTTTTAGGCATACGCCATATTAAACTGGTTGGGTTCGAACGCCGAATTGTTCCTAAGGCCCCAGGCATAGAGTTTACGTATGTAATTTAATACGGTTTTTCTTCTTTTTGGTTATTACGGTAGCGCTATTCGATAATGGGCCGGTTGGCCTGCGGGTTTGTATTATACAGATCGGTAGGTGTTATTAATTGAGGTTAGGTTTTGTGAGAATTTCTGAGATTTTTTGTTGGAATCATTTGCATGCTCCCCCTGGTGGGTGTCGGTATTACTAGAAATGTTGGCATAATATATACACATCGTCAAGGGGGTTACCACACCCAATAAATTCTCAACTTGTTGAATGTAACATGACAATTTTTGTGTGCCGAATCTTCACTAAAAGGTTTTCCAATAACACGGCCCGCAAAAGATCAATGGTTTCGTTACTTGTGTGTCACGTAGCGCCGTCTTGTTGAAAGTAAACGTTGTTTAGATCAATACTATCCAATTTCGGCAGTGAAAAATCATTAATCATCTCTTGTTAGCGCAATCCATTCACCGTAACTGTTGCTCCAGCCTCATTTTCGAAAAAGTAAGGTCCAATGACTCTGCCGGACCATAAACCGCACCAAACAGTCACACGCTGAGAATAGAGAGACTTTTCAACAATAACTCTTGGGTTTTCCGAGCTCCAGATGCGACAATGTTGCTTGTTGACGAAGCCACCGAGGTGGAAATGGAACTCATCACTCAAGATTATTTTTTTAGGAATTCCGGATCATTTTCATGCATTTCAACGACCCAGTCAGCAAAAACACGACGTTATTGATGATCGGCCGGCTTGAGTTCTTGTGTTAACTGAACTTTATATGCCTTAAGACCTAACTCTTTATGCAAAATACGGTGTAATTACGTTTGTGGAATGCCTAATTCCAAAGAACGACGAGGAATGGACTAACCTGGGTTTTCTTCAACACTTTCAGCTACAGCAGCAATATTCTGGGCTGTTCTTAAGCGACGTGAACGGATTTTATTCTTCTCATCACTAACTTGTCCTAACAGCTCGAATTTTTCCACCAATTTCTTTATTGCGGTCCGACAAGGTGCTTCACGACGACCCAAAAATGTTCGAGTTTTCGAACCGTCTCCGCCAAATTTTCACCATTATTATAGTGAATTTTAATGATTTCAATGCGTTCTTGAAGCGTGTATCGTTCCATTTTTATTCATGGCGTAGTTACTACTTGTCAAATGTCAAAAAATGACAGCTACAAACGTAACATCTACCGAAATAGCGGGCTATTCAAAGTAACACCTCTTATTGGAAAACGCTTTACGTAGAAAGCATCATTGAACCAATCATTGTTCCTCTAAGCAACGAATTTGGGGATCATTTCATTAATCAGGATAATAACGCAACACCACTCCGCATACGAAGGGTTCAAAACATTCTTCGAGAGAACAACATAAAACGCATAAAATGCGGGTGAAATAAAAGAACATTTTCATCTCATTTCCAGAACATAGATTATTTGTTTCTTGAGAAACTTAGGGGGCAAGACTTTTGACGATCTATGTATTCTGAGTCTGATACCTCATGAAATGTGTCAAAAGTGTCATGCAATGTCTTTATTTGTTATGTTTCTTGAATTCGTACTTATCTAGATGACAAAGTAGTGTATTCACCTATAAGATTGTGCGGACTTCGAAATTTCCGTTGTATAAATGCCGAGAAAACGCCAAGTGGATTCTAAACGTAGAAGAAAAACCTCAGCAACCCGTTTCAGAAGAACGTTTGAAGCTGCCATAACCTCAAATCCATTTTTAAATTTCTTCCTCTCCAAATGCAGGGTGAAAGGTAACGCTAAACTACATAAATTCGCCAAAAAGGCTGGAGAACAATGGAAGGAAATGACTTACCAAGAAAAAACGCCATATTACCTCCTAGCAGACAAGGCCAGAACTTCACCAGTTAGAAAAACGTTAAAAAAACGTAGGTATTCCGAGTCGGACATTGGTGAAGGCAGTTATTCCAAAATAACAGTAATAAAAAAACCAGAATCGAACATGAAGAGCAGTGTTGAAGCCATCGATGACCAAATAGAACAACCAAGTACATCAAAAGACATAAAAATCGAACAGCAAAATCCTGAGAATATTTCGAAAAGTCCTGTCGATCCATCTGTGGCCGACAACGCTCAAAATTCGGTAAAAAACGAGCAAAAAGACTCGATAAAACAGGTACCTTTCTTGAAACCATACAAGAGAAAAGATTCGATTTCATCACTCGACATATCATCTGCTTCCACAAGTTTTCACTCGATGGATTCTGAAGATTCAGTGCAGAAAGGTGCTAAATATCGCAGAAAACACCTACGGTGTTGGACCGACAGCTTCGACTATATGAGTTGATAAACTCAATAAATAATTGTAATTTTCAAGTGATAGTTTAATTATTTGACGTCATTCAATCAAAAAATCATTCTAAACTCTTCATATTGACTTTAATCACAGATAATTTATTGTTATTCTGTGCTTTTATCGTTACATATCATCTGTAGTTCTGATCATAGAACTATACAAACCATGGTATAAAAATCGTGCGGATGTTGAAGTGGAATATCTCCTTAACATCTATGTTCTAAAGGGTTTTCCAATAAGAGGTGTTATTTTGATATTCGAAGAAAAATGCCATTTTCAATATAAATGATCTGATGTTTATTTCATTATAAAGAAGAACCTATGCCGTTAATAGTGGAAAATAACATCAGGCAAATAACCACCACGACCACGCTTCAGGACCATGCCCTTTTAATGAAATTTTCCATAACCAAATCGCAAAGTAGCCTCACGAATTCCATCTCTGAGGTTTTGAATCGACGCTGGGCTATCAGCGTAGACCTTCTCTTTCACGTGGCCCCAAAGGAAGAAGTCGCAAGGTATCACAAGATCTCGGTGGCCAATTGTGATCACCTCTTCAAGAGATAACACGGTCCGGAAACTTTTCCCGCAAAACATCAATGATTTCGTTGCTTGTGTGGCACGTAGCGCCCTTAACCGAACTTTATAAGCCTTAAGACCAAAATCTTTATGCAAAATACGGTGTAATGACGTTTGTGGAATGCCTTATTCCTAAGAACGACGAGAAATGGACAAACCTGGGTTTTCTTCAACACTTTCGGCTACAGCAGCAATATTCTCGACTGTTCTTGAGCGACGTGCACGGGTTTCATTCTTCACATCACTAACTTGTCCCAACAGTTCGAATTTTTCCACCAATTTCTTTATTGCGGTCCGACAAGGTGCTTCACGACGACCCAAAAATGTTCTAGTTTTACAAACCGTCTCTGCCAAATTTTCACCAGTTTTATAGTGAATTTAAATAATTTCAATGAGTTCTTGAAGCGTGTATTGTTCCATTTTCATTAATGGCGTAGTTTCTACTTGTCAAATGTCAAAAATGACAGCTTCAAACGTGATATCTACCGAAATAGCGGGCTATTCAAAATAACACTTCTTGCTGAAAAACCCTTTATAACCTAAAATGGTTCACAAAAATAGAGATGACCACAGTCTACAGAACTTGTTTTATTTCGAAGTGTACAAACTAAAAATCATGACGATTTATATTTTATAAGATCACGTTTAGAGCCCGCATAGGTCTACGATATTCGCACAGGAATATAAATTTCAAAATTATGCACAAAAGAAAAGGCCAAGGACTGACGGAAAAAGAGAAATGAATTGAAAATGAGATGAATTTCTTGCTTTCATAACGTATGACTGTGGTGCTTATGTAAGTAATAAAGTTGCTATAAATGTAATACTAGTTATGTTACGCTTTTTGTATGGTAATTCAGAGTCGAAAATATTCATTTCTAAGAAATTACGTTTGTTACGCAATCGTATTGGAGCGATTGTTACAGGGTGTGTAGTTCCTGACCACCTTGAATGATCGATGGAAAAAACAGATAATGAGATAATACGATTGATATAGGTTTACTAATATGGACAAACAGGTTTTAGTTCTTTTGGTTTTTATTTAAAATTATATCACAGTATTATTGTGTTGTTTTTAAATGGCTGCTCAGCATATTGTAAAAAAATAATTACAGATTCTCAACGAGTTGATTATGCAGGTGGATTTTGTTAGTAAACCTTCGATTTTGATCACCTCTAGCCTACATTCAATAAAATTCTAGGTTAATATTTCTCTTCAAATTACAGTAGAGACTCGATATTCCGGATATTTACTAGTCCGGATTGACGTCAAGATTGTATTATGTCCTTATAATCCGGATTGCAAGAGCAAGACTCAATGATCCGAATTTCCGATCGTTGCATACGTGGTTTACGGTTCTAACTTGTCGTAACTCAATTTCTATGACGACGATCGGGCGTTCTTTTGGTATATAATAGTGCACAATGGTATAAGACAAAAAAAGTAAGACAAGAATAATTAATTAGTGAAATGGAATGGAATATTTCTACCTCCAAACCATACAGCTTTGATACAGCATATGGATCATAATGATATTAAATTAACAAAACTGAAATACCGAAAAGGCCTTTTAGCACATATTTTTTCGATCCTCGAAGACGGGGATAATGTTAGCAAATGCATTTAGAGCATAGATCAATTCGATGCAGTCTGTTTATTCCATAACTCATGGCAATTACTGATATTCAGCTTCTGAAAGATATACAGGTGAAAGCTATTGTTCAGCATTCTTTTTCCCTTACAGTAGAAAACGTAAAATATCTAATTATTCCAAATAATATATTTGTTTTATGGTTTCGATAATAAAGCCTATATTCATTTCAACCGTTTTTTTAAATTGCATCTTTACTAAATTGTAAGATTCCCCATTAATCCGGATCATCCCTTGCATTAATTGATCCGGATTATCGAGTCTCTACTGTATGTTTAAATCAATTTCAAGCGGATAACCAATAATAACTGCGGTTATTATTGGTTCAGCCCTTGGTTATTCCCTTTTTGTTTTGACAGAAATGTTTCGAAGAGAAAATATTACTGAAAAATATACAGGAGGACACTATCCAAAAGATTAAAATTCACATGTATTGATATCGCTGTGGTATTTGGCTATATCTCACACGTCACAGTAAAGTTAGCTATTAATTGTAACACAAAGCTTTTCTTATTATCCAAGTAAATAAAGAATGTTTTGTTTCACTCAAATAATATCAGCAATCTTTAAGAACTTCGGACAATTCTTTTTTAAATATTATTAACAAGTCAGAAGCTTTTGGATGCGTTAATTTCTGAACCTAACTTAGAGATTTCAATAGATAAGTTTAATTCCTAAATGAATGAAACTAAGCTGATAATTGAAATTATTGAAATAGTTTTCTCGATATAAATCGTAACGTGGCTAAGCTCACGACTAAATATCTTCTTCAAGTATGCTTCGTCAGTCAACAACTTTTGAAAATTTGCCGCGTATACAACCCTACTTTTCTAATAACCATCAGAAGTTTAAGTTGAGTCTGATCATTTGCGGTTCAAATCAATGACTTCGAAGGGCTAATTCATGACGTCATTACTTTGAACCAAAAATAACCAAAACCGCTTGAATGCAGTTGGTTAACCAAAATGATAACCAGTTATCCGCTTGAAATTGATTTTAGTTGATTCAACATTAACACTATCAAAATTGATCTGAACCGGATATAGTTGTTTGAGATACTTCAAAAACAAGCAAAACTCTATTTACATTCAGTCCCGAGATGAGAAAATAGATGATGATTGCAGTAATCGAATTTCGGCTGATTAAGTGGTTTTATTTCACTTTGCGGAACAGTTGAGAATCTGTTATCGAAAAAACTATTACTCGTCATAATAATTTATCATTAAGTTTACTTTTCTCACGAATGCGCAAAACTTCCAAACAAATTACACACATTTCAAACAATCCGATTTCCTTGTTATTCGATCCATTTCAAGAACAAAGCGTTTCGTCAAGTTTGTTGAACCTTTCCAGGAATTAATGTTGCATCTCTGAACGATCTTCCTGCATTAGAAATGCGTCCAACGTCGATATCGATCGATAACAACATATTTATGAGCTCAGGTTTCGACTTCGTAAACGTGCGTAATCAATTTGTTTATTGAGGGTCAGTAAACTTCTTCACGTACGTGAATCACTGATATTCAGAGTAGGCAACTAATAATACACAGGTGTGTCAAGTAGGTTATCTTTCAAGTTTATATCTTACAGATTTCTGTATGATAAACAGTGTATGAATCATAGATGGCGCGAAATCCTATATTACAGATTTCTTCGTTACCATCTAAGTGGTTATTGCTACCGTACTCGAGATGGCGCTTAGAATGTTTATCGAACGCACGATTTAATTTAAATTATCCAAATGAAAACCAGAATGACTATAATTATCATCGCTTACCTTCTAGAACGTAAACGATGCTGCCTACATCTCCTTCGGTTATAATGATGCTTCCAGCCTTGTAGGCTTCGGGATACATGCAGTCGACTATTTCCTTAATTTGTGTCATCTCAAGGTTCTTCATGAAATCATTGTCTAAAATTGCTTCTCTGATGAGGTCCTTCGATCTGAAACAAGAAATGGGAATTTAGCGAGGAAAACATGGATTTGTTCAGGTCAATTTTTTTTATAAATTTCACTAATGTATATCTCACTTTATTTTCGTAGATGTCTAACAGATTGTGAACTGAATTTTTGTGCAGGTTTGAGACATTTCCTGAATTTCATTTGAATGATTTTTCAAATCATTCGCATTGAAATTGATGGTAGGTTGGCAACACTCATTCAAATTGTCTAATCTGACAAATGCGACACTCCAATGAGGTGAAAGAGGTTATGTCCAATATGGCGGTGGATGGCATAGCACAAAATTATTATAAAGATTTGCAGAATCAAAATACATTGAAAATTCAAATATCTTTTCATGATTAAGCATTCTGAAGGATTTGTTTCATTCCTTTCGGTAATTTATTCACGAATCTTTTCCACTGAAAGATTTTTTTCGGATCTTCACCTCCAAAATCTCCAAAATAATGTCTTATACAGAATAATCATAGGAGCAACGCGGATTTAGACTCCCTTCTTGAAGTCCTCTCAGATAGCGGAGTTCATTGAAGATCTGAAACTAGAGCGAGCTGTAGCTCAGTTGCGGAAACTGTTGTGATGAGAGGCACAATGGACCCTAAGCTCGCAGTAGAATATAATCCCCTCGATATAGAAAGAAAATCTTCTGCGCCGAGAACTAGTAATGCTATGGCTTGGCTAACTTAATGATTCAGTTACAAAAATCTATTACTTGAAAGATTTTTTATGGGACAGTAGCCTGGTTTACCAAGTCAAGTCTGGTAACTACGAGGAAAAGGCTCGATAAAGTACAGAGGCTTGCCTGTGTGTGCATCACTGGAGCTATGAGAACGTGCCCAACTAAGGCACTTGAGGTCTTTACGGATCTCACACCTTTACATCTAGTGATTGATAACGTAGCCCATGAGGCTATCCTCAGAATATCTAAGGAAGGTACAGGTAATGAGAGAATAAAGAATCAGAGAGTCTGGTCCTCTCTGAACAACTACAACTCATCTGCGAACCTCCCTAGTGATGTAATGATCAAGAAAGTAAGCACTGAGAAAAATTTCACGACATTGCTAAGTAAAAGAGAGGAATGGGAACGGAAATACACCGACTATAACCTCAAACAAAATACCGTAAAATGGTCTACAGGTGGTTCTAAAACCTCTACAGGAGCTGGCGCTGGGATATACGGGCCAAGTACCAAGTGTGCACTGTCGCTAGGCTCCTGTATGAGCGTCTTTCAAGCGGAAATCTTAGCTATTCAAAGATGTCTAGATATTAATCTAAAAAAACTATCAGAAGTGCGATACAGCCATACACTAAAGGCCAATTCTCACTTTCGTGCAAGCTACGTGCTCGGCACAGGCAAGGCACCGAATCGGCAAAATATCTTTTCCATTTATCTTATGGTTTTTGTGTGGTTGAATTCACATTATGCCGGCAACGTTTCGTCAAGCAACGCCTTGATATATTTTGCCGATTCTGTGCCTTGCCTGTGCCGAGCACGTGGCTTGCACGCCTAATGAGAATCAACCTTAAGATAGTCAAGCTACTATTAAAGCACTGAACTCCTATGTCATCGACTCAAAGATGATCTGGGAGTACCGGAACAAACTCAATGAGGTAGGAAAGAAAAATAGGGTCTTTTTAATCTGGGTTTCCGGCCACTCGGGAATCGAAGAGGCCAATACACTTGCCAAAGAGAGCGCACGATTGTCACTCATTGGCCCAGAACTCTTCTGTGGTATAGGTAACTGTACCTATAAGAAGGAGCTTCTGGAGAAGGGGAAAGCCGAGAGGAAAAAACTCTAACGGAATCTCCCAGGGATGGATAATTCTACTAAGTTCCTTCGGAACTTCGAGACAGCGGGATCCAAAAGATATCTGAATCTTGGTAAGAAGCAATTACACCCCCTCACTGGCTTTCTCACAGGACAGTGCCGCCTCAGGAAGCACCTGTTGAGGATGGGATTATCCTCAAACTGACGAGTGTAGGTTCTGTGGGGAAGAGGAAGAAACCCCCATTCACCTAGTCACGGAATGCTTTGGCATGCGAGCTTGAGGAGAGAATGCCTTGGGCGAGAAACTTGTAGGAGTGAGGAACTAGCCTCGTTGATGCCTTCACAGATATTGTATTTCATTAGATCTCTGGAACTAGAAGGCGAGCTGTAAAGGGTGTGGTGAGAACAGAGAGGTAAGGAGGCACAATAGATCTTGAGGTCGCAGTGAACTGTAACCCCTTTTCAAAGTGAACCAAAAAACTAAGATTTTTAGGATAATTACTAAATGAAACTACATCCTTAATAGTTAGTTATAATACAAGTGCAGAAGACATTGATATTTCTTCACGGGTTCAAATATAGTATACCCAAATTTCCTCTTTCGGAGAACCCATCTTTGACACCATAATATTGCCGAACAAATTCAAAAATATACATGACTGTTAAAGGACATTGTTCGTGTTTCATCATGAAATCAATCAAATAACTCCCAAACGTATAACGTATACCATCCTAACCAGATGTTCAAATCCAAAACTCGAAGATCCCGTTCAATTCTCCAACTTTTTCTGCAGCAATTTCGAAATTCCCGCCATTCCACGCTCCAAAAATCAACGGAACGCGTCCGAAAGCACCGTGCAAATTCTCACATTTTTCGTCCCCGAATACCGAACAACCGAAGTTGTCCTTTCCAGCGGACCACCGCCTCCTAGATCCATCCATCACGGCTTTTTAATTGGACAAGCCGCAACGCCATCTGGATTCGTTCGCGGGATTAATGACGGTCGTTAAAACGATCGAAGATCGCTCTGAAATACCCTATCTGGTTCGAATAGCCGGTAATGTCGGTTCGTATTAATATCTCCGATTGGAATAAAACAGATTTATTCGATGGTCGGCTAATAAAGGCTAATTTTTTAATCGGTCGGAGCGATTAATTTGTCAGATCTCGATTCAAACGGTCCCTGACACTTCATCAGATACGTGATGGATCATTCGGAGAATTTGAATGATCATTTGCTTAATATATTTTGTAATTGAGCTTGTTTGTTTCTCTCTCTGACGATTTGTTTACCGTGTAAAATATGCTTAAGAAGACATTGACATAGAAAAGGATGTTAAATCCTTGGATTCTGTGGTACCTACATATTTGGTTCATTGAATTCTATGCGTATTGTCCAATATGGCAGGTATGAAGAATGAAAATTGAAAATTTGTATTTGAAATCGAAACCAAATGAAATTGATGTACTTGAGAAGATTTTGGAAAACTAGGAAGATCAATTACATATATCACAATCGTTCGATGAGCAATGGAATATCATCTGGATACAAAACTTGAAAGGAAAGAATGGTTAGAAAGATAATTGGAAGTAAGTGTACTTTATGGAAGTACTTTGTGGTTTTGGATCTATTTCAAGTTTCTAACAAATGATGATGATTCGAAATTTATATGAATATATGATTGCTCAAATGCAGAGTGAAGGACTCAGCTGATTAATTAAAGGAGGTAACCTGTTGAAAGGTGAAAAGTATACATATTTAATTCCTCCAAACAGAGTATGATGATTTCTCTCTATATTACCATTAGGTATTATTCAATATTTTCTTATGGATTGTAATTGATATCACAGGAAGGTTACATTGAAATTGAAAATTTTGTGAATCATTTCTAGAAACAGTTGTTGCACTTATCGTGTAAATTTTTCAGTTAAGATGGTATCGATAAGTTTTCTTATCCATTCTGAATGTTTTAGAAAAAAAATGGTAAAGAGTATTACATTGCAAATTATTTTTGCATTAGAGAAAGGACCCCGCACATTTTGTATGGGAATTGGCTCCCGGTGGATTTGGCTGAAAATTGGATATGATGTTCTACTAATCCTTCTGATCAAATGTCCAAACAGTCACGAAGCTGAAAAATGCATACTTCTAGGAGTTTTTAGCGATTTTTTGTATCCATTAAGGCTTACCTTACGTATTACCGTTCACACAGAAATGTTTGAAAATATTTCGAATTGACAGGATCTGCTTTCAATAATCACGAAATATTCTCAAACATTTCTGTGTGAACTGTAATTCGTAAGCCATAATGGATACAAAACTCCTAGAAGTATGCATTTTTCAGCTTCGTGACTGAAGAGACATTTGATCAGAAGGATTAGTAGAACATCATATCAAATTTTCAGCCAAATCCACCGGAAGTCAATTCTCATACAAAATGTGCGGGGTCCTTTGATAATGGCAAATGACAATAAGGTTTTATTACACTTAGATCATGTTTTTATAAACAGTATTGGTAAGAGCACCTATTCCACGGAAAAATGAGGGATGAGCATTGTAGTATTTCTTTAAAGATAAAGAAAAAATGACAAACAAAACATTCTTTGCCTAACCTAACAAATTTTTGAAACATAGATAAATTGAAAATAGTAATCATCGATTGAATACAATCTTCAATTTATAGGCTCACAGAACCTTCTTCAGGCGGACTGGGATTATTACTCAAGATGTTGTCAATGAGGGAGAGACAGACCGGTTTCGGCCTCATTAGGCCTCGTCAGTGTCTCATATCCCTCAGAGACAACATCCTATTGAAAAACCTCTACATTTAACAATAATTGTATAAAGTTATGCAGAAGATGTTTCACATTATTTTCTCGGCTCATGGAACCATACATTTTACACTGAGTAAAATTCACTTCTCTTTCCATAATCTTTAGGAATATACAGATTGGAAATTCACATTGGAAACATACGATATACAATGCATCAGACAGAAAATTCTTCCGTCCAGTTGCACAGGTGAATAGTCGAGACAATCAAGTGCTGTAACTGAATGAATTCCGTTGTCTTATTGCAATATTCTAGTCTTGTCTCTCTCTTATAGTTGAGAGAGCAACAGTAAATACTTGAATCGATCATTCTGGGCAGCTTGACAAATTAAATAATTCTATACGTGTACTGCAGGTTCCCTACCATACTGCGATAAGAGAGACAAGACTAGGTATTGCAATAAGTCAACGGAACTCATTCATTTACAGCACGTGATTATCTCGACTATTCATCTGTGCAACTAGAAGGAGGAATTCTCTGTCTGATGCATAGTAATATCGTATGTTTCAGATGTGAATTTCCAATCTGTATATATATATGGCAACTTGAGGAAAACTCCACTACAAAGGACAATATAACCACCTAACCTCCGTTTGAAAATAAACCCTTCACTACCATATACTCACGCATTGCTTTTCGGCACCTTAGTAATCTGCAATCTCCACTCTTCATATTCAAAGGTTCCGCGCTTATAGCCTGTCTCTTAATCCTAGGCTCGTTCAAAGCCTGCATCCTGGTGTTTTCAACCCCAGCGCACCATGGTGATCCCTCACCACATCTCGTCACCAAGCGAGATCTGGTTGGTGATGATCCTTTGCGTCAGAGGCCTCACCACCTGCCTGAACTTGTCGATTTCGTTCTGCAGGTGTCGTATCAGGTTGTCCTTCTCGTCCAGCTTCTTCTCCAGAAGGGCTATAGCCTCATCCTTGACCTTGAGCTCTTTCTCTTCTTCTCCTCCAGGAGGAGTTTGAGGGCCTGCATGGCGTCCGCCTCGCTTATCGGCATAGTTGTGGTGGTTATTTCGGTCCTCCTAGTCTTCTTCGGGAGGATTTTGTTGAGGAAGGCGTAACAACTCATAGATGAAAGTTCTGGGCATCGCCCGCCCGGTTAGCGGATGGTGGGACGCGGGGGGAGATGGGGCATTTCTTGGGGAAGCTGCGGGGGTGAAGTTGGCGGTGAGATTTGACGTTGAGGGCGTTTGGAGGTTGAGGAGTTTGGAGTTTTATCGATTTTCGAGCGCGGTGAGCTTTCGTTTTTGTTTATTATTGTTTCTTGTTTATACAGATTTGCAAATTCACATCTGAGACATACGATATACAATGCATCAGACAGTGAATTCTTCAGTCCAGTTGCACAAATGAATAGTCGAGATAATCAAGTGCTGTAACTGAATGAATTCCGTTTACTTATGGCAATAACCTAGTCTTGTCTCTATCTTATCGCAATATGGTAGGGGACCTGCAGTACACGTATAGAATTATTTAATTTGTCAGGCTGCCCAAAATACTCGATTCAAGTATTTACTGTTGCCTACCATACTTAACTGAATTACGCTCCTCTCAACGATAAGAGAGAGACAAGACTAGAATATTGCAATCAAACAACGGAATTCAGTGTCTTACAGCACGTCATTGTCTCGACTATTCATCTGTTCAACTGGACGGCAGGAATTCTCTGTCTGATGCATTGTATATCGTATGTTTCAGATGTGAATTTCCAACCTGTATATTTTTCTTTACATCATCTTGTTTATTGAGTAAAGTAACAGTAAGCTATAGATATTGATTGAAATATAATCTGGGAGGATTCTGCATTTCTGAAAAACTTTTCAGGTTTTCTCTCCCAGTCTCTGAAACAGAAACAATTAAAAAAAATCTAATTAAGATAAGTGCTCTTGTGAAAATCTTTCCACTAATTTGACAGCAGCAAATTGGCATTGAAAACATTGTTGCCTAGCAGTAAAACTAAAAAAGGAAATAATTAATGAAAAGAATAATTGACAGAGTCAATTAGACTGCAAACGAAAAAACACACAATTCCTAAGATTTTACAAGTTTGTCTGAAGTAGGTGTCTGATACAGACACCGAAACGTTTCATTATCCTTCTCATTTATTTTCTCTTTCAGTTTTATTGTTAAGCAACAATTTTTCAAAACAAATTTGCTGCTGACAAAATAGTGCAAAGATGTTCGCAGGAGCATTTTATCTTATTAAATTTTTTTTAATTATTTCTGTTCAGAGACTGGGAGTGAAAACCTAAAATGTTTTTCAGAAAAGTAAGCTATACGTTTGCACAAATGTCCTTACGTTTCGAATTTTGAACCGAGAACGGTCTTGAACGGTTGGACTCACTGATTAAGAATTCGAGGTCGAAAACGATTCTGTTGGTCCGGTCGGTCGTACACACGATAACTCTCGAACGGATAAGGTTAGAACTCTGAAATTCTGGCAGTGGATTCAGGTTTCGAATACCGTGGTTAAATCAGTATCGGGTCAAATCGGTTCAGTAGTTTCGGAATTAATGACGCCATCGCCAAATTTCCAGTCATTGTTAATCTCACTTAAAGTCCGTCTCATTGATTTGTCAAAATTTACGAAATTGCAGATTTGATCGATGTCAAATTTATATTTCGAACTAAGGGCCCCAACAGACACAGCCGTTTTCGCCGCATATCAGCTTTTGCCTTTACTTTCGAAGTTATTATCCCTAGAATATAGCCCTTTCATTCCTTAGTTAGGGCTTTCTCGAATTTTCTTCTTTTCATTCACGTTTTCACTTTTTTTGTTCAAATTTGAAACATATCTCGAATTTAGAGGTTTTAAGTTATTTCTTGCGGAAGTGATTGTGTGGACAATTGGTCGTTCAGCTGATAGAAATCCTTGTGCACAAAATACGAAGAAAACAGAAATGATAGCACACCATTGCAAGAAACAACGCGTTAAAGAGAACAATTAATGAAAAATCATTACCGGCTTATATAAAAACCTTTATTCGAAGTGTTAACTACATATTTTCCTTATTTCATCACAACTCCGATTATCCAACAATACACAATAAAGGTGAAGACAATCGAATTCACGGAATTCCAATTTATTCTAATCGCGAACAATGCACGTTGGGAAATGAATTAATAACATAACTAAACACTAACGACAAGCGATTCAAACAAACGAGCAGCGAGTGTATATCCTTTGAGCGGCCGGCCGTCTTGCCATTTATCATGGCGATCTTGATCAATCTGTTTTCATCGCGTCGTAAACTTCTCGTTGGTTCTCATCATAGCGGGCTTGATAATTTTTGCGATGCCACACGTTTGTATGCTTTATTAATTGTTCCGTCATTATGAGTTACATCATAGCGACAAACGCGAGATTTGTGTTTTGATCTACCGGTGCCAAGTGCGGTCGATCGGGCGGCCAAGCGGAATAAGGTTTATTATTATTGTAAATATGGCAAGAGTAGAGGCAGAATCTATACACTTGCAACAAGAAGCTTAGAAAAGTTATCATAAGAAGGAAGAAAAAAATCATACTTCGGTGAATTGAGATTTGAAGATCTTTGATCAGAAATGTAGAGAGGAATAGTAGTGGTCCCTAGACAGACCTCTGCGGCACTCCACTTTGAACAAGTCTTGCTGTTCATGAAGGTGTTCTCAATGATTATTATTTTTATCAGAATGATGCATGCATATGTTATCCACTTTCAACGTTTTTCTTCAAAACAGATGTTTTTTCGCAGCAGGAATAAAAAAAAGATGAGATTATCAGATTTTGAATGTATTGGCTCCATTCTAAAATCTGTTGTTATCGATCAATTCTAGTGATCAATAGTTTTTCTTTCGTTTGATTTTCTACACTCGATCGCTTGCAACGCGAAACACGCAATTTGACCCAAGAGGATGTGCCCAAGCGGTAGTTTTGCGAGAAGAAGGGTGGACATACACAAGAATTGCAGAAAGGTTTGGAGTTCCCCATACAAGCGTGTCCAGAATGTTGCAGCGATTCAGGGAGGCAGGTATGAATGTCCGACGACCAGGACAGGGTAGGCCATGGGTAACAACTGCCATTCAAGAACGTAACTTGAGAGTTTCTTCGTTGAGACAACTGTTGTAACCGCTTGCCTCCTTCAAAATCAGTTTGAGTAAACTCATGGGGTGCAAATTAGCACTCAGACAATAAGAAATCGCCTCAGAGAATATGATTTAAGGCCTCGTGTCGCGGCAAGAGGCCCAGCTCTTACCCCAGCCCATCGAAGGGCGCGTTTGGATTTTGCGAGAGAGCATATCCATTGGGAAGAGGCTGATTGGGAAAGAGTTCTCTTCACAGATGAGTCTAGATTCTGCCTCTACCATTGTGATCGACGTTCTCTTGTATACAGACGTCCACATGAAAGATATGCTCAGTGCAATTTCCTGAACACTATTGATTTCGGGGAAGGATCGATTATGGAATCGAGTGGAATATCTTTGACTGCT
This sequence comes from Propylea japonica, assembly GCA_013421045.1. Taxonomy (NCBI): domain Eukaryota; kingdom Metazoa; phylum Arthropoda; class Insecta; order Coleoptera; family Coccinellidae; genus Propylea; species Propylea japonica. The sequence goes on from CM024247.1 coordinate 11,895,367, forward strand.
CGCACAGACCTAGTGGTCGTTGATAATGGAGCTATGAATGCTGATAGGTATATAAGGAACATTCTTGAAGAGCATGTAGTGCGATTTGCCTCATACAATGGTGAAAATTTCATTTTTATGGGCGATAATGCCAGACCCCATCGTGCGCGCATCGTTCAGGAGTACCTTGAAGTGGTTGAAGTCTCTCGAATGGAATGGCTAGCAAGAATTCCAGATCTCAATCCGATTGAGCAGGTTTGAGACAACCTCAATACAAAGCTGAGAAGTTCTGAAAATCATCCAGCTACTCTTAATGACTTAGGAATCCAACTCAGAGAAATCTGGGAAGGATTAGATCAGATCATTTTAAAGACCACTCATTTTGAGTATGAACCGTCGTTGCCGAGCTGTAATTAACGCAAAGGATCGAAATACCAAGTATTAAATCACTTATCAGCATTCCAGTACTTTGACAATTGTTTATTTTTCTTTTATTTCACATAAAATTTGGTGAAATCCTGATTTTTTTCTTTCATTCAATGTGTCTTGTTTCGTTCAAAACCTTCCCCAGAGAACATAAAAAATAAGTTATAAAGTCAATGTAGAGTCAACTATCATTAAAATTGAGATTTTCAGAATGTGCGTTAATTTTTTTGCGCAGTGTAGTTGCAGTAGGTATAAATTCTTGAATAAACATTTTCAATTCTCTATTTCCATTGTGAAACCATGAATAAGGTATTTATTTCTATCCGCCTCAACATTCTAACCTACAGATTGGTTCTACGCCTTTTCCAAGGCCTTCTTCGAAGAATTATTCCGAACTGCTATTTTTGTACGCTGAATACATTACGGAGATATTATCTAAATTGGTACCTTCGCGAACATGTATTACAATAATAATACATTATTCGTTTATTTTCTTTTCTAGTTACGCAACAGATTCGTTATTCTATTCAGCTTTTTCAGGCATAACTAATAGCAATTCCCCACGGCTAGATCAAAAGTAAAGTTTCTGTTTTCGTCGAAATGAAAAATTCATAATCGCGTTTTAATTGAACGGAGAGTAATAAACGTATTAATTTCGTTTTTTTGATGGAATTCACATTGAATTATGTAAATTGGAATCGTTAAATGAGCATTAGATGAAATTATATGGGACGTGTGGCAAAGTTCAGAGTTACATTTTGTAAACAAGAAGGTTTTTCTATGCCTCGCGAGGTAAACGTCATTTCTAAGCCCGTTCGGCAATGACCTCTGCGAGCAGACGGATTTCTTGGCCACGTGACTACAGATAGTACAGATTCATCTGTAATATCTGCGAATAAACGAACGGTACAGAGCATCTGCCACAGAACGTACTGCTCTGTTCTACCCCCATAGATTATGAGATTTCAAAGATCACTATTTTGGGAAATATGCTCAAAGAAACGAGAAAGCAATATCTCCTCCTGCCCATTCATAACTACGATAGCTATATCGAAAATTTTAATGAATTAATTAGGTTTTAATGAATAAATGAAAACAGAAGAATAAAAGCGTTGATAAGTATTAGAATTTTTCAATCTATCGGTTGTCGATCAGGAAACTCAACATAAAACAAAAAAATATATAAAAAAAACATAAAACTCTATGGATAAATCGCTTTGATCCGTCTAAATAGACCGAGCGAAAAGATCGACATCCGATTGCTCAGATTTTTATGCCGAACTGTCCAGATGTGTACTCCCCTCAAGCCGGAAGTAATAAACGAACGGTTCAGATCGATCCGACCAGTCCGATGTCGATGCCGAACGCCCCTTATGTGTCCATATTGTATGAAATAAAATAATGTTAGAATTGAAGTTTCATAACATTGGATTTGAAGTAAAATTGTTATTTCGAGCTTGTCAGGAATGACATGCAATACTGAGCGTTTATAATCTAGAAACTGGCGTGTTTTCGAAGGAATGTTGATTCGTGTTTTACCAGCAATGTCAAACATGCTCCAAACCAATTACGTATTCGCATATTTTGACGTTTATCTGTCGGCAGTTCATCAAAAAACAAGATGCGTTGAATACATGTGTTAGGAATTGTAATTCTTGCATTTATTTCAGTGAAATGCGCTGCATCCGTTCAGAAATGTGAAACCGTGTCATTATGAATAATTATTGCGTTTTTCATCGAAAAGTTTCATGGTTATAATATACTGATTGTAATGTTAATGTTAATGATTTTAGAAAATACCAATCTTCCTAAGGATACCTGTCGCAATTTCAAGTTATTTGAAACCTCGAAAGAATAACTAGATGAACATTAATTATTAGGGCCAGGATCCATTAAAATCAACTATCATTTACTGATATGTAGAAAGAAATACGGAACTGAGAAACTGATGCACCATAAATAAAAAAAAAATAAGAATCTTAGAAACTGAGAAAGTAAGAAATTAAAGAACTAAAAATATAAGAAAATAAAAGACTAAGAACGTGAGGCACCAAGAACTTAGATATCAAGAAACTGAGGAAATGGAAAATTGAGACTTCGAGAAACTAAGGAACTGATAAAGGACTTATAACTAAAAACCTGAGGAACTAGGAAAATCTGACACACTTAGTTAGCAGAGAAACGAGTGCGATCAAAAGGGCAACAGACAGCTGGAAAGGTAACGGTTACCGATGTGCGAGGAATCTGTTCACCTATTGACCACCTTGAAAAGGCCAAAACCATCAACATCGATTATTTTAATCGTTATAAGGGCACTTGAAGAAAGACATCTCTTCCAAAAAACAGCCACAAATGAAGAACAAAGAGTGCTCTTTCAACAAGATAATGCACCTTATTACAAATCATTGGCTGTCATGGAAAAATTGCACCGAGTGGGATTCCAATTGCTTCTTCGTCCATCCTATTCTTCAGATTTAGCTACCAGCGACTACCTGTGCGCAGACCAAAGAAAAATGCTGCTATGTTAGAAAATAAAATTATTTCCGCCTAAATTTAATGTGTTTTCTTCGCTAGACCGAGACCTGTTCGTCCGATGTGTAAGAAGATCAATTGTAGATCAGCGGATACCATATTTGTTTACAATCCATTTCTATGCCCCACAAGATAAACGTCAATTCGTATCACGAACGCACCCATGCAGATGATCTGTGATCGGCTTCACGAACCACAGAACCGTAACGAACCGGACGACATTGAGTCGTGATCCGACTAACCCTCGCGTTTTGACGTCCATCTGTCAGAATCTCATTGAAAATTCCACGTATCTGAGTACGAACGACCGTAGATCGTTATTTTAACGATACTTTTCAATAATTCAGACGGATATATCGTGACAATCTGCGATCTAGGACCGGATCGACCACATCAATCGTGACGTTCCCGATATCGATACGTCACTTTCATGCGTACGGTCCATTAGTCGTCCGTTTTATCGATTTTCGGAACGGCGGGGTTGCGTTCCAGAAACGCATAGAGAATGATATAGTAAAAAGACTGGATGGCGCGATAAGATCATAGAAATTACGCGAAACGGTGGCGTTCGGGGACATAAATCGGACGGATTGGATGCCGACGGTGTCCGATGTCTGTACGGTGGAATCGGCCGATAAAGTAGGTATCTTTGATATGAGCGTGATTAAGGTTTTATTTCTCACGTGTTTCGAATTCCTTGGTCGCGTTCTTTCGATTGATAATAGGCGGTTCGGATCGCGATAAATGTAATTAAATGATGATAACGAAGTGATGTCTGATATTAGGAATGACAATTGTTAATGTTTTGGAAAACCGTTTCACACGTTGTGAAGTTTGAATAACGAAGATGGAAATTCTTTTAAAGGTAAATAAACAAACGTTTCAGTATGATAAAATTACTAGCTCGGTGATTAATATTGAGTTGGAATTTAGTTTCAGGGCACCAGAAAAAGTTGAAGGGCAATAATTTCCAATTGAACAACGTAACTTCAGAGACACAAGGTCATCTATTCGAACTATCTCATCTGTTATACATTTGGACCGCTAAGAAAGCAAGGAACAGGTGAAGGCATACATGGTTCTGAAAAACTGTTACTGTTATCTGTTACAATCCCCTACTCTCTATAATCTCACTGCTACTTCAACGGAGTTACGAACCGTTGAAGAAAGTAGAAACGTCTTTAGAGGATACCCCCTAAAGATACATGTCAATTCAATAGACTTACAATCTATTGAATTCTACATTGCTACTTCAACGGAGTTACAAACCGTGGAAGAAAACAGAAAAGTCTTCTAAGGAATACTGGATAGCCACAAGTGCATTGGAAGAAATCAAACCGAGCCGCAGACAGAAGCCACACTATCAAATCTTTACGTCCAGACCTACTGAGATGAAAAATTCAGAATAATCAAGTCCTGAGCCAACAAATCCAGATTACCGAGCAGATCAAAAAAATGCACTCCAACGCGAGTTTCACTTGGTTTGTAGGGGATTTACAACCCCCTACTCTCCATAATCTCACTGCTACTTCGACGGAGTAACAACCGTTAAAGAAAGTAGAAACGTCTGTAGAGGAGACCCTCCAAAGATACATTATCTTCGAAAAATACATTAACAATGCTCCAAACCTAAATTCTGATCAAATGGAGATGTGACCAAGTCTGTTCCTCTAGACTCTAAGAGGGAACCAGAATTTCGATTGCCTTTAATAGGTGGATGACAATGCAGCTGATAGTCAATTGATGAAGAGCACTCCATGAACACAGCAGGCAAAAATGCTGATTATACTCTACAGAAAGAAGGCCAAACGAGATTTTATTCTACCGAAAAACACGTGGAAGAGATTTTCTGGGCCTTTTGTATCTTTAGTTAGGATATCACCAATACAAAGTCGTCAAGGAGCACTCCGATATTTGGGAGTTGTGAATCTGCTACAGAAACTTTAGAGCACATATGTTTCCACTGCAATTTGCTGGCTCAAACTAGGGTTAATCTACTGCGTGATATGACAATAAAGCCAGTCAACATAAAATTGAAAACTCTGATACAAAATATGTAGTATGCAAAAAGTATTATATTCCTCAAAAGAACTTATTGTGCCAATTGTCCACAACCTAATCAAGTTCCAGACAAACGTGGTAGAAGATATTATCCATAAAAAAATGCTCTCGATTTAAGTTACTTTTCATCCAGAACAACATATTAAGAGACACGTGTGTGCAACCATTAAAAGTAAAAGGTATTCTTTGATCAAAGTTGTTACGTTACAGCAGTATAAGTACACGTGGTTAACAGTGATAATTACGATGTTACAAGTGCACGAGACAGAAATGTTAATTTCCATTTTGTGGTCTCTACGATATCATCAGCAGAATACTAAATTTTGATGCGATAGAAGAAAATCATGCCATTTTGCCATCAGGATTTGATGGCTTCACTTCAAAGAATAACAGAATAAAGCCGATTGAAGAGGTTTATGGTTCCAGAAATATGAAGCCTTGATACCGTGATGTTTATTTGTAATCGACAGCGTACGAGGGCAAATCAAATATAAACGAGATTTTTCGCCCTTCAGGCACAATAGTGGAGGGAGAACATTCCTGATTTTTTTGTTCTTTGGAAGGTTTGTCAGGAGTAAGGGAAGCACGTGGGCTCGCCTGTACGACCCTCTCGGTGTCCACTGTGACGATGTTTGAGCAAGAGGTTCTTCCGTCAACTGCGCAACGTGTTTTAATCAAGTTTCTCGCCGCAGAAGGAGCAAAACTGGCCAAAATCTTGAGGAGATTGACTGCCTATGTTCGGAGAAGAAACACTGTCGCGAGCCAGAGTGTTTGCACGGCATAAATAGTTCGTGGAGGGTCGTGATTGTGTTGAAAATGAGAGCCATGACAGCAGCGAACAACATCAGCAGTGTTCGACGGCTTATTGCAGACGACAGACGTCCTACCACTTCTGAAATTGCAGGTGAGGTCGGGATAAGTTATAAGAGCACTTACTCCATACTCACAGAGGAGCAAGGGTTGCGCCAGGTGGTTTCCTCGCCTTCTCACAGCTGACCAGAAATTGCATCGTTTTTAGGCGTGTGGGCGTCTTCTTGCACGATCTCAGGAACAAGGAGACCAATTTCTCACTTGCATTATCATCTGTGATGAAACATGGGTGCACCACTTCACCCCATAGTGAAAACAAGCGAGTAAAGAGTGGAGAGAACAAAACGTTGCGCAATTGACGGAGGTACCCCTTTCTAAAAAAATTACATCAGACATTCGAAGGATCAATTTATGATTCAAACATTTGAACTAGTCGTAAATACTGCATCCGCACCTACATCTATCTACCCCCACGCGACCACAGAAACAATTACATTCTATGATTAATGCCTCTCTCTGGCCGAAACGAACATCGTCTTGCCAAACAATATTACCGCGTCCGCTTTTGAAGTGCCCCGAACTTGGCAACTTCGCAGCGCTGATTAAACCATCTGGCAAATAAAATCGCATCCTCGCCTTTCCCAGAATCGCACACGGATTCATCAATCAACATCGTCGGAGTCCCGTCGGAATATCCACAGATAATTTGTCTTCTTCTTTCCCCGTCGGCCTTGGCCTTGGTCAAATGGTCGCTGCTGCGATTTCGATAAGAAACGTGTCCGAAGTTGTCTTTCTCGCGTTAATGCCCGATGTTGAGTGACACTTCAATGGAAGGCTGTGAAACTTGTTTGGGTTGATTATTTTTCGATGACGGTTTTTCGTGTTCTATGGTGTGAATCAAAAACCGAAGTTTTATGTCGAGTTTGACTTCAGTGTGAAATGATCAATCTTGTTTGAGTTCTGTAGAGAGTCTCATGAATAAGCCCGTTCGGCATTGACCTCCGCGAGCAGACGGATTTTTTAGTCACGTGACCACAGATCGTACAGATTCATCTGTAATATCTGCGAATAAACGAAAGGTACAGAGCATCTGCCACAGAACATACTGCTCTGTTCTACTTTAATAGATTATGACATTTCAAAGATCACTATTTTGGGAAATATGGTCATCTTTTAAAGATACTTTCACCCCTTTCGTAGCTCTACCGTAAAATCGCAATTAAATAATTAGGTGCAAAGGCACTGAATGCGAAGGAAACGAGGAATGCAATATCCCCTTCTGGTCGTTCAATACGGCGATAGTTGTACAGAAATATCCTAATTAATTCTCCTCAATATCTCCTCCTGCCGATTCATAACTACGATAGCTATATCGAAAACTTTCATAAATTAATTAGGTTTTTAATGAATAAATGGAAACAGAAGAATAAAAGTGTTGATAAGTATTAGAATTTTTCAATATATCGGTTGTCTGATCAAGAAACTCAACATAAAACAAAAAAATATATAAAAAACATAAAACTCTATGGATAAAATCGCTTTGATCCGTCGAAATAGACCGAGCGAAAAGATCGACATCCGATTGCTCAGATTTTTATGCCGCACGGTCCAGATGTGTACTCCCCTCACTCCGGATGTAATAAACGAACGGTTCAGATCGATCCGACCAGTCCGATGTCGATGCCGAACGCCCCTAATGATGGCATGAGAAAAGATTTTTTTATTGAGAAAAAACCTTTTGAAAGTTTCTCATCGTCGTCAAGAAATATCAGCTGAAAAAGGTGTTCCAATATCTGCACGAGACGATTCGTTTTCTGTGCTGTCTATGGTTTGACTGTCAGGAATGTTAGACTGTGTTGACGTTTCTATTCGGGAAGAATTGGCAATTCACCATGAATCTATAAACGAATCCAAATTGGGAAAATCAACTGTGAAAAAAATGATTAATTTGTCGAGTTCATGGAGCCTACGTTCATAATTCTATCCATAGTGAGCTTTCTCAGTGATTTCAAGAAAAAATCGTTTGAGAAATAATGGAAACTAGAAAATCACAGCGATTATAAGTTTTTTGTTTCGTAGTCAGATTTTCGAGAAGAAAATTATTGAGATTAATTCAAACGATCAGAATTGGCTGCTGGGTTTGACGTACGCGTTAGCATTCTTTCCTTTGGTTGAATGTTGAATCACAGTTAACAACGTTGCCAACTGGCCACTCCTCTGTGAATCAACCACTAACTATGCTTGCTCGTATGTCATCATGGCGCGAAGTTTGAACCTACGAGTCTTATTGATTGAAGTATACAGGTTTGGAAATTCACATCTGAAACATACGATATACAATGCATCAGACAGAGAATTCTTCCGTCCAGTTGCACAGATGAATAGTCGAGACAATCACGTGCTGTACCACAATGAATTCCGTTGTGTTGCAATATTCTAGTCTTGTCTCTCTCTTGTCGTTGAGAGGAGCGTAATTCATTCAGTATGGTAGGCAACAGTAAATACTTGAATCGAGGGTTACGGGCAGCCTGACAAATTAAATAATTATATACATGTACTGCAGGTTCTCTACCATACTGCGATAAGAGAGAAACAGGACTGGATTATCGCAATAAAACAACGGAATTCATTCAGTTACAGCACTTGATTATCTCGACTATTCATCTGTGCAACAGGAGGGAAGAATTTTCTGTCTGATGCGTTGTATATCGTATGTTTTCGATGTGAATTTCAAAATCTGTATATCTAACACTACTCTCAAAGCAGTCACGTGAGAAAAACCTATATTTTGACATACTGAAAATACCCATTCAAATTATTGAGCAAGATGTTGCAACTTGAACTTCTAACTCTATTAAAAATTAAGATTTCAACCACTCAACGATCTAGAAAGAAGTGGCCATATTGAATTAATTCTTCTTCGATAGCTTCACTCAGATGCTAACTGTCTGCCATCTCTCAAACTCTCGTATCATTCATAGCCCACTATGCAAATTAAATACTTGTCTTTATCGAGTGTCGCATCAAATTGTCATAGGCGACCATAGACAACTTAATTAGTTCGTTTCATCTCGTTCGTTTGAAATTAATGAGATCGCATGGTATTTCACTGCGTAGACAACGAATTAATTAGATGAATTTAGTGTTCCCCGCATTCGCTGGCATCTCACGTATGCCAGCTGGGTTCACGAGCGTGGAGTCGAAAAGTTTGGTACACGATTTTCTTTATAATTATGAAATTGTTCATCTGAGAGTCTGTAATTTGGTTATGTGCTAGGACAGATTTATGCCATTGTCGTGTATATTTGCTGTGATATTCATTAGATTGTTTGATAACACAGTGGTACAAAACACAACATTTTCATCATGGTTCTGTAGACGAACGAGTAACGTCTGATAAAAATCCAAATTCTTACAATTCGACAGCGTTCTCAAGAATAAGGCATTGTTTAGATCACAACTTGGTTTACTCCGATGCAAGATGAAGCTGATTGACTATTTGAAGAATTTCATCGCGAAAACATCTTGAGTGACTAAAATTGGACCCTAAATTCAAAATTCTACCCATTCACTAAGATTACTTGATGAATATTCGTAACAGTACCGAGATTCCAAGTTTTAAATAAAAAAATAATAAAAAGCTAACATATTCGAGACAATCATTATAAACAACCATAGAAAACGTCGACAATCCAATATCGCATTACCCTCATTAAGGTGATCTCAGAAGCGGTGATCGTACCTCTAAAAATACCCATTAGGAAATCGATCGGCAGATGTTTGTCGCGTTCGGATCACACCTGAAGCGTGGGTGAGGAGGACTTAAGGATCCGTTTTCGTGTCCACGAGGAATAATCGCGCGATCTCTACACGGGCGTGGGTCGCGAGAACGAATGTTCGTTCGCGCTAATACGCGACAGATTGACGCCGTATATCTTCTTGTAATCGGGAAATTAAAGTCGAAGATTTCCGCACCTGCGAGATCAGTAGAAATATTGAAATGTACCATGGACAAGTGATCTTTCATTGCGTATACGATCTTCATTGCGCAATGGAGTTCGTATACGCATTGAAAGACCACTTGTCGAGAATACGGGGCCTGAACGGCAACAATATTTTCGATACTTGGAACAACCCGGTATCTCACTGGCACGGCAACATCACACAACGAATATGTAGACAAAAATTTTTGTACTAAACTTGTTATTGCCTGTCTACTATTCCGAGAATAACTACCGAAAATTTAAGTCAAACCACTTAAAGTTGCGGTAACTGAAAAAGGAAATTTTTTACAATTTGCAAACGTTGCTCGATTGTGTACTTCACTATAATTTGTATAATGAAAACGTTGAGTTTACTGAATAAATTGACGATGGTTAGTAAAATGGTGCGTTCGCAAATTAAATTCGAAGTTGCAAGTCCGTATTCGAAAATCCGATACAAATTCAGTACCACCGCCGTTATCAAATAATCTATTGAATATCACAACAAACATCAGAGAATGACTAAAACCTATGTGATTTTTAATGGCAAAACATCAACCGCTTCTTCAGGTGTTGAAACACCTATTTTAATTCATTTTTTACGTTTTGAATACCGTGAAGTGAACCCTTTATACTTTATACTAAACTAGCGACCCGCCCCGGCTTCGCACGGTAATATCTTCGAGAATATTCACTTAAATCATACGTCTGAATAGTCTGAATTTTGGTACCTTCCTACCCTATAAGTTAAGTAGCGTGATGGAATGTCGCTAAGTTTCGATCCAAGTAAAACTGTTAAATAAAGACAGTTGCATCAAAATTTTATCATAAATTCCCTAAATTATGGCGCCAACCGACCCTCTTAGTTAGAAAAGTGATCAAATACTAACTCGAAGTCTTAGAAACACTCAGTTAAAAAAAACATCAAAATCATTTCAGTAGCTATGGCGTCATGCGCTTCTTGACACGATCACGCTAGATTTCCGCGGAAATGAGGTATTTTCCTGCCTTAAAAAGTAGCCTGTGTCCGTGCCTAGGATCCTTTCTTTATATTAACCAAGTCTTATAAAAATCCGTTCAGACGTTAAGGCGTGAATGAGGTAAACTTTTAAAACACTAACTTAATTAGTTTTCTGCCCACTGCCTACGCCTTAAGTACGATAGCATGAATATTAATAGCCCATATCCTTTTCTAGGTTACTATCTATCACCTTACTGAATTTCATCAAAATCTGTTCAGCCGTTTAGGCATGATAGAGCAAAACTCCCAGCAAAAACCATAAAAAAATCACTAAATCAATTCAGCTTTCTGCCTACTTCCTACCCCCTAAGTACGATGACGTGATAATTTTGATCTTATATCCGTTTTTAGGTAACCATCTATTACCTTACTAAATTTTATCAAAATCTGTTCAGCCGTTTAGACGTGAAAGAGCAAAAGTCCCAACAAAAACGACTAAAAATCACTAACTCAATTTAGTTATCTGCCTACTGCCTACCCCTAAGAACGATAGCGTGATTATTTATAGCCTATGACCATTTCTATCATCACCATACCAAATTTCATCAAAATCCGTTCAGCCGTTTAGGCGTGAAAGAGTAACAGACAGACAGACAGAGTTACTTTCGCATTTATAATATTAGTATGGATTCAGCGACGAATGTTTAAGATGTGAAAGCACAAATAATGACTAGCAAGAAATTTTATTCTATTTCATCTCAAACCGCATAATTCCTCTAATAATAATTCCTGTACAAAGCAAATATTGATGGAAATTCCACCAGATATCCTAAACTAAATTAATCTTCACATAGCGTTAATTCGTTTAGATTATGCTCTATTTTTGGATCGTTATGAGGAGCTTATCTCAAGGAAGGTCTAAAATAAATCCAGGATATTTGCAGTATTCTCAGTTTTTATGCGGCTAGTTTCCAGATAATCCGTGGTTACTAGTGAAATCGGCTGTTGGCAAACGCGTCACCCAATAATTCCTTAATTGAAGAGTGATATCTTATATCGTAATTCATACTCTCCCATATTTTTCTTTAAACAGATATCTGCCAATAATCCTACTGGTTTTTTCCTAACCCAATTCTTCTCTGTACAACAAATCACAACAAATACCAAACAAAACCTTCGAGATCTCTCACCCGCAGTGCTGCCAACATCCTGAATGACAGACCTGCGGTTTTCTTATCAGCGCCGGTTTAAGACAGTCATTCTCTCGCTGACGTTACATCAACAGCTTGAAAGTTCGAGTCATTCCAGGCCCGCTGAGGAGATAATTAAACTTTAGAACCGATTAATAGCGCCGTTTAATAATGAAAAAAATGAAGAGTAAGTATGCCTTTCGGACACGGGCCAATTTCTCGGGACAGCTCTTGACGCCGACTCCGAAATCGCCTTATTAACGCGGTTAATCTGAAGCGTTCGACTGTTGGTCCTTTCGAGCCGGATAAAGGACCTCTCACAGCAACCGGAAAACCGCATCACTTGCAGAAATTTCTACCCCATCAAGTCATTCAAACCCTTAACTGTATTGTTTCTACGTCATTAAATGGACCAGTTCAGAATGGGACGATTTTTATCGTATACCTTGCGATTTATTCGTTCATTTTTCCGCTCGGCAGTTCAGTTCGCATTCGGATGCGTTTTTATCAAGTTACCAGTTAGCAAACCAAAGCTACGACGATCGAGCTACAGACAAATCAAGCTATGCTAGTGAAGATTTGAGTAAGCTTTATATTGACATGATTCTTTCATTTTGCATTGTGTTGTCGTGATTTTTGTGAATATTTAACATTATTAATGATTTTTTAAGTATAATTCATTGAAATAGCTATTGTTCAGTTCCTCAGTGTTCTTCCTGAGAAAAAAAGAATTCCAAATAATATACATTTCCACGCCTTTCCTCAAGCTAGGGATAAATTTCGTGTTTGGGTAGAAGAGAAATCGAGGAGTAAAGTGACAAAGTGTTGATGGATCGACGAAAAGCCTGGCAACTGAAACTTAAAATCGGTAAACCAGTCACAGGAAATATGAAAGTTTGCTCCTTGCATTTTGTAGATGACGATTATTTTTATCGAGGTAAGTACGGATTACACAAAACTTGTAGGTTAGATTAGATTCATGGAGTTAATCGTTTACAGATCCCAGTTCATAACAGAGGTAGTTTTTGAAAAATACTGCTGTGCCTATCAGAAATCTTCCTGTTGGATTTGCTACCAGAAAGGAGGAACAACCGGAATGTTCTAGTTCTAGTAGTAGAACTGAAACGTTGAGACAAGGGAGTATGAACAAAGAATAATATCCAATGAAGAATGCTCTTGTGAAGAAAAAAAAGTACTGTTTGAATATAATAAAATGAAGTTAATTCAACTGTTCAACAAACAAAATTGTTTTCCTTAATTTCCTCAACAGTCTTTTAACCTAATTAATCTTTCACAATGGCTGAAATAAATTGAAACAAATTATGACACCCACTGTCTTCACAGAAAATAAGAATATAATATACACAGTAATACACTTGTTCACTATAGATTTCTGAAATTTTGATATATTGATGAAAAATCTAAATTTTAATGAAGCAGATATACACATAAACAATACAATACAATATTAATAGTTCTACGATTGCCCGCCGTGGCGCTGCATTCTTATTTTCAGATGCCTATAAGGAGAGTGAGATCTTTGTCGAATGCCGATTTTATTCGTGTCGGTCCGAAGGATTGTCCGGATGTCGTAACGGATATTAGCAACGAATTTCTGTTCCGAATTGCGGGCTATTTTTCCGCGTTGGTCTGTGCGATCCTTAATTCGGATCCGAAAATTATTGGTTCTACGAGTCTGGCAATAATGACGATATTTCACACGGCGATTTCCATTCCAGCGATAGCTCTCGACGCCGTCCGAAATCGACTTATTAACGTGCTTAATCTGAACCGTTGGTCCTTCGATCCGGATAATTCGGACCCGAGAAATTGGTTAATCGAATTCTTACTCGCTTGTCGATTGTCTCATTTTTTTCGGCGTCACTGGATCAATCGATCGAGAGTCCATAGGTTAGAGTATGCGATGATTGAGTATTAATCATCTTGAGAATGGTGTACTGGCAGGTAATTTTGGGAGGCACGAAACGAATTTTACGCTTCGTTCGAGTTTTACACTTTTCGTTCAGGTTTATTTTGCTGTTTTAATGTACCGGGTGTCCTTAATTCGTTGTCTAGTGAAAGGATCTCAGAAACGCGATGAGCAAAACAAAATGTAATGAAGAAAAATTGATTACTTCAATGAATTCTACTGAAAAAAGTGCCTGTATAATGTTTTAGTCCATGTTTATAACTTCAGTAATTCTCTCCTTAGGCTGGCAAGGCCAAAGCATCTCATGACTAGGTACTAGATATCTTTTGGATCGCGCTGTTTCAAAGTTTCGAAGGAATGATTCATACTGGGAGATTCCACCATAGTTTTTTCCTCTCGGCTTTATCCCTCTCCAGAAACCCCTTTTCATAGGTACATTTACTTATACCAGGGTTTTGGGCCAATGAGTCCATTCGTACGCCCTCTTTGGCAAGTGTATTGGCCTCTTTATTCTCTTTATTCTCTTCGTTTATTCTTATAGTTACGTTTTCTTTATATTTTGTTTTCCTTCGTCCATTGTTATTTTATTGTTATTTCATTATTACTGATATTCAATTGATGGGGATCTGCTTTGAAAGTTGATCAACCATGAGACTTGATGATTCAACTTTCCTATCTTCTGCCGACCGTAAACACGATAATGTCCGAAAGGACCAACTTCACGTCATTTTTTCAGAATGAACACGCCTGCGAATGCTATGTCTTCTTCAAGACAAGGAACTATCCTGAACAAGATTGTACCATAATCGTTCTTAACCAAATTTTCTACGTCCAATTAAACGCTCTATCGGACCGCTGCCGTTAGCTAGATAAAGATCGACAGCATCAAAATTAAAGTCATCATTGAACCGTTTTCAATTACTCCATCTCAGATGGCTTTAATTGACTGACTATCTTCTGTCCTGTTGTTGAGTTCGAGCATCTATTTCGATCGGAACACTTGTGCATTATCAGGTTATCTCGTGTAAATATATACGTTATTATGTTTAGATCGATTCAATTATTCCACTGTGTTATATTTATGGATCTGTACCGTCGCGATCTATAGATTCGATAGATCGTTGATGGTATTGTTTGAGTTTTTCAACGCTTCCGAGTATTGATTGGATGTTTTGATTGCTGAGACTTGAGATTGTATTGAGAAATTACACTCAATGGACCAAATTGAATTTTTTCAGATCTCTCTAAGTTTATTTGAGCTCTCAGGTTTTGTCATTCAGATTTCCCGACTATAGTCGAACTCTGCTCTGTACTATTGAGAATTGCCGTTTGAAATATCGTAATTATTGCCACGGGATGAATTCTTAGGATTAACAGATCTGCTGAAGTTCACTTTAGCCAAACCAATAATTCTCATGAAAATGTCATCAGAACGTCAAGGCTGATGGGATCTCAGAGACCCGATGAGCTAGAACAAAATAAGTGGCACATTTTCAGGCTCGATTTTTTGAATTCGTTTGGTGAAAACCGCAACTTTCTTAGTCAAACCGGCTTCGAGCTATTAAAAAAAATTGGAAAATGGCGTCGAATGAAAAGTTTTCATAACTTCTTTATTACTGAAGTTCAAGTACCACAAGTGCGCACTGTCGCTGAGCTCCTGTATGAGCGTCTTTCAAGCGAAAATCTTAGCTATTGAAAGATGTCTAGATATAAATCTAGAAGAAGTGCGATATAGCCATACACTCAGATAGCCAAGCTGCTATTAAAGCACTGAGCTCCTACGTCATCGACTCAAAGATGATCTGGGAGTGCCGGAACAAACTCAATGAGGTAGGCAAGAAAAATAAGGTCTTTTTAATCTGGGTTTCCGGCCACTTGGGAATCAAAGGAAACGCAGAGGCCAATACACTTGCCAAAGAGGGCTCACGAATGTCACTCATTGGCCCCTTCTGTAGTATAGGTAAATGTACCTATAAGAAGGAGTATCTGGAGAAGGAGAAATCCGAGAGGGTAAAACTCTGACAGAATCCTCCAGGGATGGATCATTCCATTAAGTTCCTTTGGAACTTTGAAACATCAAGATCCAAAAGATATCTGGATCTTGGTAAGAAACAATTACACCTCCTTCCTTATAGGACACTGTCAGGAAGCACCTGTTGAGGATAGGATTATCGGACACTGACGAATGTAGGTTCTGTGGGGAGGAGGGAGAAAACCCCATTCAACTAGTCACGGAATGCTTTGACATGCGAGCTTAAGGACAGAATGCCTTGGGCGAGAAACTTGTAGGAGTGAGGAACTAGCCTCATTGAAGCCTTTACAGATATTGGATTTCATCAGATCTCTGGACCTAAAAGGCGGGTTGTAAATTAAACTATAACTATTAGAATAATACCAATTTGCACTACTTGAAGTATATTGTATTTTCGAATGGGACAAAAAAGATGAGCATACAGCAGAAATAATTTAAAACGTTACGTTTCTTGAATCACTAACCAGAAAGGGAGCACAAACGCCACTCACAGGTCCAGAACGATTCTATGGTAAAGACCTATAAAAGAGATTTCACCTTTTACAAATACCTCCTACAGAATGGAAAAGTATTCGTTCGTTTTCGAGAAAACTGAGGTCAAAGAGATATGTGAATCATCTCGTACATCATTCTAAGTATATCCTATATAATGCCTCTTAAATACGACAAATTCCGCACAAATTTGCATCCCCAACTCTCCAACTCCTAGCGGACTTCTCATGCGACTATTTGACAGCCGGCCATAGAATGCCATTAACGTCACTCTTTATCTTTCAGGCCTCAGCATGAAGAACGTCACCGCCAGCCACGGTAGCCCGCTAATGATATGGTACTCGGACTACGTCATGGTAGGAATTCCAGCAGAGTAAGTACAAAAAATCGCCATTATCAAATGTTTCGACTAATGGTTACCTGAAGGTAGCTTCGTAGGCATGCGAAACAATTTATAATTTATTCCATTTCGATAGCGCGTCTGACGTGCCCGATATTAATCGAATAACAAGAAAATTATGCCGCGGTAATTGGCCGGTCGTTAAGTACGATATGAAATTAAGTCGAGATAGCGACCGGCGTGTACCTTTCACGTTTTGACGTTTAAATGACAGATGGAGGATTCTATGCGTGCTATTGAAGCGCGCTGTAGGAGCGAGTGTACGTACGTGATTATGGAAGTTCTGTGGAAATGTTACACGAGAAATACTACCTACACTGCGCAAAAAAATTAACATTATGGAAATCTCAAATTTATTCTACAACTGAAGGTGTTCTCATCAATGATAATTATTTTTATCAGAATTATGCATGCATTTGTTATCCACTTTCAACGTTTTTCTTCAATACAGATGTTTTTTCTCAGCAGGAATAAAAGAAGATAAGATCAGATTTTGAATGTATTGGCTCCATTCTGAAATCAGTTGTTTTCGATCAATTCTAGTGATCAATAATTTTTCTTTCGTTTGATTTTCTACACTCGATCTCTATGCATTGCGAAACACGCAATTTGATCCAAAAGGAATGTGTCCAAGCAGTGGTTTTGCGAGAAGAAGGGTGGACATACACAAGAATTGAAGAAAGGTTTGGAGTTTCCCATACAAGTGTGTCCAGAATGTTGCAGCGATTCAGGGAGACAGGTATGAATGTCCGAAAACCAGGACAGGGTAGACCACGGGTAACAACTGCCATTCAAGAACGTTACTTGAGAGTTTCTTCGTTGAGACAACGGTTTGCAACCGCTCGCCTCCTTCGAAATTAGCACTCGGACAATAAGAAATCGTCATCGAAGAGCGCGTTTGGATTTTGCGAGAGAGCATATCCATTGGGTAGAAGCTGATTGGGAAAGAGTTCTCTTCACAGATGAGTCTAGATTCTGCCTCTATCATTGGGATCGACGTTCCCTTGTATACAGACGTCCGCATGAAGATACGATCAGTGCAATTTCCTGAATACTACTGGTTTCGGGGAGGATCGATTATGCTATGGGGTGGAATATCTTTGACTGCTCGCACAGACCTAGTGGTCGTTGATAATGGAGCTATGAATGCTGAAAGGTATATAAGGAACATTCTTGAAGAGCATGTAGTGCTATTTGCCTTATACATTGGTGAAAATTTCATTTTTATGGATGACAATGCCAGACTCCATCGTGCGCGCATCGTTCAGGAGTACCTTGAAGAGGTTGAAGTATGTCGAATGAAATGGTCAGCAAGAAGTCCAGATCTCAATCCGATTGAGCAGGTTTGGGACAACCTCAGTAGAAGGCTGAGAAGTTCAGAAAATCATCCAGCTACTCTTACCGTGGGTTTCACAAAGCTTGATCGGACAATCAAATCGTTGATTTTGATTTCAGTCGATGGTTTATGTCAAAAATGAACTGGAAATTGCACAAAAATGATGACATGATTTAGGAGGTCGTATCTTCGTAGGGGAGTCACTAGGACAAAAAAATTTGGGACCTTGTCATCTTATTTTTTTATGTTCTATCTGAATCCGAGAGATTTCCCACATTTTTCGGTACATCCTGTATATACATTCATGAATGTTTCGCCAATGATAAAGTTTCTGAGTTATCAAATCATCAAGTTCATATTAGAAAAGCCTTCACCTTATCAAACCCCAAAAAACTGTCAAAAATACCGGTAACATAAAACTATCGACCTATATTCAATTGAAGTCGTGTAGATATAACCGTTAATTCCTAAAAAATAATGTTCCAAATTCGCAACCGAGGACAAAATTCGTGTTATTAGTTTTTTCGTTTTCGAGGTCACCAGAAATTCAACGATAATAGAATGAGAACGTGCTAGAAACATTTGACAACCATTGGTTCCTGTTCCTATAAATAATTATCTTTCCAATTCATAAAATATTCGGAATAACAAAATACATCAATCGAGACTTAATATAGTTCTTCGTGTTAACATCCTTGGGTAAACACCATCAATTTTATCCGCTGCTTTATTTATGTAGTGCCCCGAAGGAGCTCGAGGTGCTTCCCGACCTTCCAAGCTATTTATTTAGATATTTCGACATGCTGAAACCACACATCTGACTATGATTCACTGAGTCGGAAAGACGTAAATATAGGCGCACCTATATTATATTCCAAGATATCAGCATTTTGTGCTCTGCTTTATTTCTCTGTTGTCACCATAATTTAATCCCATTTAAAGTTTGTTACTTATAAGGATAGAAAAATGTTATATACAGGATGTCCCGGAAAATGTGGGAAATCTCCCGGATACAGATAGAACATGAAAAATGAAGATGACAAGTTCCCATAATTTTTTTTCCTAGCGGCCCTCCCTACGAAGATACGACCTCCTAAATGACGCCACTGGAAATACATTTTAGTGGAATAAGTTTCAAACTACTCGATATAATTTGATGAAAATTTGATATGATTAAGAGTAATAAGAACCTCTTAAATCACCGCACTCAAATTTCAATTAGCTTGTTCAGTTTATCAGGTGCGGACTGGGTTGTACATTTTAATGCTTACATTTTTAACACCCTGTATGATAAGGTGCTAAAAAACAAATTTGGATACCTTGAACATTAAGCTAAAAAAGGTACTCTTGTTCAGTGTCGATAAAATGATCCATTTTCGAAAAAAAAATTATGAAAGAAGTAAGTAATTGAAATTTATTCCACTAAAATGAATTTTCAGTGGCGTCATTTAGGAGGTCGTATCTTCGTAGGGAGGACCGTTAGGAAAAAAAATATGGAAACTTGTCATCTTATTTTTTTATGTTCTATCTGAATCCCAGAGATTTCCCACATTTTCCGGGACACTCTGTATATGAAAAATTTCTATTCAAAATCAACTATTTTTGTAAAGAACATGAGTCAATAAACTGCATGGGTAACGATATCGTTATTGTGAAGTGTTAACTTCTTAAGTAAACAACAACTGTCTGAATAAGAGGGCATCAACAAATGAATTGCCGGCCATGTTTGACAGTCACTAACTCACATGATTATGACGCGATAGATCGAAAATTGACTGACGAAAACATATTCTCAAATGCACAAATTGTTTTTCTTTCACATTCGTCAGAAACATGACATTTTGAGTAGTTTTGAGTGGTTTGAAATTAACAAATTATTGTTAATTTCAAACCACGTTTTCGCTAGCCAACTTTCATTTTTCAAAATGCTACATCGTGTTTCACAGATGCAGCAAAGTTCATTACATTTTCTGATAACAATTTCCGTAGTAATGTATTTCCTCCTCCTAGAATTTTGTCTACTCGTCCAAAAATACTCGGACTTGTTACGTGAATTGCTATTTTCTTCCATTTTCATTGTATTCACTGCTTTTTGCTATAGATTTTATGCTACTTTTGTTTCTACTTTTACCTTTTTTGAGCTCTAATTCTACCTAAACGAGTGCTGTAAAGTTTTGTTCAACTGTCTGTTATTATCTAATTTTGAGCCGAAAATGGTCCCAAACGATAGGGCCCGTGGTCAATTCTGTCCGTCGGGCCGTTCGGTCGTAAGCACGGTAACTTTCGAAGAGATTGTCATAGAGATTTTCAGGTTGAGTTCGGTTCCCAAATGCCGCGGTTAAGTCCGTTAACCAGCCAAATCGTACTGGGCGTTCCATAAAATATGGTCTTTTAAAATTGTTGTTATCTTGAAACAACAAAATGAAATTTTGCGGCCATATGAAAGATGCTCATAATAAATATGCCTTATGCAAAATTTTGTGGCCATAGTGTTAACAGAACCATGGAAAACTCAATTGGAATATTGAAAAGAAGAATCTCTATATTTCCATAACAAAAGTGAAATTTATTTTGTGAATGAAGATTAATATACTGAATGTTTTTGCAAAATTTAAAGATGGTCGCATCATCAGAACCATATCATTCAATTTTTTCAATTGTCGAGTATTAACATATGTCAGTTTTTGAATAATTTTCAGAATATAATTCCGGTCGTGTTGAGATTTTGCATGAATTTCAAGTCTTATATAAAATTTTGAGATAATAGCATTACTGCTCCACCCATGAACGATCGCTCAATAGCAGTTGCTCTGGGCTTTTCTCGAATTTTTAGACTTCAGTCCAGGGGCCTATTGCACCAAAATACTTTGCAACTTTTCACTTTGCATTTCGCATTCCGACAAATTTCAAAAGTGAAAATTAATTATGTTGCACAACATTTTTTCCAAAATTTAGTTTCTGCGGAGTGCTCTTCACTTTGCACTTAACTTTCACATTGTACTTTTCAATTATAAATGCGTTTCGTGCAAGGTAATTCATTTGAAAAGTGAAAAGTTGCAAAGTTTGGTGCAATAGGCCCTTGGTCTATATTCAAACCAAGTTATAATCACCTATAGTCCGTTCACGAAAGTTTGAGAGCATAGTGGGCGTTTGTTTATTTATCTGAAGTTGGCAGTATTTGCTGTCAGAACGTAAAATAAAGTCAACGTTGCAGAATGTACCCGACCTCGTCCGACGAGCTTGCGAGTTATCAGAGAACACCATGCAATATTGACAACATTGCGTATCAATCTGACAAGAAAATAAACAACATAACCTAAAATTTTTATATACACATCGGAATATGCCAAATTGTCTTGGCCAACCGACGGATCAAACTTTGTAAACGGACTATTACTATCGGCATCATTATCCATTAATACTTTTCGATGTATCAATTCCATCTATATGACAAAATTAAACGACCGAAATGGAACCTTCGCGTCGAAACCACATCATTAACTTCCGAAAAAATCGACTCAACCATTAGATACTCTCCATTCCGAGAAACAAAAAAACAAGAAGGTCGAATAATCCCCAAAAAAAACCGAGTAACAACATGTGTTTTGAGTTAACACACTTATCAATTAAGCGAGGGCCATTACGTCCAATTCCAAGAAATAACAACACAGAGCTAGATCGACGATTACGTACGTCGATGGTCTTCTAGTCGATGGACGATCAGAGAACACGCTATACTAAAAATACCGCGTTCGGAGATGATTTCGTATCTAGTATCCATGAGCGGATTATCTTTCATGGAGCGAGTATGATTAGTGATTATTCTCGCCTTTTATTGATATTTGCATAGCTACGATGTTTATCCACGTGAACTGATGTTATCGCATGTTTATTGGAATGCACCTCTAATGAGGAGCATAGAGTATCTTGTGTAAGTGGTATTAGATGCATCGCGATACAGGTGTGGCAGGTTGTTGTTCTGGGTTTTCAATGATTCTTTCTTCTTCTTTTACCCCTGTCCATCTTGGCATTGAACATTTCAACACTTAGCACTGATTCCCATACTTATCAGGGCAATTTTCATTATAAGACAAACTAGAACATACATAAACATCCATACCCACACCAGGATTCGAACCCGGACGTACAACATCGTAGGAACTTGTAGGCGCACGCCTTAGCCCCTATAGCCACCGAGGCGGTTAAATGGTTGGGGTTTTGTGTCCACTAATGTTTATAGATTTCTTTACGAGTTCCATGAAAGATGAATTCTCGATTATCAAAAAGTATAGATGAAGATAAAGGGTTTTCCAATAAGAGGTGTTATTTTGAATAGCCCGCTATTTCGGTAGATGTCACGTTTAAAGCTGTTATTTTTTGACATTTGACAAGTAGAAACTATGCCAATAATAAAAATGGAACGATACACGATTCAAGAACGCATTGAAATTATTAAAGTTCACTATAAAAATGGTGAAAATTTGGCAGAGACGGATCGTAAAACTCGAACATCTTGTCGGACCACAATAAAGAAATTGGTGAAAAAATTCGAGCTGTTGAGACAGCCGTGAATATTGCTGCTGTAGCCGAAAGTGTTGAAGAAAACCCAGGTATGTCCATTCCTCGTCGTTCTTTGGAATTAGGCATTCCACGATCGTCATTACACCGTATTTTGCATAAAGATTTGGGTCCTTATAAAGTTCAGTTAACACAAGAACTCAAGACGGCCGATCATCAACAACGTCGTGTCTTTGCTGATTGGGTCGTTGAAATGCATGAAAATGATCCGGAATTCCATCGAAAAATCATCTTGAGTGATGAGGCCCATTTCCACCTCGGTGGCTTCGTCAACAAGCGAAATTGTCGCATCTGGGGCTCGGGAAACCCAAGAGTTATTGTTGAAAAGTCTCTCTATCCACAACGTGTGACTGTTTGGTGCGGTTTATGCTCCGGCGGAGTCATTGGACCTTAATTTTTCGGAAATGAGGCTGGAACATCAGTTACGGTGAATGGATTGCGCTATCGAGATATAATTAATGATTTTTTATGGCCGAAATTGGATAGTATTGATCTGGACAACGTTTACTTTCAACAAGACGGCGCTACGTGCCACCCAAGCAACGAAACCATTGATCTTTTGCGGGAAAAGTTTCCGGACGGTGTTATCTCTCGAAGAGGTGATCACAATTGGCCACCGAGATCTTGTGATTTAAAACTTCCTTTGGGGCCACGTGAAAGAGAAGGTGTACGCCAATAGCCAAGCGTCAATTCAAGACCTCAAAGATGGAATTCGTGAGGCCATCGCGGGCATAGGGCAGCCACTTTGCGATTTGGTTATGGAAAATTTCATTGAAAGGATATGGTCCTGTAAGCGTGGTCGTGGTGGTCATTTTCCTGATGTTATTTTCCACTATTAACGGCATAGCTTCTTCTTTATAATGAAATAAACATCCGATCATTTATTGAATATCAAAATAACATCTCTTATTGGAAAACCCTTTACTTAGTCAGTACAAAACAAACAGAGGAAAATGTAAAATAAGGAGCACCATACATAGTGAAACCAAAGTGAAATATTATCAGAGAAGGAAATGTCCATCAATATAATTGTTGTTTATAATAATAATGATATAGGCAAAACGTGATTGATTCAATGTTGCATGTTTCATTTTCTACTTTTGTACTTAACACGCTGCGTAAGGACGGATAAAAATTCAATTATAAGGTTATTGTGCATAAAAATTATGAACAAATATTATCCATTACTTTCGTTTGAGGTCAGGATACCTGCAGTAAGTCTAAACCACGATATCGAATTCTTTCCTATTAATAAGCGATAATATTACGTATATGGCTCATAAACTTGAATTATACCTATTTTGATTGCACTCCAAAATGTGCAATCCAGAATCGTGGATTCCATTATACAATATAATGTTATGTTTGTCACAAGGATTTTTTTATCATTACTCCGATTTTAAATAAGATATTCAGGGCGAAATATCGCTGTTTTTATCGATGGCAGATAGTTCCTTGAAGATCTAAGGTTCTGAAAGATTACCACTTGGAAAGCCAGACTTAGTTTGATAAACCTTTCAAGCTTAAAAGCAGTTTCAGGGAAAAGCTCTAATGTAACTGTAATTCTTGGCACAGTAGTGATTTATATATCAATTATTACCTACTTTTATCCGCGACTATTGTAAAATCCGTCCGTTTTATGTCTCTGTGCTCGGCTTTAATAATACCCATTAATCACAAGGGAATAATCACTACATAGTACAAAACAAAGTCGCTTTCTCTGTCCCTATGTCCCTTTGTATGCTTAAATCTTCGAAACTACGCAACGGATTTTGATGCGTTTTTTTTAATAGATAGAGTGATTCAAGAGAAAGGTTTATATGTATAATAACATCCATTAAATAGTGGAGAAGTACTGTTATTTTTGAGGTTTCTAATGTGATGTCGTACCGTGCGAAGCCGGGGCGGGTCGCTAGTGAGATTATAATTCCCTGCTGTCAGATGCTTAATAGATTTAGCTTTGATATAATATTCTTTAAATTGGTGTTTCTTCAGTATTCTAAAGTACTCCAACTAACAGATATAGGCATACCTTGTCAATCGAGGGCCAAATCTATTTTCATTATATCAATTAAAGCTTTTTTAATTACAAAAGATACAATGACCAGTTCTCCAAAAATTTCTCATGTATCAACTTGACTTTTTCCACGCTTGTAATAGAAGGGTCTTGTCGCGGTCATCAAATGTTAAAATCTTCAAGAAATATATTCAGTAGTCATGGATAAAGTATAGCATGCTAGTCGCTTATAATGGCTGTTATTCACAAGGTGATTTGGGCCACTCGCCTCATTATACGCTTGTTGCATAATATGCTATTTCGTGGTTCTTCTAGTTCTGTTGTTTTGTTTTTTCACGTGAAATTTCAAAATGACAATTCAGACGAAGAGAGAGATGAAAATTAGGTTCAATGAGAAGAAGTCTTCGATATTTTAGCTTATTCTTTGAATAAATTCAAACATACAAGCACTGTGACACCTGGGATATATAGGTTTTTTCCCTGTGCTCTCGTATCATACATAGAGATGTATGGTCGCCGGTATACATTTTCCTCTGCTAATAGTGTGATATACCTTCGATATAGGTACGAGAAAATTTGCGGAACTTCATCTCAAAAGAATATCACGCTCAATATTATTAATTTCACGACGAAAGCTCACGACAACTCCTTTTATCTCCTTGTCATGGATAGGACAATAAAACCATCACAATTCCTTCCAATATATCGATAAAACTCCACAGCTCAACAATCGATTTCCTCATCATCAACTCCACATACTAAACCAAATAACGAGGCAAAAATCGATCGTAAACGCCCTCAGAACGTCAAATCTACCAGAACACAAACGTGTAAACGATCAGCACTGGACCACAGAAAATTCGCACCGGTCACAGTCCCGAACGCACCCCTAATAAACCACAGAGTCACAGACCGCCGAACCACAGAACCGCGCGCGAAAATTCACACAACCACCAGTTTGTTCTGTGCGCCGTCGTAGCGTTTCGATCGTATGAAAGCTCGCGTCGAACTGATTCGACTTGACGCCCGCTACAAAATTGACTGAATACTCGGCTGAAACGGAAAAGCTAGAACGGAATCGGAGTTTCTAGCCCGAGAATCGAGCATCGAGCCGCCGTACCACGGTATAATCGTAGATTAGGACCCCGATGAGTCATAGAGTTTTGTTGGCAAGGTGAGAAGGGACGCCGGCCAGGTAGAAAACGAGTTTTTTCGGGGAATGCGTCTGTGGTTTTCGTTTTTGGCGAAGGAGGATCGCGGCGCGGCTGGACGTTGTTTATTTTTGACGGGAGAGAGTGATTTCGTTGATGTTTTATGTGGGTATTCCATTAGAAATTTGACAACTTTGAATTTTATTCGTGGATGCACCCCTTCACTGATCATCAAATCTCTTTTGTCATTTTGTTTAGTTAACTCAACATTTTTATTATGGTAAAGTACACGAGCGAGCAATGTCTGGAAATCAAGAAAATTAAAGGGTTTTCCAATAAGAGGTGTCATTTTGAATAGCCCACTATTTCGGTAGATCTCACGTTTGAAGCTGCCATTTTTTGACATTTGACATGTAGAAACTACGCCATTAATAAAAATGGAACGAATTCACTATAAAAATGATGAAAATTTGGCAGAGACGGTTCGTAAACCTCGAACATTTTTGGGTCGTCGATAAGCACCTTGTCGGACCACAATAAAAAAAATTGGTGAAAAAATTCGAGCTGTTGGGGCAACTTAGTGATGTGAACGATAACACCCGTGCAGGTCGCTCAAGAACAGCTGATAATATTGCTGCTGTAGCCGAAAGTTTCGAAGAAAACTCAGGTTTGTTCATTCCTGCGCTATCGAGAGATGATTAATGATTTTTTATGGCTGAAATTGAATAGTATTGATCTGGACAAAGTTCCCTTTCATCAAGACGGCGCTACGTGCCATACAAGCAACGAAACCATTGATCTTTTGCGGGAAAAATTTCAGGACCGTGATATCTTTCGAAGAGGTGATAACAATTGAGTTCGCTGAGGTCGGCATTGAGGGGACGGTTGTTGACCGAACAAAGCTGTTAAAAATGTTTTATTTCATGTACTTCATTAGAAAATTTAATTGTTTTTTGTGTGTATTTTGGAAGGGTTAAGTTGAGTAGCTTATGCTAGACTTCGCCCTTGTTCTGTGAAAGGATGTATTTTTTTTAACATTCAAATAAAGGCACTATTATTATTATTATTATTATTATCTTGTGATACAACACCTTGCGACTTCTTCCTTTGGGGCCACGTGAGAGAGAAGGTGTACGCCAATAGCCCAGCGTCGATTCAAGACCTCAAAGATGGAATTCGTGAGGCTATCGAGGACATAGGACAGCCACTTTGCGATTTGATTATGGAAAATTTCATTGAAAGGTCCTGTAAGCGTGGTCGTGGTGGTCATTTGCCTGATGTTATTTTCCACTATTAACGGCATAGCTTCTTCATTATATTGAAATAAACATCCGATCATTTATAGTGAAAAATGGCATTTTTCATTGAATATCAAAATAACACCTCTTATTGGAAAATCATTTAGACAGGCAATGACAAATTTAGTGTGAATCTTTTTATTCTACATATGTATTAGTTGTGTTATGTTCAGTGTCAGTGAGACAATGTTTTGGTCTTACTGCTCTTCATCATAAATCACGGTATGAAAAAACATACAACGATCAGATCGCGATACAGCTCACCAGTAAAAACGTAGACCGTCGCTTTGAGTGACGTTCCGACAAAAAGAAGAAAACCAGAGAGGTATAGAAGCATGGTTCAGCTGAATACAAGCCAAATTGTAAATAAAAAATGATAAAAAATATGCATTTTTGATGAGAAGCAGGTTACACGTCGTCGCACACCTCTAAACCATCGAAAACAACGTAGACCGTCGCTTAAAGTGACGTTCCGAGAAAAAGAATAAAACCAGTGAGTGATGAAAGCGTGGTATGGCTGAATAGGATCCAAATTGTAGATGACAAATGATGAATCTGTG